>CM062630.1:1195823-1573323 GCA_025617555.3 Puccinia polysora | reverse complement strand
CAAAGGGCCATTTCAAACACGCGCAACCCCCAGGGGGTTTTTTACAAGCCGTGTAACCCCCGTACATGGCTAAAATTAGCTGTGTTTGAGGGTGCAAAACCCCCCAAAAGCCATGCCAGAATTTCGGGCACCCCCTGGACCACACTTGGGTTCTGTCATCCCAGATTTTGGATTAACGCATACTTTGTGGGACTGTTGTTCCACACCTAGCAATCCCAAAGAGAAATTAAAGCAAAACCCAAGTGAATTTAAAGTGAATAATTGTAAATCATATAAAAATCTGTGAACAATTCTTTCTCAACTTGAAATTGAGCAAACTTTGTTTGATAAATTGAAAGTTGGATTGAATACTGAAGTATACCATTGCATTTTTTTGCATGGGAACAGTGGCAAGCCCTCCTTCTTCTGACATGGCTGTGTGGAAGTTCTACATTGATAGTGCCATCAACAAAGATTTGGAAAAAGAAAAAAAGGATTTGGGTAATGAAACATTGGAAGAACCTATTGCATCCTCATCAAGGGTGACAATTGAGGAACATAATGATTCACAAATGGAAATGACTGCTGATGGTGAGTAACATTTTATTTTACTGGTCTTTGCCATATTTAATTTGATTGAAACTGATGGGTTCATGTAACTATGAAACTATGACTTAACCAATGAATGTTTACTAGATCCACTTGACCCACCTCCCTTGAGTGCGTTTCCTATTAGGGAAGAGGCAAAAAACTATTGTAAAACATGGGCAATGAAGCATGGTGTCACAACTGCCCCTGGCGTGCAAGGGGCTGAAGGCACAGGCACTCCTACTCATAGAACTCAAGGATGTTTGATTGGATTTTCAATGAAGGAGATGAAAGAAGGAGTACAAGTGATGAGAAGGGGAAGGATGAGAAGAACAGTCCAGGAGGTTGTTGAAGAGAGAGTTGTTGAATCCTATAAGAGTAACACCAGGAAGGGGCAAGGTGATATGAGTTAAGCAGGCTAGGTGAAGGTTTTCTTGTGCTGAGATGACACCTACTGGCAGAGGGACTAACCAGTAAGAAGTAGTATACTAATTCCTTGGGGGGAATTAGTCCAGGAGGGAAGGAGAGGCCAGTATATGTGAGAGCTGAGAAGGAGGCCTTGAGGGATGAGTGGCTGGTGTTGCAGGTTGGAGTTCCCATGGTATTACATGTTGACTGATTGGGCTGGAGGCTGCAGTTGACTAATTGGGTGATGGGCCTATCCAGGAAGGTTTGACATGTACTGATCTGGAGTCCTGGGAGTATGGGCTGAACAGACAGTGGAGAGTATGTACTATGTATATACTAAGTGTAGTATGTACTAACTCATATACCAATTGGGTTGAGGAGTGATGAAGGTTGTACCAAGCCATGGAGAGAGTGAGAGGTCCTAAGAAGGTTAGCTCAATCACATGACAGTTGAGGTGTACATGGACATAGAGCTTATACCATACAGGGAGAGGGTGAAGCTGGTGGAAGAGGATGGAGACTGCAAGAGATGCAGAGGTAGTACTATCTGGTGGAAGGTACAGGAGTAGTGAAGTTGCGTTTGATATGAGGGTGAGTTTGATGAAGAGATTGGATTGGTTTAGTTGAGGGAGTGTCAGAACTACGGTTATGACACATGGTTCTGCTTTAACATTTTAAGTCTTCTTACCAAACGGTCTAGACAAACTCACACAAGGAAGGTGTGGTGCAACTTTTTAATCCATGCAAGGTTAACAAAGGCAGACCCCTTTTGTTGACTCTCCTACAAAGAAACCAAACATAACCATCAACCATCTGAACATCCATCTGTGCATCCTCAACTGAGGTGAATCTTGGGGGTGGCCTTAGACAATCTAGTAGAAGGCATAAATGATGGGCTCAATACATTACAACTGAAGAGAAAATTGAGCAAGATTGATGGGCGGGATTATGTTGATCACCAAACAATCTATAACACTAACCAGAAGGCCTCACTTCCGGAACTAAAGGGAAAAAGTTTTATGGAGGTACTATATGAACAGCTTGAAAAACAAAATTGGATTCACGGGTCAAATTTAAGTGGAGAGGGTCACTTGTAGGCCCTGTACTTAGCACATCCAGAGGCAGTAAAGCTTTCAAAACAATTCCATCATATTTCTATGTTGGGTTGTACTTATAAGACAAATAAGTACAAAACCCCACTATTTCATATTGTAGGAATGACAGCCAATTTGAAAACTTTCACAAAAGCTCTTGTTTTTATAACAAAAGAAACATTTGAGTTCTACAGTTGGTCTGTAAATGAATTAAAGGAGTTGGCTTATGAGCCTGAGAGACTTCCAAAAGTCTTTGTGACAGACTGTGAAAAAGCTCTGATTTGTGCAATTGAAACTAGTTTCCCAGAGTCATCAAGACAATTTTGCACTTGGTAGTTGTCTAATAACATACAAGCAAACTGTAAAGTGCGCTTTGTTAATTACTTTGAAGGATGGAAAATCTTTATGAATCTGTGGGCAAAGTATGGGGCCTCAAAGACCAAGGAGGAGGTGGATTTCAATGATGGGGAAATCAGAGTAGGTCCAAATAACTGCTTCTTATTCTTCCTAGTTTTGGGTTCTTACCTTTTGAATTGTATAGTGTTTCTTGAAAGACTATGAGGATGTACTCAAGTATATGGAAAATAACATTTTCCCTATCAAAGAGATGTTTGTAACAGCGTGGAATTGTATAAACCCAGATTTTGGAAACAAAAAAACTTCTTGGGTTGAAGGGGTCTATGCGACTCTCAAACAATTCCTTGCAAACTCTTTTGGAAACCTGTTTGATGTTTGGCAAAACCTTGATGGAAAAGTTTTGAATCAAATTAACTCAGTTCATGCATCACTTTATAACTCTCAAATTAAATTAGTGACAGTTCTTCCCCCTGAACTGTTACCATTGGGTTACAAATTGTCTTTAGAGGCAATCCATCTTTTTAGTGAAAAATTTGAGAAGTTCAAACGTGATCATGATGGCAAAGTCTGCACCAAGTCATATTTCAAGACTATTGGTTTGCCCTGCTCCCACCAAATAGGTGATCTTCTAGCATTCAGAGGATCTGTGGTACCTGAAGATGTTCATCCTCAGTGGAGGTTGGACTATGACCCTTGAAGTTCTAATTCTGTAAGTTGGCTTAAGTTGGATTTTTCAAGTTGGATTGTTCAAATCACTATGTTATTAATGCTTTTTGGTTAACTAATTCACTAATGGTTGATCCTTTTGAATTTTTCCAGTGCAATTTTGATGAAATGCTAAGCATTACTCATTTACGTGAAAAATTCAATGCAATGATTGTGGAATCTCCAGATCATGAGCAAAGCAGACTTTTGAAGTATATCATTATGAAGATTACAAAATATTGATCCAAGCCAAGACTTGAACCTAAAGTTATATGATGAAGTAGGGGCAGGCCAAAATTGACAGATATGGGGCAAGAACCATCTTGGTTTGAGCTTGTTGACAAACAGCTCAAGGGTGAAAAAATAACTAGAAGGGATCCAAACAAGAAAAGACAAAAGATTGTAAGTCTTTTCTTTTGAGATATGTTCATTTTTGGGTTTAATGAACTTACTTACTAACTAATGATGAATTGTTAGTCAAAGTTGGCAGAATCTCAATCTGAATTTCATATTTCAGAGAAAGAGACTGGAAGTGAATTTTTATCACTTTATTTTGAATCATAATCCTCTTCAGAGGAAGAGAACATGCAGCAAAGCTCAACCAGAAGCTCATCTTTTGTGAGTTTTCATTTCATTGATCCAATTAAAGAAATGAATAATATGTCAGTTTTAATGATAGGAACCAAAAGTGAAATATCTCAATCAAATACCATTGAAATTCCATAAGTTCTTGGGAGAGGTTTTGGATCCAATTGGAGATGGGAATCCCAGATTTAGAGTCATTGCTAAATCTCTTGGTTATGAAGAACATGGTTGGTTTAAAGTTATGAAGGAAATGATTTAAACATTAGAGAAACATAAAGCATGCTACATTAAGGTGCTTGGTGGTTCAAAGGATTTCAAAAAGATTAAAAAAAGACTTGATGTTGAAGACATCAATGAAAAGATTTCCTCCTCAAAATGGCTGGCTAAATTGGACATGGGTCAAATCATAGAAGACACATATTCCAAACCTATATGTTTCATTTCATTGGAGTCATGTGATACTTATACTCCAATGAAAAATGGTTTTAATGATCAATCAGATCCAATTTCAATTTCCTTTTTAAACAATAACCACTGGGTTCTATTAGTACTTTAGGGAGAAATGATTCCAATCCCGCCCATTGTAGCAAAACCATGTTCCTTGATTTCTAAAAAAGCCTCTGGTTGGGTTGATCATCTCAAAGATCAACTGCATAATTGTTCTAGATTTTCATGGACTTTTACTTCATTTCATCATTGGTTTTCATATAAATAGTAAGTCTAATGCAGCTAACAAGTTCTATTAATATAAAGGGTTATCACATTTTGAACATCATTATGTTGAGTGTTTTGAGTTAAAATCATTATATTGAGTGTTTTGAATGAGAGTTCAATGGTAAGTCAGTTCAACTTGTGTTGGGCTGGTTCCATCATAAGCTTAACTTATGTTAAGCTTGGGATGGGATCAGCTTAACACAAGTTGAACTTGTTTTTTTTTTGGTGTTTTTACTTCAGGGCTTGTCAAAAGACTTGTATTTTTTGGGCACTTTTACTTTAGGGCTTGTCAAAAGACTTCTATAATTTTTGGGCCCTTTTACTTTAGGGCTAGTCAAGTTGAAATGACTTTAGGGCTTTTCAAGTTAGTTGTACTTTTTTTGGTGTTTTTACTTTAGGACTTGTCAAGTTAATTGTCTTTTTTTTTGGTGTTTTTACTTTAGGGCTATTCCAGTTACTTGTTTTTTTTTTGGTTCTTTTTACTTTAGGGTTATTCCATTGGATATTACCAGTTTTTTTATTTATTTATTTATTTTTGTTTTTTTTAACCAAAAAATGAACATTTTTTGATTTTTTGGTTGATTTCTGTTTTTTTTTGGAAGGTTTATTTAGTTTATGGGTTGTGTAAGTACCCTTTCATTCCTTTTCCCTTTTTTTTGCTCACTGCAGTCTGCCGCCATTTGGAATGCCAAACTACTACATTTTAGCTGTGTAACACTCCACACGGCTTGAATTTAGTCGTGTGGAAGTCCATACAGCAGCGGACCGGGTTGGGTGGGCTGCACAACTCCGTGAGGTGGTGGGCTGTACATGGCTTCAATGGGGCCGTGTGCCATGCCACACAGCCTATTTTCACCCGTGTGCATGGCTCAATGAGCCATGAATTTAACATTACCCATTATTTTTTCCTGACCCTTACTCTGGAATAAATCATTATTTCATGTCCCCTTAACATTCTTCACACCCAGGTATTTCCTTGGTCTGGGGGGGTTACATATACTGGTGTTGTGAATTTAACCAAGGTTGAGGGGGAATACCACTGGACCACATTTGAGTTCTGCCAGCTGAAATCTTTGTTTCCGCCCTACTATATAGCAGGGAACACCAGTGCGGTGAGTATCCACAGATTGACTTGTTGATGATGCTTGACAAAAACAGTTTGTAGTGAAGATGAGCAAATGTTTGAGGAGAAACATCACAGTTCTAAAAAAGGTTTCAATAGTCACCAAAAGAAATCTCAAAATAAAAAAAACCTTCATCCTTGTTAAAATAAATGAAAAAAAGAGGGAAAAAAGGAAAAAAAGGAAAAAAAAGGAAAAAAATAGGATTGAAAGACATTTCAACAACTGCAAAAAAAATCAAGTAAAAATAAATTCAATTTAATTTTATAAAAAAAAGCATAAAAGAAAGGGAATTGGTTTCTCAGATCTTTTAGCCAGTTTTGAAGTGTTAGTTTGATACTGGGGCTGCTTGCACCTGCTTTTAATTTCTTTTTCTTTTTGATATTTTACATAAAAAAAGACAGAAAAATTATAAAAAAAGTCTCAATAACAATCTCTGTGTATGATAGAACCCTTTAAGGTTTCTCAATGGAATATTAATTATATTTTACTTGAATATTTTACATTTTTTTATTAGAATACAACAAAAACAAGATTTCAAAATGTAGACCACCCCATTGACCACCCCTTTTAATTGCAGTAAATTTCACAGGGAAAATTATTTTATGGGCTAAAATCTTTCATAAAAATCCAAAATTATTTTCCTTCAAATCTTTTGATGATATTCTCAATATTTTAAAAAAACCTTTGATTCCGGATGTCAAAAACCAAAAACATTGAAGACAATGTGATATTTTAAGCCTTTTTACGTTTGATCCAATTTCAGAAAGCCTATAATACATCCCGAAAAATCCTAAGAAAATATTTGAACGCTTTTGAATTGATTAAAAACCTTTCTAAATATTTCAAGCACCAAACAAAATTAAATGAGGAGGAAAAGCAAAATTCCCAAAAAATCATTGAGAGTGTTTTTTTATTTCATTAATTTGTGGAAGGATTTTTTAGGTCTCAAAATACTTTTGAAAGTCTGAAATATTTTTTATAGGGACTTTACATGACAATCTCCAATTCTGCAATTTTATAAATTTCAAAAATAAAACTCCTTGGAATTCCTTCATTTTCAAGCAAATGCCTGCGTGTGCAGGACATCAGGGAATACATAATATCTGTGCATTGAAGTGTAAGGGCTGTGAAAAAAGAATGGCCAGAATCAAAAAAAAATTAAAATGAAAATATTTAAAAAAATATCAAAATGAAAAACCAAAAGAAAAGAAAGAAAAGTTATCCAAAAAAACATAAAAATAATAATTCAAAATCAAAATGAAAATGAAAACAGAAACAAAAAATGAAGCTTTCATGTATTTATGAAAATCCCAATTCAAAAATAAAATCAAAAATAAAACAAAAAATAAAAAATGAAAAAGAGTAAGATTAACTTTGATCAAAGGTAGAATCATCCTTCATAGCATTGATTTTTTTTCACATGTGGGTTATGGCTCTGAGAGCATCCAGCCCATGTTTTTCAAAAGGGTGATCATAAATTCACAACTCCCAGCTGTATGGGATTTGTTTAGGGCCTCACACAACCCAATCAACGCATGGGGACCCATTCACGCGTCAAATGGGTCTTTCCAAACAAAATTTTCCTTTTTTTATCTATCTATCTATTTATTTATTTATTCAATTATTTGATTAATCAATTGATTCTTTATTTATTTATTAATTTCTTCATTTATTTATTTATTTATTTATTTATTTATTTTTTATTTATTTATCTATTTATTTATTTATTTATTTGTTGATTTATTTATTTACTTATTTATTTATTCATTTATTTATTGATTTATTCATTTATTCATTTATTAATTTATTAATTTATTAATTTATTAATTAATTGATCAATTCATTAATTCATTTATAAATTCATTAATTTATTTATTTATTTTAACCACAAAATTAACATATTTTGATTTTTTGGTTGATTTCTGTTTTTTTCTTTTAATTTTTATTTGATTTTTTTTTTTTTTTGGCCCACAACACCTCTAGTTGTGTGGCATGCTACACGACTACATTTGAGTTGTGTACAGCCCCACACAACTCAAATTTAGTTGTGTAGGGTGCCACACAACACAGAACCGTTGTGTGGGGGCTACACAACTACATTCAAGCACAACTACATTCAAGTTGTGTAGAGGCCACACAACTCAATTTTAGTTGTTAGAGTGCCACACGGCCCATTTGAGTAATGTAAAAAACTCAAATGAGTTTTGAATTTATCATCACACTTTTCAAAAAGATTTAAAGATAATGCTCTGATTTTTTCTTTTTCAACAATCAGATTAATAATTGCCACTGGGATTAAATTTATTGTTCAAGGAGAAATAAAAAGTATCAAAGTTAGTTGGTAAATAAAAATTGAATTTAATTTTTTTCAATAAAATTGATAGCATGTTTTTTGAAGCTTGCTACCAATCCAAAAAAAAAACATGCAACACAGCTCTGAACCAAATTTCTTAACAGTGGTAAAAAAAATAAGGTGTTAAAGATAAATACATAAATTCCCAATTTTTCCTGTTTTGTAAAAATTTTGAATTCAATTCATGCACTCAAAAAATGTTGTGCAGCAATATTCTGACACCATTCAGGAATCAATTTCATTTTTTACTCCAAATTCTCAACAAAGTCAACACAGGGTTCGCTCACCATCCCAGGTGCCACACCTGCTGGCAGGTGCAGCCATTTTTTCCTGGATAATTTCACCAGAAATATTCCATTTTGTGTAAAGTAAAAGAATTTTCCTCATTTTTCTCATAATTCAAAAATTCTTTCATTCCTTCTTAGAATCTGAGTTCAGGTTTTAATTCCTTGAAATAAATTGATATAAATTATATTTTCAGGTGTCGCTTGAACACAATTGATGTCCATCATTGAATTCTCAAAACAATTTCAATCCAGGCCAACCCCACAGGGGTCTGAAGGCCTTGATTAAACACCCCCCACCCCCGCCACCTAGGGCCTTAATTAATTTTTACGGGCCTTGTGAGGCTCCAAAAATTTTCAAAAGGCATATACTACCAACCCTGGCACTCCTCCAACCCTTAGAAACGCATGGAAAGGCTTAAATGTCTGAAATCATTCCTTTTTTGTATTGGCACAATTTTCACAGTTGAAAAGCCTTCCTGAGGTGGGAAACCATGCCAGAATGCCTGGTTATATTAAAAAAAACTACTTAAAACACAGAAAGGACACATTTTGGCATGATTTTAGCAAAAAAGGAAGAAAAATGGTAAAATGATGCCTTTCTTGAAAAAATTAATTGGCTTAGTAATTTTGAAGGCATGAATTTAGCCTGGCCTTAAAATACTAAGAAGAAACACAGAAAATACAATTGAAAACTTTCATGGGCATGTTTTTGCATGAGAAATTGAATCCTAAAACTATTACATGACATGCATATTTTTTTTAACATACATGAAATTCAATGAATAAATTAATTGCTGAAATAAAATTACTTTCACCTACCAAGGGAATAATAATTCTGAAGGGAAACCTTTCCCTGAAACTATCATTTCATAAGAAACAAGATCATTCTTATTCATTGAAAGTTCAGTTGATTGATAGACTAAGAGAAGCAGTCATGAAGCTAGTAAGCTTCTAAGAAATTAATCAGATGGAAAAACACTTAATACATTTCTTCCAGAGGCATAAGAAGCATCAATCATGGTTATAAAGATTAAAAATATTTGAAGAAATGCACATATTATATAGTTATTTTTAGGGAATGAATAGGCAGATTATTTAGAGATAATGAGAAAGAAAATCTGGAAAAAAACAGAATTATGCAAAGGATTGTGAATTTTTAGAGAGAGAAAAACTAAGGGAAATTTAATTTCAGGATGAAGAAAGTTGAGATTTATATATAAAACTAGAGAGCCACCCTCCCCCTTAAGGGACCTTAAGACCAAAAAGGAGGACCAAAAACACTAAAAACAAAAATTCAGAAACAGATACTACACCAATTTAGGTGACAGAAAAATGCTAGTTGCAGTAGAAATCTACAAGGATTAACTTGGATTAATAAAAAACCAAATAATTATATTTTTAAACAGCTTGAGAGAACAAGTTTAAAAATCCTGGGGCCGCTAAAGCTGAGGATAAAGAGATAAAAAAAAAAAAAAAAAAAAAAAAAAAAAAAAAAAAAAACATAAATAAAAGCTAATTGGGATTGAATTCTGCAATTGATGATAACATAAACAGCAAGACTCTGAAAAGCAGAATGATAAAATCAAGCTAGAGGGGTGGTTTGCTGATAAGACATTGTGAGGCTATGAGCAGATTTATGGTGAAATTTGAAAGGTTTTACAGTCCCATCTGGCCTTCAGCACCAAAAAATACTTTTGGACCATGCCCAAATGCAATAATATCCTCATTGAACCACCCCATCCCTCCCCTTTTTAACCTTTTGATTACTGGGGGAACCATGATAAAAAAGAAATTTATAAATACAGGATTCTTCTAGACTTTATTCCCCAAAATAAAATTTTAAACCAACACATTACCATGTAATGCAGTATATACCACTTATAAGTATATGAGTTATTTATTTCTTTGATGAAATAATCTATTGAGAAGTTTTGATCAATACTAACAACCTGGCGCTGTAGTAAGTCTCCAAATCAGGCCCAACAGGCTTCAACCATCACATTCAATTTTTTATTGCAGGTAAGCTGGCTAAAATCACACAATTATTAATTAATCCCATCATTTTCTGGCTTTTTTAATACCTGGGATCATTCATGCCATGTGTCATATTTCCTTCTATTAATTAGAAAGGCTCCAACTTTTCCAGGAGCACACATTATTTTGAATAATTCCCTGAAGAGAGGTTTCAAAGATAACCAGATTTATCTTTTTTTAACTTCATCTATTCCTTTTTTTTTTTATTGAATTTTCTAATTATTATGCCAATCTGGTCACAAATTCATTAACTCCAAGTAATTAGGTCCTATCAGAGTTAAACAACCCATCCATTTTTCAATTGCGGGTTTTAATCCGAATTCGCCATTTCAAACCTGCCATTAAAAATAAAATAAAAACAACTTATTTCACATCAGATGTGTCAGAGTTACCTGCAAATAAATGGGTTTTTTCAGATAAATTATTTAAAGGATTTTGTTAAGTATATTGCAGTAGAAGTACTACTATGGAGAGCGGAAAATGAATAGAGGTTTGCATAATGACTATTCTTTTTCTTCAAGCATCAACTCAACCCTCCCACCTTTCACCGCTCAAGTCTCTATTTTGTGTGCCCCGTGAGATCTCAGTCTCTCTTCTTATAAACTATATTTTAACCGCCATGTCTGACTTACTGATATAACCTAACTCTCATCTCAGCCTCATAGTCTCAAACTCACTCTCATAGCCTTTCATAAATAGCCTTCCAACTGTATACTCCTCACAGCCTGATGTTGGTGGTCTTTCATATCGTTATGTCTCTGCGTTCTTGTTGTTGATTAAATTCTTTTTCTCAGCCTGATTTCCCAGTTTTAAGCAATATAAAACCTATTGATTCTAATAGATTTCACTGCCTAAAACACAAATCTATCCACCTCATAAACCCCTGGTTTCAAACTCACCTTCTTCTACCTCCCAACTCATTGGAAAAATTCTACCTCCAATCTCATTGCAAAAATTCTACCTCCAACCTTACCCAAAACACTTGATTCATTGCTCTCATAAATTTATTTCTCTCATCTGTTCATTGCTTCATCTCTCATCCTCTTGTCACTTCATCACTCTCATAACTTCATTGCTCTCATCACTTTATCACTCTCATATCTTCATTGTTATCCTCATTGATTCATCTCTCATTTCCTTTTCAGTTCATAACTCTCAGAAATGTATTGCTCTTGTCACTTCATCACTCTCATCACTTTATTGCTCTCATCACTTCCAGAATCTCTTTGCTTTATCACTTTCATTTCTTCATCCCTTCATCCCTCTTACTCTTTTTAAATGGCCCCTCAGAAAACCTCCCCCCACAAGTCCACACAGCAATCCAATGCCCCCAATCAAACAACCCCAAGGAACTTTAAATCAAAAAATCCTCCCCCATCAGCTTCCAAAGGCTCAAGTCAGCTGAAGAGAGCTTATCATATCATCCTGGTAAACTGGCTCAAAATTCCCTCCAACTATGACGCTTTCTTTGGATCCAACAATGAAATACAAGTTGGCCAACCTCCATCATCTAAGGTTAATGGTTCTCTGCTGATTTCTGATGAAATCAAGAATAAAATAAAATTTAGGCTGGATCTTTCATCCAGACAGATGAGAGAGCAATTCAAGAACTATTTTGCCAAGTAAAATAAGTCCCACTCAATGTCAATCTCCACTGGCTTTGGTATCACCAATGCTGATAAATCCAAGGGAATCAACTTTGTTGTAGATAAGTTGGACTCAATTTCTCCTTTTTATTTTCAAATGGATGAAAATTTTGGAAAGAAGGCCAACATCACCCCCTTCACTGATTTGTATTCCCAAAAATCTGATCTCATTGATGCTGAGGACTTGGCTGTAGATGCTCAGCCAAGAAACCATGACCCTGATGAAACCTTGGAGTGGCCCAAATCCAAGGTGGAGGAGGATATTTCAGCTTACCCACCTTGGATCATGTCCACATTGGCATTAATCAACCCTGAAAACCCTTCCTTGGACCCCTCACTTACTTCTTTGGATTTCTCTCTTCCTGGGGTGAAAGAACTCAACAACTTTTCCAATGATGAGAATGTTATTCCACCATCTCCATTACAATTAAAATCTGCTCAAGTAATGCAGAAATTACTTGTCTTCTCTTTCTGGTTAATCCTGACTGATTTATATTATAAAAAACAGGCTTTTCCTGTTCTGAATGGCCAAAAAGCCAATCCAATGGGGCTTCCCACATATCCTTCAAATGAGAGTGCAATTTTCCTACACAAACCTCCTCTGCAAAGTTAAAGCAAAAGCCCTCCAATTCTATCAACATCAACCCCAATAGCAATCAAAAGAGGAGAAAAAATTCCGATTTTTCTGGCTTTGAATAAATCATGTAGAAGCAAGATTCAATTAAGTGGATTGATGGAATTTCCTTTCTTTTAAAATAAAGCTCATTGATATTCCCCTACAAAAAACAGTAAAATTACAAATTTAATTTCAAAAACTTGAATTTTGAAAGCAAAGTTGGGATTTTCAAAATTACAAAGCCAAGAGGTTGGCTCATTAACAAAAATTGAATGCCAAGTGGAAATTGAAAGTCACTGAGGTGGAGTTTCAAAAAGAAGAAAAGGAGAAGGATTTACAAAAATACCAACTGGAAAAGGAGAGGAAATGACTATTGATGGGAAAAAAAGATAGGTTATCAGTAGCCATGGCATTTATTGGTAGCAGTAGATCAGTGGAAGAAATACAGCAAATTACTCAATTTCTTGGCTTGTAATTATATTTACTTTGATAAAAATTTGAAAAATAAAAACAAAAAAAATTATTTTTAATTAAGAAAATGCTTGATACTACTTTTAACCCCACCAATAAAAAAATATTTTTTATTTTTATTTACATTTGTTTTTCTAGAGTATAGTTTTCCACTTTTCATGTCCCTGCAAGTTTTCTGAGTTAATTCATTGATTTTCATAGACATAGCCATTCTTTTATTAGTGGCAGTCCCCACAGCAGGAAAGGTAAGGTGCTTGTAATTATTTTATTTCCAAACCATTTTGAAAATACCTTTTTTATTGAAATCAATGCCAACATCCAAGTCAGGAAAAACAAACTGGCCATCAGATAATTGATGTTTGTCCTCATTTTTGATATTTTTTTCCATTTTATTTTTTGGTTGGAACCACAAGTAAAAAGGAATAGGAGTAGATGTTGCCTTTTTCAATTTTGGGAAAATTGTAGAAGGAATTTTAAGTGAAGGTGATGTGGGGGGGACATTCAAAAGGAGTGAGCTGGGATCAAAATTCAATTGAAGAGAAATAGGGGATATTCTTGGCCTGAAATTTTTTATATTTGGAATCAAAGGCCAGCCTGGCTAATTTTTGAAGAATTTGGCCTAAAATTTGAGAGAAGTTTTCTGAATTAAGGTGGAGGATAGTTTACTCTTGAGGGGAAGATTGAATAGCAGCTTTCTTCAAATATTTTCCAAAAAAACTCAGAAGGTTGCATCAATTTGGCCATCCAATTGCCCACATTTTTCCACCCCAAGATCTTGAGTGACCAGCAGTGTTGACAAATATTTTATATTTGTGAAGGAAATTCATCCAAAAGTTGACTTCCTTCTTATTTTTCTTGGAGAGTTCATTCAAAGGGAATAACTTTATTATTGCAGCCAGAGAGTGGTGATTGGATTGGCCAAGAACAGCCACTTTTCCAGAGATGAAGAAATGAAATTGTTCAATCTTCTGTTTGCCTTGTCCAAACTCTTCAGGGGAGTTTTTTTAAGTATTCTTTTTCTTTTCAGTGTTATTAGCACGGTACAAATCAAAATTATGCGGGTTTTTTCTATACCATACAATGTTTTTGTTGAAATCTTCTTTGTCTACTTCCAAAGAGATTTTGGAATCTCTCATTTGAGCCCTCTTTTGCCTAAGAGCCCTCTGCTTTCCACATTTCTTTATTTTTTTCAAACCATCTCCTTCCATCATCTTCCCTCCCAGGAACCTACTGCATTTGGGGTGAGGATCAAGCAGGCATTCAAATGGCTGTATAACATTTTGAGGGAAGTCAGAGAAGCATTGGCAGTGCAGAAAAAGGGAGGGGGTCAAAAGCACAAGTGGTAAAATAGGGGGTTGCATTGCATGCAATCAAAAAAAATAATCAAGAAAAAAACCATCATCAGTTATTTTACAATCAATTTAGATGATGAACAAACATAGCAAAAACAACTACCTGTCAATGGTCCTTAAAAAAAACAAAAACAAAAATGTCAGAATCTTGGCTTAAAGAGTGGGAGGAGGAGGCCGCAGAGAGGATTGCTTTGATCTCTTTATCCATTGTACATTAATTGAGAAATTGATTTGCTTCATTGGAGGAGGAGAAGGTGTAATTACCTTGGAAGCCTTGGTTGATTTATTGATCAAGGATAGATAGATAATTGCTTATTCAACCAATTGATGGATTAGAAAACCAGTTATTGATGAGAAAGAGGAGAAGGAGGAGGGATGAAGATCTATCAGGATGAGTCATTGATCCATGGGGAGCAGGATCAGGAAGACCGGGGGGACTTTGAGGGGGAGGTGGTTGGTGAGATGGGGGAAGGAGTGGAATGGTGGTTTGGTGAGGAGGAGGAAGAAGTGGTCCAGTGAGTGAGTGGGCCAAGGTGGGTTTTTTTAGTGAGAAGTGAGGTTTTAGGTGTAGTTTTTGTTTTTTTTTGTTTTTCAAAGTCCACCAAAAAAAAAAAAAAAAAAAAAAAAAAAAAAAAAAATATATATAGAATCAGGATAGGATTCTTCTTGGTTGAACAATCAAAAAAAAAATATACTGTGAAATTATTTCTTACCTATTTAAAAACTACATGCTACTCATCAAAGTGAGGAAATGTGAGGGGTAGAATCCACTCTCTCATGGCAGAAAATGATGGACAAGATGAGACCAGGATTACTTGGGGAGGATTGGGAATACTGTCTTCAAATATTTTGCCCCATTCATCTTTGATGTTGGCCAGAAGGTTGAGAAGGATTATACCACTGATAATCCAGTTGATGATTATCTTCATGTATTTGTGATTTTGAATCTTTTTTTTTCATTCCCCTTAAGCTGGCCCATCTTCCTTTCAGGACACCAATTGCATGTTCAATCCAAACACCTTATTGAGAAAGATGATAGTTGAAGTTGGTTTTTTTAGATCATTTGAAGAAAAATTGTGGTAAGCTGGAAGAACATATTTCCTGCTAAAATATGCTGAATCATCAAGAAAATATTGATCATGTTCAAAGTAGTTCTCTGGTTGTTGGGAAATCTGCATCCAATTGAAAACATATGAATTTTGACAAGAACATGGAAGGCAAGCATGGAGGGATATCAACTTCTTGTTTTTATCACAAACAAGTTTTAGTGTCACAGAGTATATAAACAAACAGATAAAACATATTTGGTCAGTGTTTTATCAAATTTTTTATCAAAGGCTTTATAAAAGAAACAAATCAATTGCCGTTTTTTTGGATCAAAGTAGTGGTTGCCATCTAGCTTGGGTTTTTTACTCAAGGAGATAGTGGTTCTTTCAAAAAAACCAATGCAAATGGGAAAGCCTTCAGTCTCATTCACTTGAGATATCTCCCTGCAATCTTCTTTGGTTTGCCAACAAAAGACTGAGCAAGGAAAAGATAGTATAGAAATCATGAATCTTTTGGTGTATAAGTCAATGCTTCCATAACCAACTGGGAATAGATTTTCTAATTGATTAATTGCTTCTAAATTTCCATTTGGTCAAAATTTACAAAGAACAACAGCCAGTTGGCTAGCTGGATTTTGTTGTGGATTGCAAGAATTATTCTGAATGATTTTGTGGTCTTCAATCATCTCCAAATTTTTCATGAATGAAGGAAAAAAAGTTTGGAACAGTTGCTGGAAGCTTAATTTTGGGAGGAGATGAAGATTTTGCCTTTCATACATAGGTTTTTGGAGAGTCTGTCCTCCTTGAAACTTTTTTTTTTCCAATAGATAATTCAAAGCTAACAAATTTGATTCTAAATTTGAGTCTGAATCAGAGTCAAATAATAATAAAAGTTCAATCAGCTTTCTTGTTTTTCAACTTGCTGTTAGAATTTGAGTTTATATATATGTGACTTTCACTGGAGTTTGAAGTATCATTGATTGGTTTTATTTGATTTATATTATTGTTGTTATTGAAGTATTAAAATAACGATTAAAATATAACTAGGCTGTGTTCTTAGTATTGATTGTCAGACTTTCCAAGCATAACATTTCACTTACCATGTCACTTAAACTGCTTGTGTTAATTTTGCCTTATTCATTTTGTACTCAACCACTTGTTGGTCAATCATGTATTTAGTCTATATAAACCATGGTGCTCTCAAGTGGAATTCATCATCTTTTCAGCCAACACATCAACCGGAGTGTCCTTTTCCTCCTGAGCTCAGGTCCATTACGCTTGACGTTACAAGCCCCTTTCACTCATTCTTTAATCCTTTCATCTCATTAGAGCTTGAGCTCTTTTTATATTTTACACGGTTAAAAGCCTATACTCAACCTGAGCCAACCGTCTTTCATTCAACTGGTTCGCCTTCAATAGCCTCATCCTGAGATTTGACTCTTTTGGCGAGGGGGTGAGATGAGGATGAGCCTTGTCATTGACAATTAAGCTCATCCCATCCATTCACTTTGACGGTAGGCATCAGCCATCAACTTTGATTGAACAATCAAGATAACCTAGCATCCCAAGAAGTACTCGATCACCATCCTCAAAATCATCAGACTGACATATGTAGTCAAAGGATGGCTAGGATAGAAGCGAGTTGGAGTCCAATACGGCAAGCCGAATTCCACCAATATCAACTCAAATCCTGATTTGGACCAAGGAACCTTATAGTAGACCTCGTGGTCTGAAGCGTGAAAGGCTTTTAGCTTGCTAAACTGTCAAGATGACTTGATTTCCTCCATCACCAGTGGATCCAGATTGAATCGTAGGAAATTCCCTCGCAGCGTTTGAGCTGTGATGATGTAAACCAACCGAAATCAAGGATGACTGATGGTGGTTGTCAAGCCAAAGATCCATTGGGTGTATTGAAGATCGAGGATGGAAGAGGACCAGATCGATTGAGATTGAGGAACCTAGGATGGCCGGTCATCAAGTAGAAGCATGACTTGAAGGTCCAGACAATCATTCGATACCAACTGTTCCTGCCAGCTTCTCAACCTTGCTCAACAAACTCATCCGGCAATGGAGCATCAACAACCTCACTCCAATTCAAAACCGCTCAACTTGGTGTCCCCAAGAAGGATGAGGCGTTAAGGTTAAACTGTAAGAATTTGGGGCACGTCTGATGATGATAAAGTAGATTCAATCTTAGCAACCGGCTAAGATTGATGATCACTCCCTGATAGCTCTCGGTATTAGATCCCCCGTAATAGTTTGTGGAAGTGATGGGGGATCTAATACTGTGGACGGCACGGGGCTCTTTTATACTCTCATGGGCTCGTGTGAGCACGGTAGCTTAGTTCTCACTTCAAGTGGTGACGTCATAGGGCTCGGACCCTACAACATCATGGATAGTCGGTGCGCCTCTCACTACTTACCCGTTTTCCTACTTGTTGTGGACGTTGGGTTCAATTCCAACACCCCCCCTCAACAAGTTAGGGAAATTACTTTCTTGACTCCTATTTCGTCTCTGAGTTTCTTAAATGCGTTTTTGTTTAGCGACTTGGTGAGTAGGTCGGCCATCATATCTTCAGTTGGGCAGTATTTTATTCTAACTTTTCCTGACTTGACCAATTCTCTTATCCAGTGATGTTGGATTTTGATGTGCTTGGTTCTTGAGTGGAATACGGATTTTGAAGTGAGGTGGATGGCGCTTAGGTTGTCACAGTGGAGGATGATGGGGATGTTGCAGGGTTGTCTTAAGAATTTTAGTGACTCTATGAGCCAGACGGCCTCTTGTCCTGCTTCAGTAGTGGATTTATATTCCGCTTCAGTTGATGATAGAGATACAGTTTGTTGGAGTTTGGACCGCCAATTGATTGGGCCGTTCATCATTGTAAAGATGTATCCGGTGGTTGATTTTCTGGTGGCTTTGTCACCGGCCCAGTCAGCGTCAGAGTGACCAAAAGGGATGTACCAACTTTGGTTGGCTTTAACTTGGCTTGTGCTGGTTGAGTACTCGATGCCGTAGTCAATGGTTCCTTTCAGGTATCTCAGTACGTGACAGAAAGCCTTCCAGTGAGTCATATTGGGCTTGTCCATGTATCTTGCAAGTACTCCTACAGCGTGTGCTAAATCTGGTCGTGTACATTGTGCTAGGTACAGTAAAGAGCATACCCCACTTCGGTATGGGAAGTTGAGTTTGGAGAATGTGAGGTGGTCTTCGTCAGATGATGGTATCAGCTTGCTGGTAGTGGGTAGAGGTGTGGCTGCCACCTTGGTATGATTGTGTTCGAATGCGTTGAGAACTTCAGTGGCCATGTGGTGTTGATTCAGGCTGTACCCGCTTGGAGTTTTCTTGAGTTGGATTCCAACAATGCTTTCTGCTTTACCAAGGTCTTCCATTTCCCATTTCTCAGCTATTTCAGATTTCACTGTATTGATGTCATTGCCTGTTATGATCATGTCGTCAACATGTATGTATAGGAGGGAGTATTTTTGGTTTTTAATTTGTAGTTAGATACACTCATCACACAGGGATTTGTTGAAGCCTATGCCTTGGAGGAACAAGTCTACACTCTCATTCCACATTCTGGGGGACTGTTTTAGACCATAGATGGCCTTGTTGAGCAACCATACCATATTATCGCCTTCTTCGAACACGTCTGGTTGTTCTAAATAGACTTCTTTGTCGATTGGCGCTTTGAGAAAGGCCGTGACGGCATCCATCTGGTGTATTTCCCAGTCATTGTGCGCGGCTAATGCTATTAATAAACGTAGGGAGGTAGGTTTGCCCGTGGGTGAGAAAGTGTCATGGTAATCTATTCCTTCAATTTGAGAGCATCCTTTGGCAACATATCTGGACTTCTTTTTTATGAATGCGCCGTTAGTGTCACGCTTGGTTTTGCATAGCCACTTGCCTTTTATGAACTTTTTGTGGGTTGGTCGTTTTACTAGTTGAAACACATTTCTGTCCTTCATGGACGTTATTTCCTTTTTGAATGATACCATCCAGTCGGGAGCATCTGGAAAATTTTTGGCATTGGAGAAGGATAGTGGGTCTGCGTGGAAAGCTGTTTCTACATAATACGAGAGGCTCAATATGTTCGTGGAGAGCGTGACTAGGTTTGAGTAATTAATGCGTGGCAGGTTTTGTAGGCGGTGGTCCCGGACGTATTCAGCTTTTTGCAGTGATTCTGAGCATTCAGTGTTGGGAGTATTACTGTCGTGGTTTTCTGTGGGCGATATGGGCGTATTCTGCGGGACTGGAGGTGGTCCAAGGTTGAGGATCAGTCTATGTCCTAAATTGGATGGTGGTTCTGGGGTTTGTAATGTAGGAGAATGGTCAGTTATGGAGTCATCAGGGATCAGTAGAGGGCATGCGTCATCATCAGGGGCTTGTTCCTGGGCTGAATTTTTGGTTTTAAACGGATACTCTTCTTCATCAAACATAACGTCGCACGTTATTTTTGTTTGTAGGGTGTTTTGGTTAAGAATGACA
Source organism: Puccinia polysora (assembly GCA_025617555.3). Lineage (NCBI taxonomy): Eukaryota > Fungi > Basidiomycota > Pucciniomycetes > Pucciniales > Pucciniaceae > Puccinia > Puccinia polysora. Next base: position 1,553,478 of record CM062630.1, on the reverse strand, counting down.
TAGTTTTGATTTTCTTCAGTGAATCCAAGGAGGATTCCTTCCTCAGTAACCTCCAAGAATTTATTATCTCTGAGAGGTTTTCAAATGAGGGCCTTTGCCCTGCAGCCGAATACCCTTATGTGGTTAAGACTTGGTCGGTATCCATGCCATAGCTCAAATGGCGTACAGTTTTTCTCACTTGTTGAAATTGAAAGGATTCTGTTGTTGATAAATATAGCTGTTTTGACTGCTTCCCACCAATATTCAGGGGGCGTACCACTGTGAATCATTAGTTCTCAAGCCTTTTCTACTATGGTTCGATTGCTCCATTCATTTTGTTCGGGAGTATAAGGCGCGGTTGTTTGAGTGGTAATTCCCAACTGGTTCAGGTAGTTGGTAACCTCTGAGTTGTAGAACTTGGATCCTCCATAAATGGTCAGGTTGATCACTTTATGGCCCGTTTGTCGTTCAGATTTGGTGACATACGATTTTGTTGCATCTAGAACACTGAACTTTGACTTAGAAATAAGTGGATAGCCTACTCTATACGTTGTGTAATCATCAGTAAATAAGGCGTAGTAGGCATACTGCGAGGTGGTCCAAATTATCCCACTTAGATCTACATGGACATTCTGCAGTGGTTTGATACTCCTCCGCCTTACTTGGTTATGAGATCTGCAATGGGTTTTACCCTTTACACATGTATCACACTTTAGTTTGTGGGCTATGTTGCAGTCAAAATGTTGAGAGTTGGCCATTAGGTTTAGCGTGTTGTGGTTGGTGTGAGCGAACCGGAAATGAATAATTTCAGCTGACGGTTTCCGTGAGGTAGATTTAGTGAGAAGGCTCACATATGGCGTTGCTTCAAATTCCATGAGATTATTATTGAATTTTCCTTTTAAGAGCACAAAATCTTGGTTCCTTAGTTCGAAGTGAGGCCCATTGGTACTGATGTTTATTTGATCTTGAAGCAGAATACATCCGGAAATGAGATTCTTTGAGAGCTTGGGTATATATAGAGCGTTTTCAAATCTGATTGGAACATTTTTTTCACCATTGATAACCGCTGATCCAGTGCCCGTTACTGGAAGGGTTATTCCTCCACAGGCAAGTTTAAGATCTACGCCATCTACTTGTGATTAGTTTTCCTTTTTGAAGTATTCTAGACTATTGAACATATGTTGAGAGGCTCCGGTGTCAAAGAGTATAATGTTCTCGTTAGATCCACTCTTTCCAAAAAAGCACATGGGCTGATTTGATTCTGGGCAGTTGAGAATGACTGATGTAAGGTTGGACTCTGTGATTGGGTGTTTTCCAGAGGGGTGGTACCATTCAGGAAGTTCACCCCTCCATTCGCCGGCTCTGATCTTCTTTTCAATCCAATTCTTTCTTGCATTCTCATTTCTGGCATGGCACTGACTTGGGTTATGTGGGCCAAGACATTTATCTTTTGTGCATCGTGGTTTATTGGTCTTTGTGCTGCTCAGGTTTGCTTCTTCAGCGTGTGAGTTGCTTTGTTGGTTTATGGTTGAGAACTTGTGCGTCTCAAGTAGTTCTTCAAACACGCAAGAATAAGTCAGCGGTTTGATGAATCTGGTGATGGATCTGACATCACTTTTGTATCTTGGATGGATAGATTTGAGAAGGACAAAGACAAGAGTGTCATTGTCAACGTTACCCCCAGACTGGGAGATCTGTGATTTGATGATTTCAAATTTGTCCAGATGGTCTCAAAGAGTGATATTTGGGCCTTGTTTTAATAGTCTTAGTTGTTTTTGAAGGTCGAAGATGTTGTGATTGGCGTTCTTTTGGTGAAATTCTTTTAGCGCATTCCAGATTTTTTTGGGGCTGGTGTATTTGGTGCGGTTAGTTGATGTTTGAAATTTTGCATTCAGGAAAGAGCAGTTTTGTGAGTCAATGTGACTTAGTAGACACAAGCATAATAGTCACTTGGTGGCGTCATGGTGGATATTGGACTGGCTTTCCGGTACAATCATGTCATCAACGAGGTACTGATCAAATTCGACGGCTTCTAAGGCCACGGTGACAGCGTTTGACCAGGTTCCGTAGTTGTTGTCGTTGAGCTTAACGGATATAGATAGTTTGGAAAGTAGGTTAATAATCTCTTGTTGGGCTAAGTACTTTAAGCGGCTTGTTTCAGGGTCCACTGTAGAGGCAGTGGTTTCTCTGACATATGGCTGGGTGGTAAATGGTGGGACGTTTGGGCTGATGGATGAAACCACAGGGTTAGTGGTTGGTACCGGACTAGAAGTAGGTGATCGTGAGACTGGTGCCATGTCAGATCGCGCCTCTCGCTACCATGTAAGAATTTGGGGCACGTCTGATGATGATAAAGTAGATTCAATCTTAGCAACCGGCTAAGATTGATGATCACTCCCTGATAGCTCTTGGTATTAGATCCCCCGTAATAGTTTGTGGAAGTGATGGGGGATCTAATACTGTGGACGGCACAGGGCTCTTTTATACTCTCATGGGCTCGTGTGAGCGCGGTAGCTTAGGTCTCACTTCAAGTGGTGACGTCATAGGGCTCGGACCCTACAACGTCATGGATAGTCGGTGCGCCTCTCACTACTTACCCGTTTTCCTACTTGTTGTGGACGTTGGGTTCAATTCCAACATAAACAATCAAATCTCGATCGATGATCCACAATTCACTCAAACCTTATGGTCCAAGACTGGATTGATATCAACCTTTGAACGTTGGTTAGATGACTCCCAGCCATCTGGCCATCATCCTATTCAATCCAGTTCATCATTGTCAGGATCAGGATCATTAGTGGCGACTAACTGTTGGGGCCTTAATCCTAACCTCTGAATCTATTGATATCGAGTCGGTCATTGGTTCAAAAGTCAATTTGATGAATCGGTTCTCATCTCGACGATTGATCGAACCGCCCTAGAAGAGATTCTATTGAAATCAAAATCTGAACAATCATCCCGATCGATTCAGTCTATTGTCTTGCTTTCCAAGCTCCTACTTCACACCCAAACACCTCAACCAACCAACACTAACATGTCTTCCGGTGGCAAATCTGGTGGCAAGGGCGGCAGTCAAAAATCCAGTCAATCCCAATCAGCCAAAGCGGGCCTCCAATTCCCCGTTGGTTGTATCCACCAACTCATCCAAAAGGGTCACTACGCTCAACGTGTTGGTGCCGATGCCCCTGTTTACCTCGCTGCTGTTCTCAAATACCTCACTGCCAAAATTCTTGAATTGGCTGGTAACGCCGCCCGTGACAACAAGAAGTCTTGTATTATCCCTCGTCACCTTCAACTCGTCAATCTCAATTGCTTACTCCCAACTTCATCGTCATTCGATCCGTTGCAATCAAGTTTTAACCCCACAAGTCCAACGCCCCTCAACTTTGGGATGAGTACTGTACCTACAAGATCTTGGCCAGATCTTCTGGTGTCCACTCATGCTCATCCTATATTTTCTTTCATCAATTATCCATCAATCTATCATGTATTCCAGTACTCAACTCCATAAGTCAAGCAACTCAATTTTGCTTATGAGTTCTACACAATCAAATTCAGCCTTGAACAAATCCAATGCATCTGACAATTCATTCACTTTTTGAACTGAAGAATTTTCCAGCAAATAGTAGAAATTATACTTTGAAGATAGCAGTTGTATTCAAATATGCCTTAGGCAAAGTATACAAGTCATTCAGCTCATCTTATTAATCAGTCACTAACCTGTATGTATAATTATTCCAGCAGTTAGTTGAAAAAAATTCAATTGAAGAAAAAGAGTTAGATTCCTTTTTAGGACAGTAACTTCCTCCAGTGCAAGTCAAGCGGGTGTGTTAGAATTTGAGTTTATATATTTGTGACTTTCACTGGAGTTTGAAGTATCATTGATTGGATTTATTTGATTTATATTATTGTTGTTATTGAAGTATTAAAATAACGGTTAAAATATAACTAGGCTGTTTTCTTAGTAGTGATTGTCAGACTTTCCAAGCATAACATTTCACTTACCATTTCACTTAAACTGTTTATGTTAATTTTGCCTTATTCATTTTTTACTCAACCACTTTTTGGTCAATCATGTATTTAGTCTATATAAACCATGGTGCTCTCAAGTGGAATTCATCATCTGTTCAGCCAACAAATCAACCAGAGTGTCCTTTTCCTCCTGAGCTCAGGTCCATTACGCTTGACGTTACAAGCCCCTTTCACTCATTCATTAATCCTTTCATCTCATTAGAGCTCAAGCTCTTTTTATATTTTACACTTTCTACCAAGAAGTTTGATTGGACATTTTGAGAGAAACAGTGATGAGATGTGGGGTGATGAGATTTGTGCTGTGGGTTGATGAGATGATGATATGATTTGTTTGAAGCAATTGAGATGTGAAGCAATGAAGCAAATAATGGAGATGTGAAGCAATGAAGCAAAGAAATGGACATGGGATTGCTATGGATTTGCTGAGTTGGAGGTGTGGAGGTGTGTTTTGCATTTGATGGATGGTGGATGGATGATGATTCATAAACGGCAGATTTGATGTTTGAAATCTGCCATTTCCATGAAACAGACCATTTTGAAATACACCAGTTAGGGGGTATGTGTATTCTGGAAACCTTCCATCAAAAATGGCAGGTTTCCTAAATCTGATAATCCCTATTATACATATTTATGTGAATTTTTAAACCTAAGGACCCATTTAACTCCCTCATCAAGAAAATTAATAAACCTCTTGAATCAAAACTCATTTTAAAAAATATTTTTAATTCTTTGCATCTTCAAAATCTTCCATTCCCCTTTCGCCTTTTGTCAAATATACTTAAATCTGGGTTTAAATCATCACCTGCAATTTCTAATTTCCAAAAATCACCCATGCAAACCCTCTAAATCATTTCTCATTAATATTTGATGCAAGTTTCTGCATTATTCTATGTACTATGGTCCTTCAAGTAATTCTGAATTCCACTCAGGCTGTTCACTTTCATACTTTTCACACTGTTTTCATCATAATGTAGCTGAACCATCTTTTATCTGCACAATTTAGTATAATTTTCCCCTGGGTGTTGCATTCAACTGTACATGAAGTTTCTATCTGCTCCCATTTTTTATACTTGTCATGTTACATCATTTTTGATTCACATGTGAATCCTACACTAACTTTTTACACATTTAAAATATGATTCCCATGGTTTATCTTTTCTCTTGTGATGTTTCCATTTCCCTTACAACTGATGTATCAATCATCTGAATTCTTAACCTTAAGAGATTCCTGCCCTTTTCCTATTCATTTTTTTCTTAATTAGAATTTATTTATTTTTTGAAATGTGATCTTTTTAAGGTATGCCTGCAATAGTCACTGCTTTTTAAAATTACACACAATATTATAATCACCATGAAAAAGTGGCTACACCTGGCGGCATTTGTAGCAGTTGGAAGTTTTTTGAAAACTGATGGGGGGGTTTTTGAGATTTTTAGTCAAACCTGTAAAATTCTTCCTTGTTCATATTCTGATATTTTTTTATGTAATTGAATTTAAATAAATTTGAATCTTTGGATTTTATTGAGAAATTTTGGAATTTTCTTGTATTTAATTATTATTTTGTGCGACTTGGCTAGCCAATTCAGGTCCTCAAGTGGCCTGCTTGTTGCTTTGAGCTAAAGCAACATTTATATCCAAAAATAAAAATGAAAAATTTACCATCAACAAACAAAAATTGAAAAATTCAGGCATGTAAAATTCAGAAAGCCCACCATTTTTGAATAGCAGGTTTCAAACCAAATCTTCCATTTCAAACCTGAAATAAAAAAATAAAATAAAATAAACACAATTATTTCACACAAGTAATTTCAGATTTACCAAAATTTAATGGTTTTTTTCCAATCTATAAATATAAAAAACAAAATTTTCAAGCTTTGGATAATATATACATTCACCATCTTTAAAAGGCATTCAGTAGTCAGTTTTGTTCTCTGCAATCTTAGCTGCAATTTGTATGTGGTCCATGTATCTCACTTACTCAAGCTTTTGCACCACACAAAAGGCTTCACAAACATCACCTGGAATTGAGGGGCTTGTTTTTGTATTAATTTACCCATGCTTTCTGATATGCACCTATTTCATACATTTCAGTCTGCTTTTATTGTTCTTTTTCAGTCCGTTTTATTGTTGTTTTTCAATCTGCTTTATTTATTTATTTTCAGTCTGCTTTTTTTTAATCCAATTTTTTTCATTCTGCTTTTTTTCATCCTACTTTTTATTATGGTATGCTTTTTTTCTGGTCTTCTTTCTTTTTGAGAAAAAAATTCACACAAAAACTTATTTTTGTACAAATATTTTAAGGTTTCATACCTTTCAAAAAATCTTTGTATGTATATAGGTTTTGTTTGAATTATGTACTATAAAAGTTTTGTGTGATGTATATACATATGTAAGGTTTTTATTTATTTCTTTTTATTAATTTTCAACTACCTCTTTGTATTTATTTCTAATCTTTCTTTTTTACTATCACACATATACAGGGCCAACACATTTACCAAGGCAAAAATTTTAACAGGTTCAAAAAATTTAACAAGACCAATACATGTAAGAAGCCCAATAATGCAACAAGAACAGAAAAAAATTTAAAAAGGACAAGAAAACACATGTAAAAAGGACTGAAACAGAGGAAATTGACCACACATGTAAAAAAACTCATTCCTCACTTGGTACAAGTTGTTTTTTGACATTGAAAATTTCTATAAACCCTCTTACATCCCACTTTGAATTCATTTGATTCCCCCTCAACCCAGAAACTACTACACTTCATTTTTTTTTCACTTCCAAATTTCATAAGTCTTTGTCTCATCCCAAATTAATCTCATAGAAAAAGTCCTCCTACCCTTAATTTTTGTTTTCAAATTTTCTACAAATTATTTAAAACTTTGTGTGAAAGCAGCTATCCCATGGAAACTTCCTCATTGGTAATTCCTGGGTTTTTCCTTACTCTCCTTACCGTTTGGAGAAGAACCAATGAAACAAGACAAGGGAAGGTTAAGATATGTCCGGGAATATTTTTTATATTCATCTTCCTGGTCATCAAAAGGGTTCTTTGAGCCAGATGAAGCCCTGGATGAATTTCTTCAAAGTTTAAACCAAGCAAAAACTATGCTCACATAGTATTAAAAGATAAATGCAATTAATTTTTTTGTAAGTAGAATCAAATTTTCTGAATTTTCACACTAATTGAAATTTCATTCAATCATAAAAGAACACAGGAAATTTCAGAGTTTTCATTGAATTGGAAGAATTTACACTGTTCATCCTTCAGATTTAGAAAGGTTGTTTCTCAGGATTTTCTGGTGTAACTCTGTTGGTGCTACTGCATTTGAAAACCTACAGCAAGTCAATAAAACTTCTTATGCAAATTCCAGAGAGCTGAATTTGGATAAGGGTTTAATTGGGTATTATCATTGTTTTAGAAAAAACAAATTTAAGGAGCCAATACAGATATCACCCTTTTGAACTATGAAAGTTTTTTGGAATGCTATTGGCACCCTATCATCCATAAAATCTAGTTTTCCTATTAAAATACTGCTTCAATTTCACAGTGGAACATTTAATTTACTCTGGGATTACATATCAAAGAGTACTCAAAAATTGAATATCAAGTTAAATCACCCCAATCATATTTCAAAAATTTACAACAACTATTGAATAATTTTTTTCTTATTTTCCAATATTTGATCAAACAATGGAGGTTAAAGAATCAACAGTAATTTTATCTTTGCTGAGGGACAATAGTCTGCTTTAAATGAAGCAGATTGGCAAAAAATTTATCATTTTCATAGTCAACAGAAGCATATATTTGACCTCATAGTAAATGCATGCAATTCCTCTCAACCCTATTACTTCTTTTCTTATGGCCTGGTGTTTCAGGAAAAGCCTTTTAGTATAAATGCTTTCTGGCTTCTATCAGATTGAAATTTAGAACACGTATGGCATGTGCTAGAACTGGAATAGCTGCCATGAATCTACCAAATGGAAGAACCACTTGTCTCACCTTTGGAATTTCCTTGGAGACCAAAAATCTGTTTGAAAAATATCAAGCATTCCAAAAAGGATGAAAATCTCAAAAGAGCTTCTTTGATAATCTGAGATGAAGCACCTTTGACTCATAGGAATGCTCTTTATTTTCTTGACAGACTACTTCAAGATCAAATATACCTTTTGGAGCGAAATTAATGGTTCTTGGTTGTGAATTTGGGAAAGGTTTTTCTGGTTTCAAAAATTTGAAAAATCCTCAAATTTTTGATGAAATTTTGATAAATTTTGCATGCTGGTGATATTTTCAAGTTTTTCACCTTGCTTCAAATTTGTGTTTTTCAGGTGATCCTGATTTTCAAAATTCTTTAATTTTTGTTGGGGATTGTCTCAATTAGGGTGTGTCAGATTTAAGATTTTCATAGAATTAAATGGCTGATTTCAGGCTTATTCCTTTTTTTCAAAATTCAATGTTTTTCAAATAAACCCATTGGTTCATTGCTTTTTCTAAAGAAAAAAACTTTTTTGGAAAAATTGATATTATTCCAGAAATAAGCATTTTAAATTTCTCAAAATTTTAACTCTGATATGCCCTATTTTATACAAGTTTCAAATGGAGTAATTCTCCCTCAGAAAATGATTATTCATTAAAATGAGGGGTATCATTTTTTAGAAATATTAATTAATATTTTCTTTTCAAACTTACAAAGCTACTGCCTTCACACCAGTTAGCTAATTGATTGTGTTAGTCTATGTTTGAAAAATAACTCAGTATAAAAGATAAGTTGATTACTGATTAATTCACTTCCTCAAAATGAGGAAACCAATGTCATGATGATTTTCTCAAGGCATGATTCTGTTAAAGATTCAATAAAAACTTGCACTGAAAAGAGTTCCTGAATTCATTATTTCTTCCAAAATTTCCTTGTCATGGCCTAAATCTGGAAGTGGGTTCCCTTATAATCATTTTGAGAAATGTGGACCATGATTTTGGTATTTGAAATTGAATGCCATATATTGTTCTCAGATTGGTAACAGAGGTGATATTTTCCAAGATAGCTACAGGTGATTATTATTTAGCAAGAGTGGAGGCCATTCAATGCATGATCTTGATTTCTGACCAAGATGAATATTTTCTTTCTTTTTCAAAATGATTTGAAAACAGTTCCCCATAAATTTTAAATTCTCATTGAAAAATAACAAATCACAAGGTCATACAATATCAACTTTTGGTTTTATATTCAAGATCCAGTTTTCACCCATAAATTGCTCTTCATTTACCAAAGACATAAAAGCAGAAATTTATCAAGTCAAACCTGGAGCAGAATTTGGTGGCCTAAAAGAAAACAATTTATGAGTGTTAACCTGACATCAATTGGCTGTAAAAGAAGAAAAGGAATTCACACACAAGAGAAGATCACCCCTGGTTTGCCAAATCTAATTGATTGACTGTTTCAAAACATGGCAGGGCTGAAAATCATATTATTCAGACAAATTCAATCAAAATTCTGGAGATTAATGATGGTGAGTAAAGTGAGAATTGTCAGCCTCCTCAATTCCAAGACCCTTGCTATTCTTTAGCTACCAGAGGTGATAGAATAAATAATAAATATATTATTTAATAAATGCAGCAAAAATCCGTAAAATATTTGGATTAAGATTATTGCAAGGTTAAGTGGTTTGGTTATGGTTTATTGTTTTGAATCAATATGAATAGATTGATTATTAAATATTTCTATAGAGGGGCCACCATTATATTGGGGATCTTTAACACCTTTCTTCAGGGATTTCAGTATGAAAATACGTAGTCCTGGTTACTTTGGAACCTTTAATTTATTTTGAAAGGATATATTACCCAAAGATAATATGTATATAAAATAAAAGGTGGAGTGGCTGGGCTTTGTAACAAAGCTTCAACAACAGAGAAACGATAATAAGACTTACTGGTATATTATTAAATCCTTTGGGTACCCGTTTGGGACGTGCACTGATGGGTTAAACCTGTATACTGGGGTTACAAGGTTGTTCAGAAGTTTTTAATTGATAAAAAGAGGTTGAGGATGGATATTATTGATCAGACATTGCCATAAACCACTTACCTATCTCTTATAAGTACTTGATTACCTTGGCACGGTGTCTGGATATGAATATAACTGGGTCTCTGCCCATCAATATCCTCAAAAGAGCTCTTTATTTATAGCTTTTGGAGTCCCAATATTGTCCTTCTGAGGGTTTTAGGTGCTCAAAGGGACAAACAATAAGGCTAGCAGGGTAACCAGGGGTGGCCTGTCATGTGTTCTTGGTGCTATAGCACGGGTAGCATCTAATTCCTCAGGGTATTGGAATTATTCCACTTTATAATAGACATTAGGACATGTGAATAACATTAATCTATCCTATTTATGGATTATTTAATTAATTATCCTTAGTAAATGTTCCCAGTAATTTAATAATTATATAAATAGACATTTCTACGGACATCTTTATGTCAGGTAAGGTCTCATTATGTATCATATAACTGGAGTAAAGGTCATAATATTGATTTTACTCCTTATTTTCGAGTTCCAGTTTATTTACTAAGATAATTACTTAAAAATATAAGTCATGTAAATTCATGTAATATTTTTACATCATTAGTTTTCTTAGTATGGCACAAAGATATTGATGTCTAGAAATTCTCATAAAAGTATATTAAAGTATTTTAATATATTTTTAGAAGTTGTCATTGTCTTATTTTCGACATTCTTGGTACTTTGAATTATGTTAAATAAAAATTACGTATAAGGATTATTTATCTATTTCTATATAATATTATGTATTTTTAGACTGTCTACTATCCACAGGAACATTTATTACATATGTAGAATGTTCCCTTGTAGGTTGTAGCATGTTTACGCGGTACCTGGGCCTCTCAGGCCGCCTGTCACTCTGTCAACCCGTAGTCCCACAGCTGCGTACTTGTCAGAGGCCCGGGGCTGCGTAAACAACCTTGACGGAGTGACAGGGCTATATCTCAGCCGCGCGCGGGTGCATTGGCTTCCGTGGCTGCGTGGGGGAATTGTGAAAAAACACATTTCCGCCCGTAACTCCTAAAATATACACAACACCTCAATTCTGACTGAATTTTAGGTGTGAAACCTATACGTGACAATGTGTGTGAAATATTCAATTGGCCAAAAAGCTCAATAATGCAGCCGTAGTATTTTGGTTTTTCTTTCCTTAATTATTTAAAAATATAAGGAGTTGGATTTCAAGGGTGGGGTCAGTGATTGACCCTACCTAATTTTGGGTGGAGAACCCATTTCTGTAATAATATTCATGGTTTTCCTACTACTTCTTAGTTTAATTGTATTATTATTATTTTTATGTTATTTTTGTTACTTTTTCAGCTTGCTCTGCAATAGTAGCAAGCTGACAAGAATTAAGATTTTCATGTGGAAAAACATTATCTGAAAGGTATTCAAAAATCCAATAACTGATAGACTGAGAACCACAAATTTTGTTAAGGTGGGAGTACTTTTTTCATTTTTCTGACTACTTCAAGCCTGTGTTTTCCTTCTAAATTTTCTATGCTGATTATTTTCTCATGGGCTCAATTGATGCCATTGTCTTATATTATTATATTTGTGTACACTGTTGAAAGATCTTGTAAGACCGTTTCTTTTACTTTTAATACTTTGATTTATGCATCTTTGTTCTTTTTAATGGGGGGGATTGCATTGGCTATTCTTGAGAGACAACACATGGCTCTTTGGATGCATTTTTACTTACTGGGGATTGAAATTTCATTTATCAACACCATTTAATATTGAATATTTGCTCGAAATAAGTGCATGAATGGTGAGGTTGGAGGGTCATACTGGGTGTTTATGTTATGGTTTTGCAAGCTTGTCTGGGCACATTCCCATTTCCAGCTTGGTAAAGTGCCCAGCAGGCTTGGGTGAGTGCCCAGCGGGCTTGGGTGAGTTCCCAGCGGGCTTGGGTGAGTGCCCAGCGGGCTTGATTTTTGCATCAGTTTGCGCTGCGGATCTTGGCACACAGCCAAGTTCCGCTTGGCCAAGGCCAAGCTGTTGGCACCCCCCCTCACTTGCTCCATCCCCCTCACACCCTTGCTCCCTTGCTCCATCTTCCTCTCTCCCTTGCTCCTCTCACCATCACTTTTTCTTTTGCCTCAACCAACGGAATGATGGTTAGTTTTTTTTTTTTTTTTTTAGATTTTTTTTTTCTTTAAATTTTTTTATTTTTTTACTTTTGTTTTGTTCAAAAAAAAAACATTTTTTTAATAAAATTTTATTTACATTTTTATCAAAGAAATAAAAAAATATGATAAAAATTTTTCCCCCAATCATCAATTTGGCAAGCGTAGCCAATTGGCTTGGGTATTGGCCAAGTCAAACTTTGGCCCAACCCACCCAAACTTGGGTGTGTGCCAAGTTGCGCTTTGCTATGTGCCAAGGGTGCTTTAGGGGGTGCCAAGCGGGCTTTGGGGGGTGCCAAGCGGTCTTTAGGGGGTGCCAAGCGGGCTTTAGGGGGTGCCCAGCGCACTTTGGCAAAAATCAGGCTAACTTGGGCATGTGCCCAGACAAGCTTGAACTACCATGATATTTTTGTGGTTGGGAAAACCTGGCAGGAGGTTTGGGTGGGAATTTTGCAGATCTGTGGGCCCACATGCATTTTTTTCAATGATTGCTCATGTGGGCCATTGCTACAACAGGCCACAAGGGCAATCCAGGATGTGTGGTATTTAATACTTTTGTGAGATATAAAAATTACCCCAAGGCAAATAAATTTCTGGGAACAGAGGTCACTATACATATTTGGGTTTTTGAGAAAAAAATAAGTGCATAATTTTCATCCCATAAGCATGTAATTTTTCAATAAAAAAATGATATAATGTTATAAAAGTGGAACAAATTAGAACATATTTCCTCTGAACAAACCCACCCACCCCCACTAAAACCCCAAAAGATTTAGTAAAGTGAGAGAGAATTTTAAATAAACAGGGAGGGAGTCAACTTTAAAATGAAATGGATGCAAACCAGGACCACTGATTCATTTCAATATCATAAGAATTAAAATTTCAGTTTGACATGACTGTGAAGAAATTAAATAATGGAAAGACCGGAAAATTTCAACAAACAGAGACTATGTTTGATATTTTATTAATCATTACATGTAATGATCAGAAATCTTTTCTAATAAGCTAGACAACATGGATAGCTGAAAGAAGACGGTCAGATCAAATCTTCAAGGAAGGTTAGAGAGGAGCTCTATACATGAGAACACTGGTCTTCTAGTCTTAGGAAGTGACCTTAAACCTTCTGAGGATCAATGATGAGATAAATGTTTTTTCAAGATTTTCAACATTAATCAGAGAGTTTGATACACATTAAATTTCTCATTAAAAGCTTGGGCTCCTTCCTGGCTTGGATGAGTAGTTTGATGAATTGGGTTGGTGATGATTGATGGTGGATGAGCCTGTGAGCAGAGAATTGATTGAATGGTGAGAAAAATGGAAATGTATAAGGAAGAAAAAATAAGTTTGACACAACAAGATTGGACTAAAAGAGGACGCAAAACTAGAGCCAGCTTGAACCAGAAGTGAAGTGTACGCATCCTGAAAAGTAAGTTTCAGAATTTAAACTAGCAAAGCAAAAAATTAATTGCACATTTAATGTACTAGCCATCTTCCTTTAATATTATTAACAGCCCTCCTTGATTCAATGTGTGAGAGATCAGATCAGGTACCAACATGGCCAATAATTCTGAGAATTGAGTTTTGATTTGTGGCATCAGTTATTCTTTTGGCCACCATCTGGTTTAATCTATTAGTTGTATTTTTATCAGCTTGTTTGATATGTCTTCTCTGAGTCCTTTTGTCTTCAGATCAATTAATTTATTTTTAGAGTTTCACCCAAAAAAATTTATCTTTTTTTCCAAGAATTTTTTATCTGTCATGTGAATTCTGGTCTTGATTGGTCTTCTCCACAGTTTGTGGATTAAGTATTTGATCCATCAAAATTCTACTTTGTCTTTGTTGAGAGCATTACACTTGACCTCTTTCAATTAATAACTGAATTTTCTTGGGCAGCAACTGGTCAAGAATAGAGGAGATCCACAAAAGAAGCATATAAAGGCTGTTTAAGAGGTTTGAGAGATGGGATCATCATCCCAGGTGAAATCAATTTAGCCCATAAGATGATCTGAGGCATTCTTCTTTGATATTAGGGGATTCTGGTATTTCGAATTTGCTAAGTACTTCCAAACTTTCATGAATTCTTTCCGGTAAGAGATCCCTGGACTTTCTGAGAATCTGGAAAGAGAGCAGACAGCATATCTGATGTCTGGTTGAGCAAGTCCAGAAATATAGTTGAGCTGTCCAATTGGCAATCAATAATTGACTTTCAGTTTGTTTAATTCTTTGATTTCTTCAGAGGTTGCTGGAGTGATATGAACTACGGGAATTGATGGAGTGTGCGTTGGTTTTCAATCTGTCAGTTTTAGTTTCTGCAGCCCCTTTTCAATGTGCATCATAATTAAGAGTTTGATTCCTCAAAATTTTGCTTGACTTTCATTCCAAGCAGGGTGTTGGGAAGATGACATGAGGTTCTTGAATTTGTTCAAGAAGGATTCCTTGAATTTATCTAAATTTCCTACTGACATCAGATTTTCCACATGCACAAATATTGCCAATGCTTTATTGGTTTCTAGGCAGAGGAATGTATCAGCTTCTGAAGGAATGAATCCTTGTTCTTGAATCCATTTGCTAAGCATGATATTCCAGTTTTTTGGTGCTTGCTTAAGGCGGTACAATGAATGTTTTAGATTGAGAATTGGGGTTTTTCTGGAGGAACCAGTTGTTTTTTGAATGAAAAATTCTTCATTGAGTTGAGAATTTCAGAATTCCCCCTTGACATTGAACTGAAGCATTTTGAGATTGCAGTTTTTGAGATTGTGGTCCATGGCAAGTAGAAGGACTGGCCTGAGAGAGGCTACTTTTCCAGTTAGGGTGTAGGTTTCATAATGAAAACTAACTCAGTCTAAACTCAGTATAACCCTCAGTCTAGCTCACTATCCAAGTAACTGCAACCTCAGTGACTCAGGGTACTTATCTCAGTATATCTCCAGCATCTAAATATCCTCAGGATCTTCATGCCTTAGATATCTACATATAGCCTAACCTCATACATCATGCAGATAGACTCCATAGAATTGCGTGTACTTAATCTCCCAGGTCTGAATATCCTCTAACCTTACTCACCTTCCTATCAAATATTCCATCATGGTTTATCCTTTGGGAATCCTTATGTAAGTCCTCCTGCAGATTTTATTACATACTATTTCTACTGAGTTCATAGTTTCATGACTCTCATGTAAAATTTACATCCCTCCACTGAAAATTCCCAAATCAGACAGCACAGACCTGTTGCCTTGCCCCAATGTAGTATTCAGCCTATCCCAATGTAGCAACACTACCTGACTAGTCCTCTCTGTTTACTCCACTGCTCTTGTAATTACATATTTATTCTGAGATCCAGTCTATTGTATCTCTGTTGTATTTCCAGGCCTTTGTCTATTTAAACTGGCCTCCTCTTCCTGCTACCTGATTCTTCCCCAAGAAATCAGTTTACTAGTTCTTACTAGGAAATCCATTCCAGCAATTGTCATCCAAGAACTCTTATCTTAGCTCCACCAATTTCTCTGCTCCCTGTAGCATCCTTCCATAAATCTTGCCCCTCAAGCCTACTGTGAGTGGAGGACCCTCCTTCCAAGCCCTTCTTGCACGCCAGCAGCCCTTGTGAAAGTAGGTTTCAAAGTAGTTTATCCCATACCATTGATTGAATCCCTGCATGCAGACTCTTGACTTATACTTCAGAGCTTTGCCATGGGTATCTTCCTTGATTTGGAAGGCATAGTTGACTTTGAGTAAATTCTTGGGCTTGGAACTGCAATAATATTCCCAAACCTCAAATTTTTTTGAGGTATCCAGTTCCTTGTGCAGGGTTTCATAAGCAGGTTTGGGAGTTGAATCAGTGTAACAGCTGTAGCCTTTGGAAGGTCTGGATTTCAATTGGTTTCTAAGTGGTCAAGCTTTGGGGATCACTTTGTGTATGAAATATTTGTCATTGTGTTTGGATTCTGATGTATCTTCTTTGGACTTGAATTTGATTGGTGTCTTGATGACCTCCAGAGTGTTGGGATTATCAATGAGAGGAGGAATTGATTGTGGTTGATTTTGAGTGATTTCTTCCTGAGAAGTGGTATATTCTTGAGAGATAGTAAACAGAGCCTTACTGAATCTAACATTTTTGGTCCCAATTATGCTTCCATTAGGGGTGAGGACTTGATAGTATAGAAGCTTGGGAGCATACCCTATAAGTTGTCCTGATAAGCCTTTCTTGTCAATTTTTTTTGTGCATGATTTGAGAGCTTGAGAAAAAAAGATATTAGACCCTATTAGCTGTAGGTAGCCCTCAGGAAGGGAGAATCCATGCATGAGTTCCCAGGGTGGGAGTGCTTTGAAGTTGGGTATGTGATTCAAGGCCAAGGAGCAGCTTCTGATAACTTTATGCCAAAAGTTCTTGGTAATTTGTGAAGAGGAGAAGGTGGCTTGCCCTGATTTGGCAATGGTCCAGTTTGATTGTTCTGCTCCTCTGTTGTGTTGGGGATTTTAAGGTTCAGAGACTTTTCTGTGTAATCCCTTCTCTTCAAATAATTAGGTCAGGTCTATATTTATGAATTCTCCTCCTCCATTGCAGCAGAATTCAAATGGATAGTATGCTAGGCTATTTTATTCATTGGGGAGCAAACATTTGATGTTTTCAATTGTGCTGCTATTGTTTTTTAGTGGAAGGCTATTGATGTATCTGCTGTATATAGTTGTTGACAAGAGTGAATAAGTATTGATATCCTCCTTTTGAAATTGGTGTGATTGGTCTAATTAGGTCAGCCTGAGGTTGCTGAAATACTTTATTGACTTTGGTTGAGAAATCATTGTTTTGTGTTATTTGACTCTTCTTGCAGCTGGTGCACAAGAAGTCACTCTTAACCTCAGGAGAGATCAATATTTTTATAAATTTCTCCATTCTTCCAATTCCTGTGTTCCTAAGCCTCATTTGTAGGCTGCTGATGCTTTTCAGCTCAGGATTACTTGCGCTGTTATAGCTTTGATTGAAATTCATATTGATGTACAGGAGGTTGTTGAGAATTCTTCCTTGAAGAGCCATGAATTGGTTGACAGTTGGCTTGAAGGTGGGAGTGTTTTCTTTAGTTTCAACAATAATTTTAGCTTCTTTCATTAGAAAAACCCTCATTGAGAGCAGGCCCACACAGTTTTCTGCAGTCCATGCTGCATCTTGGAGCTGGAGGGTGCCAGTTTTGGATCTGATGGATGCAGTGCCCCTGCCCATGATTTCCAGTGAGGAACCAGGGTCACTGGTCTTCATGATGTCAGACCCATCCTTGGGTTTCATCAACTGGAACCAGCTCTTATTGGTTAGCATGTGAATCAAAAAACCTATGTCTAGAATGAATTTTGCCTGTTGCACTTGAAGTGCGTGCTTGAAATAATGGAAGAACAAGAAGAAATTTGATATTTTGACCTTTTTCTTCATTTCTGGATTTCAAGGTTTAAATCCCTTTGAATTGAGTTTGGTGAATTCCATCCAGCATTTTTTGCAAGGGTGATTTTGTAACTCAGGATTTTGGATTCTGTTTTCACACCACAGATGGTTTGAGTATAGTTTCATATTGACTTTGGAAGAAATTTCTCCTTCTCTGAATTTTGCATTGTTTTTGTTCTTAAGCTGTACCAAATGATCCAGAACTCTTTTTAAAGTGATATCCCTTTCACCATGCATGATTTGAGAATCCATAGTTTTGAGATTTGAGGGGAATTTGAAGAGAATTAGTTAGGCAAGTGTATCTGATGGTAGCTCAATTCCCACTTTAGAAAGTTCATTGAGATGCGGTCTAAAATTTTTCACAAAACTGTTTGTGTTGTCTTTCCTGAAGGGAAGGTAGAGGAGTTAATTAATAATCCTTGCTTGATTTGCTGATTGGGATGAGGCAAAGTAATTTTCAGTTGTGATCCAGATATCTTTTTAATTATGGAAATTCCTTGGTTGGATGATGTTGGTCTGGGTTTCTGGCTCTGTTTTTGCTAGGAGAAATGGGGAAATATCTTTGTTGATTTCTGGGTTGAGCAGCAATTATTTTCTTTCATTTTCCATGAAATTAAGAATACCTTGTAGAAAAAATAGACTCTCCATCTTGACTTTCCATATGGGGTAATTGTCCTTGTTCAGGAGGGGTGTCAATTCTAAAAATGTTTTTAGTGTGATTTTCCTCATTTTGCTGTTTCCCCCTGGTCCTGGTGTTTTATTATAGTTGGCCTTCTTCAGAGCCATTATGGCTTCTAACCGTGTAAAATACATTGATGGAAAACAGGACCGCTGTGGTGCCCCATCCTGGACACCCTGGCCGCCTTAAGACCTCAATCCATAAACTGTTGCGCAAACGTACCGCCCGGCTGAACAACTTATCCTCAGGCTCATCCAAACCATTCTTTACCCGCGCGCGCGCCGCGCCGCGCGCGCTGCGCTTCCATTATCCGCGTCGCGCGCCGCGCCGCGCTCCTTTCATCCGCGCGCGTCGCGCGTCCTTTATCCGTGTTGCTTGTCATCTCCGCCGTTGTCATAGCATGTCCTCATCTTTGTTGTTGCGTGTCTTCATCTTTTTCGTTGCGCCTCCCAATCTCCTCATTGCTACCTTCGCGCCGCGCTCATCCATGATTTACTGAATCCATCCCGACCGCACCCGCAAGCATTTGGCAAATCCTTGGATCCGTCAAACCTCCCATCGCACTTGATCTATCAGTCGTGGATCTCAAGGCCGTCAGGATTTACTCAACTTTCTCAAACCAATCTCCTATCCGCCCATCCGCGCTCTCATGGACTTCATCCGACACCTTTCCTGGGACTCTCCCACCCGCTTCCGCCTTCAGAAAAGGGGTGGGTGACTCTGGTATTGTTACGCGCGCCCATCCACAGACCAACGCGAGTGACCACATGGTTGCCTTCCCTTTTCCGCTCTATTTGTAGAATCCGTTGTATATAGTCTAACAGGGCCTCCTGCCCATATAAGGAGGGGCTCTCCCCTGCCTTTTGGCCCAGAATCCCATCATCGGAGCATCAGAGAATCCCATCATTCTATGAGACCATCATCATAAGCAATTTATCCGTGGGCATCCTTCCCCACTTATCTGAGCAAATTATCCGGGTATATCTATGATTGCCCCTTGATCCTTTGAGCCTCCATACTCAAACTCAGTCCTTTGTGACCTTGATCCTTATCACCAACCAATAGCCTTGCTGGTTGAAGAAGAATTCCTGTCTGCCTGAATTCTTGAGTGTGTTATACCACTCTGATCCCTTTTTCCGACCATACTGGTCTTGATCTCTCCTTGATCATCTTTCTGGAGCCAATCACGTTTGATTGAAGAGGTTTTATTAAGCTTAAAACCTGGAGTGTTATACCTCCCTTCTTCTTTGAAGTTGAATTTCGCCACGCTATTCTTGAGTTCCTTGAGAAGTGTTGGGATATTCTTGCTCAAATTCGTTATTGATTTGCTTCTAGAGCTTCATAAACAAATTGCTTTTGTTTTGTTCAGCCTCCCACAGTTATCTGGTACCCTTCAAGCGCTTGATTGCGGAGAGTTGGGCAGGTTCATTGAGAACCTGGAGGTTGGTTGGGATTGAGTTGATCTTTCCTAATCAGCTGCTGACGACCAGAGTTATTAGCTTGTGGGCGTTGTTACTTACAACTGCCTTGTTCTATTGAACTCTGAACAAACCTTGACTTATTTGTTCAAGTCTTTCCCTGCACCATCTTGTCTCAGATAGTGTTGTTTCCATTGCTACCGACAACTCTTATCCTCTTCTCTTAGTTTGATTTCTCATCCATAAGGTTCTGGACCTTGATTCCGGTTACATTTAAATATTATTGTAACTCCTAGGAGGGCAGCCTAAACAGCACCTTTCCCCTCCACAGAACTGCCACGGCTTAGCACCGTTTGGAGTCTTACATTTGGTCCCACGGGCCGGGATCGAACCAGCAACCTTGGGATTTACAGTCCCAACTTGAAGAATCAACTCCGAAATCCTATCCAATTTCTCTTTCTTTTTCTGTTTGTTCTTTTTTCCAATCCGTGGAGGCAGCTTGGTCTAGAAGTAAGTCCTCCCAATTTGTGCACCGCTCGGGCAAGATACTTGTCGTTTTTGGCGAAACCCTACTCTTGCCACACTCGTGAGCCAGTTTGGAAATCTGCTCTTTGGATCCCCTAGGAACTCTGTTATTTGATATGGCATCTCCCGCTACTCCAACCATCTCTGTTTGACCTAAGATGGTAAAGATCAAACCCCAGAACAAGAACTTAGGCTTCAACGGTACAAATGTTGAGCGATTCTTGGACTCCTACAAAATGGCTGCTGAAGTGGATGGAGCTAGTGAATTCGATATGGCTTATCAGTTGCGGTTCTTTATCTCCTCTGATGAAGTTATGGAGGTAATCGAGTCTTTCGAGGGATTTGAATCCCACAACTGGACGCTTCTCAGGGAGGCTATGTTGGCATACTGGGGTAAAATAGATGTGGCTAGGTTTACTCTACAGGACTTGGATGCTCTGGTTTCCCAGTGGATCTCCAATGGTGGTATTTCTTCAGCCTCTGACTATCAGATTTTTAGGAAGTCTTGGGATCCCATTCAAAACTATCTTATCCGAAACGATCACATTGACACAGTGGACAAAATTTGAGCCAAGTTCTTCCAATCTTTTTTGTCGGCTGTGCAGGAAAGGATTAAAGAAGAACTGGTCAAATCTGGATCCATGATTACCACCAGGGATAATTGATTCAAGCTCCCTGTTTTTCTTACCCTTAGGAGTACTGTGGATAAAGTCATGAAAGGTCAAACTACTCTTACCTTTGAAAAGCCTAGAACTACTGAACCAGTCCATGCTCCTTCTTTTAAAGAGTCAAACAATATTATGATTAAAATGGAGGCAGATCGTAGGCCTAAAGCAGATCCTAATTCCAATCAAGAACCTACCACTATAGATGAAATCACCAAGTTACTTAGAGCCTTTGAGAACAAAATAGATCAAAAGATTTCTTTGCTAGCTACTCCTAAAGCTCCTTCTTCTGTTCCCAAATCAACTCTGGTCTGTTACTACTGTCATAGGGAAGGCCATGGAACCGGACGATGTCAAGAACTTCAGAAGGACTTAAAGGAAAAGTTGGTAGAGCAGAGGGGAAACAATTACTTCCTCCCTAATGGTGCCCTAATCCCTTTTGACTTGTCTTGTCCTATCCGACATGTGGTGGCCTCTTACCAGCCATCACCCCCTGTGAAAGCATCTCTTGCTTCCTTTGAATTTTGATCATCCTGTGGTACCCTCCAACCTTGGTATCCTCCAGCTATTTCTTCCTCTAGTCTTGCTGGGACTACTTATCAATCTGATCCAGCCAGGAAACAACATGAGGAACCTAAACCTCATAAGGCTCCTTCCTTGCCAACTTCAATCCTTTGAAAACCCGTTAAACGTCGATCAACACTTGAGCCTCCTTCCTCTGATGTAGAAGACATGGAGGTGGAAAAGGAACCACTCATGGAAAGGTTCCCAGATCACCCTGATCCTTCTCCCTCACCTCAACCTTCTAATCCTATCTTAGATTCTGCGTCACCTGAACTTCCTCCCCCCACCCAGCCCAAAGTTTGATTTGAAAGGGGCATCTCCAAGGATCACCCCAATGCTGTGGAGGGAGTATTAAAGAAAATTTCTGATCTCAAAATTCCTGATCTATCTGTGGCTGAACTCCTATCAATCTCTCCATCTGTTGCTGAAGGAATGAAGAAATGGGTCTCTTGTTGACGTGTGGAAATTGGCCCTGAAGAACTCAAAGTCTCCTCTGGCACTTTAATGGAGGACTCTGGTGGAACCAGTCCTTCTATAGAATCCAATCTTTATTCCTGTCCCCTTGGCTTTCTTCCTTGTTATCTTGTTGACTCAGCTAAAACTGTTTCTCCTCTTGTGGATTCTGGATCTCAGCTTAACTTAATCTCGGATGCTATGGCCTGCAAGCTCAAACTTAGTCCTAGGGTCAGCTTCAACTCTGCAGTATATGGGATAGGAAATCAAGCTTGTGAACTGGTTGGTATTGCTGAAGATGTACCGGTCAGGATTGGTCGAAATATTGTTGGAACCTGCCACTTTTGGATCACTCGTTTGGACAGTCCTATGATCTTGGGACGACCCTTCTTAATGGACTTTGGTGCAACCCTGATGTTTTCTGATCAAGTTGGGGAGAGAATTCTCCTCCCTGATGCTGATGGCAGAAAAATTGAAGTTCCTCTTTGCTCTTTGGATTCTGGTTGTTGGGAAAGAGATTTTCCTGGTCATTCTCCCAAATCATCTTTTAAGGGGAAGCAGAAGGATAACTCTAGTTCCTCTCATTTTTTAGGGGAATAGTTGATCCTACTAATAGTTGTAGTTCTTTTCAGCCTCAGACTGCAACTCAAGGGTCAACTTCCATCCCTCAGGCTTATTTTTCATTCCTTTCATCATTCTCTTCTGAGCTCAAGAATATTAAAAAACAAAAACATATCAAAAAAGAAAAATCCAAAAATATTTCTTCTCCATCTCCTTCTCTCTCTAGATCTGTTGTGTCTTCTTTTCCTTCTACTTTTGAGTCTGATCAATCTTCTCTCAGTTCTGGTACAAATCTCCGCAATGAGCTTAAACTAGATCCTAACTGCAATTCTGTTTTTGGTAGTTTTGGTATGAAGGAATATGGGCTTCAGTGGAGGCAATTTGGGGTACAAGTAAGTCCTCCCAATTGTGCACTGCCAGGGAAATCTTTTACCGTCATTTTTGAAACCCTACCTTGTGCCACACATGTGAGCAACGTATTATCTCCTGGTTCTCCTTTTATGGAAAAGGCACCCTTCAAGGATATTGCAGAACATCGGACTTGGAAGATGTTGGAACTTGGACTCAGCTTTTGTAATCAAGTCTCTCTGGTCAACTCTTGGAGGAAACAAGAACTTCTCTCTTTTGCCACTAAGTATAAACCAGTTGCTAAAAAGATCCAACCAGTCAACCAGCCTATGCCTCTCAACCTCAATCCTCCCCTTATGCGTCCTCCTCTATCTCGCAATCCTTACTGTGGTCTTCCTCAATCTCTTACTGGTCCCTTTGTGCCTAATGGACGGGTCACTGAAGAACGTCTGAAGGTGGTCAACTTTGGTCCAGATGGATGGCTTCTTCCTGATGAGTTGAATTTAATCAAAAATGTCTTATCTCTAAGAGAAAAATCTATTGCCTTCTGTGAAGAAGAGAGAGGTCTCTTGCAGGAATCCTATGGCCTCCCTTATATCATCCCTGTAGTTGAACATGATCCTTGGAAAAAGAAAAAGATCCCTATCCCTGCTGCTAAAGTCAACAAATTCATCAAGTTGGTCCGGGAACAAGTTTGAACTGGCCTGTATGAACAGTCAACTTCTAGTTACTCCAGCCCCGTCTTCTGTGTCCTCAAGAGTAATGGTAAACTTAGAATAGTTCATGATCTTCAACCTCTTAATAAAGTTACTATTAAAGACTCTGGTATCCCTCCTGCTACTGAAGAATTTGTTGAATCCTTTGCGGGAAGAGCTTGCTATGGTCTAGGGGATATTATGGGTGGCTATGACGAACGATCCTTACATCCTATTTCTCGTCCTCTCACTACTTTTGATACCCCTCTTGGTTGATTTCAACTTACTCGATTGCCTCAAGGAGCCACCAACTTGGTTGCAGTCTATCAGGCTCAGATGATGTGGATCCTCCAGGATGAAATCCCTGATCATGCTGGTATCTTTATTGACGATGGCGGAATTAAAGGTCCAGTATCTGACTATGATAATGAGCTCTTACCTTGGCATTCAGGAATTCGTTGTTTTATCTGGGAATATTCTACTACCTTGGAGAGGATTCTGTTTTGAATTGAGGAATCTGGCCTTACTGTCTCTGGATCTAAACTGGCGTCTTGTGTCCCTGCTCTGGAAATTGTTGGTCATGTGGTCTGCAAGGAAGGAAGAAGGATGGCACCAGCCAAAGTCAACAAGATCATCTCTTGGCCTACCCCAATCAATCCAACTGAAGTTAGGGGCTTTCTAGGTGTTGTCACTTATGTTAGAATCTTTATCCCATCTTTATCCAAAATCTGTGCACCCTTGCGTCGTCTAACCAGAAAAGAAGCTGAATGGATTTGGACCCAAGATTGTGAATGTGCTTTCCAGCTACTCAAAAGGATATTTGGTGAAGACATAGTTTTGAAAAAGATCTCTTATGGACCTGGAGCTGGCAAGATCAAGCTGGCTGTTGATTCTAGTTATCAAGCTGTTGGGGCCGTCCTTACTCAGGAAGATGAAAATGGTTGGGACCGTCCTGCTCTTTATGAATCTTTGTTGTTTTCAGATGTAGAATCTAGATACTCCCAGCCCAAACTGGAACTCTGTGGTGTGGCTCGAATGATGAAGAAACTTCAAACCGTTCTCTGGGGCCAACATTTCGAATTGCAAGTTGATGCTCAACCCATCATTGAAATGATCAACGCTCCCAGTCTTCCCAATGCTCCTATGACTTGTTGGGTGGCCTTTATCCAGCTTTTCTCTTTTGATATTGTTCACAGGCCGGGAAAATCTTTCACCATGCCTGACGGTTTATCTTGACGACCTCTTGGGGACAACAAATCTGATGTTGGAACCGATTTCAATGAAGAGGAACCTTTAATTTGACCTATTTTCTCTTTTTCTTCGCAAAATTATTCTGGCTTTCAACAAGGCTTCTGGTTTAAATTAGAGAAGTACCTTTCAACTCTTCAAAAACCTCCTGATCTCTCTGCTAAGGAATTTCGATCTCTTAAACAAAAGTCTTCTAATTTTTTTGTTCAAGGCTCTAGACTTATGAAGAGGGGCAATCCTTGTGCTCTTATTGTTGTTACTATTCCCTCTAAACAAGATTCTATCCTTGAAAGTCTCCATGAAGGCCTTGGTCATCGTGGGGAAACTGAAACTTATCAATGATTATCCGAACGATTCTGGTGGCCATCTTTGAAGAAATCCGTCTCCCAATGGTGCAAGAGTTGTGAAGTTTGTCAAAAACGTGATCTCAGGCGCCCAGCCGAAATTCGTTATCCTACTGGGGAGTCCACTGTCTTTGGAAGGATTGCTATGGATGTGGTTCATATTAAGGCAGGTGGTGCTAAGTACCTCATTGTGGCTAGAGATGATTTTTCCGGATGGGTTGAAGCGAAATTTCTTAAGAACCTTAGCTCTGAATCAGTGGCAGCTTTCCTCTACAAGACCTGGACAATGCGTTATGGCCTGGCTCAATCTTACTCTACTGATGGTGGCTCTGAATTTGGGGGAAAGCTTGCTGAAATGATCCAATCCCTTCCTGGACAACATAGAGTTACTACTCCTTATTATCCTGAAGGCCAAGGCATGGTGGAACGAGGCCATGCCCCTTTGAAGGCTGCACTTGTTAAACTGGCTGGTGAAAGTGGCAAGAATTGTTGCAAATTCCTTCCTCTTGTTCTCTTCTCTGATTGAATTTCAACCAAAAGGACTACTGGCTACTCACCTTATGAAATCATCTTTGGTCAAAGAGCAGTCCTTCCTTTGGATCTGGAAATGGAATCTTTCTTGGGTGTCTCTTGGGAAGAGGTGTCCTCAACTACCGATCTGTTAGTTGCTAGATCCAAGCAACTTGAGCAAAGTGAAGACGTTCGTGAAGAAGCTTATCAAAAAATGATGGAGTCCAGAGCAAAATCCGTCCAGTATTGGGAGGGCAAGCACTCTAATCGAATCAGGGAGCCCTTGAACCCTGGTGACCTAGTTTTAGCTTATAATCGATCTTTGGAGACCCAGTGGGGCAAGCTTTTTTCTAATTGTTGGAATGGCCCTTATTGAGTGATTCATCAAGTTAGGGGTGGATCTTACGTTTTGGAGGAGCTGGATGGTACTTGGTTGGCCAGAAGGTTCTCTGCTGATCAAGTCAAGAAGTTTCATTGTCGTGGGGGCAACTTATCTCAGAAGTAAGTCCTCCCAATTGTGCACCGCCTGGGCAAGATCCTTGTTGTTTTTGTGAAACTCTACCCTTGCCACACTTGTGAGCCACCTTGGAACTCTCCACTTCTAGGATTTTTGGTTGGATTGACAAATTTTTTCTCAACCACTCTCAAGATCAAAATGGCCATTTTTTGGTTTCAATCATCTGTCTTTCTTTTCTTTTTTTTCTCTGGCATCAAACTCGGGAGCAGACTAGGGACAGTCTGTAAGTTGGGGAGAGATGTGGTGCCCCATCCTGGACACCCTGGCCGCCTTAAGACCTCAATCCATAAACTGTTGCGCAAACGTACCGCCCGGCTGAACAACTTATCCTCAGGCTCATCCAAACCATTCTTTACCCGCGCGCGCTGCGCTTCCATTATCCGCGTCGCGCGCCGCGCCGCGCCGCGCCGCGCTCCTTTCATCCGCGCGCGTCGCGCGTCCTTTATCCGTGTTGCTTGTCATCTCCGCCGTTGTCATATCACGTCCTCATCTTTGTTGTTGCGTGTCTTCATCTTTGTCGTTGCGCCTCCCAATCTCCTCATTGCTACCGTTGCTCCGCGCTCATCCATGATTTACTGAATCCATCCCGACCGCACCCGCAAGCATTTGGCAAATCCTTGGATCCGTCAAACCTCCCATCGCACTTGATCTATCAGTTGTGGATCTCAAGGCCGTCAGGATTTACTCAACTTTCTCAAACCAATCTCCTATCCGCCCATCCGCGCTCTCATGGACTTCATCCGACACCTTTCCTGGGACTCTCCCACCCGCTTCCGCCTTCAGACAAGGGGTGGGTGACTCTGGTATTGTTACCGCGCCCATCCACAGACCAACGCGAGTGACCACATGGTTGCCTTCCCTTTTCCGCTCTATTTGTAGAATCCGTTGTATATAGTCTAACAGGGCCTCCTGCCCATATAAGGAGGGGCTCTCCCCTGCCTTTTGGCCCAGCATCCCATCATTGGAGCATCAGAGAATCCCATCATTCTATGAGACCATCATCATAAGCAATTTATCCGTGGGCATCCTTCCCCACTTATCTGAGCAAATTATCCGGGTATATCTATGATTTCCCCTTGATCCTTTGAGCCTCCATACTCAAACTCAGTCCTTTGTGACCTTGATCCTTATCACCAACCAATAGCCTTGCTGGTTGAAGAAGAATTCCTGTCTGCCTGAATTCTTGAGTGTGTTATACCACTCTGATCCCTTTTTCCGACCATACTGGTCTTGATCTCTCCTTGATCATCTTTCTGGAGCCAATCACGTTTGATTGAAGAGGTTTTATTAAGCTTAAAACCTGGAGTGTTATACCTCCCTTCTTCTTTGAGGTTGAATTTTGCCACGCTATTCTTGAGTTCCTTGAGAAGTGTTGGGATATTCTTGCTCAAATTCGTTATTGATTTGCTTCTAGAGCTTCATAAACAAATTGCTTTTGTTTTGTTCAGCCTCCCACAGTTATCTGGTACCCTTCAAGCGCTTGATTGCGGAGAGTTGGGCAGGTTCATTGAGAACCTGGAGGTTGGTTGGGATTGAGTTGATCTTTCCTAATCAGCTGCTGACAACCAGAGTTATTAGCTTGTGGGCGTTGTTACTTACAACTGCCTTGTTCTATTGAACTCTGAACAAACCTTGACTTATTTGTTCAAGTCTTTCCCTGCACCATCTTGTCTCAGATAGTGTTGTTTCCATTGCTACCGACAACTCTTATCCTCTTCTCTTAGTTTGATTTCTCATCCATAAGGTTCTGGACCTTGATTCCGGTTACATTTAAATATTATTGTAACTCCTAGGAGGGCAGCCTAAACAGCACCTTTCCCCTCCACAGAACTGCCACGGCTTAGCACCGTTTGGAGTCTTACACCGCTCATTCATTACAATAGCATAAAAATTAAAATTTCAGTTTGATGTAACTGTGAAGAAAGAAGATAATTGAAAGATTAGAAAATTTCAACCAACAGAGACAATGTTTGAGATCTTTGATAAGAAGCCAGAAAACATTGATAACTGAAAGAACACAGTCAGATTGAATCTCTAAGGAAGGTGAGAGAGGAGCTTCATACATGATAATTATGTTTTTCTGGTCTGAGGAAGAAACCTTGAGGCCTTCTGAGGAGCAATGATGATATAAACCTTTTGTCAAGAGTTTCAGCATTAATCATAGATTTTGATATGTGTTGAATTACTCCTCACAAGCTTGGAGTTTTTCCTGGCTTTTTTTAGTAGTTTGACAAATTGGGTTGGTTAGGATTGATTTTGGATGAGCGTTTGAGCAGAGAAGTGATTTAGGGATGAGAACCATGAAATTTATAAGGAAGAAAAAATAATTTTGACACAAAAAAATTGGAATACAAGGGGATTTTCAACTATAGCCAGCTTGAACCAGAATTGAAGTGTCCACATCCTGAACAGTAATTTGCCCACTTCAAAATAGCAAAGATACAAATGAATTGCACAGTGAATGGACTAGGTATCTTCCTGTAATATTCTTAACATCAACTTTTAAAATTTTAATTTTGATTTTTCTAATAACCATGGTTTCCATTGGATGATGATACTCAATTTATGGATGACTGACAATAGATACAAAGCATAGACTGAGAGAGGAAGGCTGGTCAGTTTTTTTTTTTAGTTTTATATATCAGACAATTAAATCAGAAAAATTTACAAAGATTCTGGGGGATCCATTCTACAGGGGTCATCCAATTATTTTTTTTCATCTGTGAGATTTTAGAAACCTATTGTATTTGTGGCATTGAGGAGGGAATTACCTAAAATTTGAAAAATAGGAGTTGAAAAATAAGAGTTCAAAAATAAGAGTTGAAAAATAATCCAAATTGACAATATGAGTTGGAAGGGAATATTTATGGCAGAAACTGGCAACATCCAAAATTCCTCTCAAAAGGCCTTGCGGAATGCAAGGCTGGGCAGGCCAAAAAAATTCTTTATAGCTGAGAAAGGTGGCAATTGGTCTTGATGGCCAAAAAAAGTTGGAAAATTTTCTTGATGGTCAAGTCACATCAAAAGAGGCTGAAAAACAATAATCTTTTTGGGAAATGACCTGAATTGCAAAGATGAGGAGTATGATAATCTTTAATGCTGACACAAGCAACACTGAAAATGCCTCTCAAAAGACCAGGTGTAAGGCAAAACTTGGGAGGAAGAGACAGTCTTGATGGCCAAAACAGGTGGAAAATGCCTGGATGGCCAAGACCCACTGGGGTGGTCATGCTGGAAAGAAAAAGAGGAAATTCAAAATTATTGGTTTTTTTCTTGCAGAATGATAAAAAAAAAAGTTGGATGGCTCCTCAAAAGGACCTAGAAGAAGGAAAGGACTTGCAATGAGGGGGGGGGTAAACTGAGTAGTAATACTTTAGTCTTTCTTGGAGGATTCTGAAAAAATAGACTGTAACAATTGATAACACTCAGTGTTTCCTGAGAATATAGTGATCCAGACTAGACCCAGCAGAAGGAAGAGCCTTGTAAGGGGGGGTTAAGAGCATAAAGTAGTTAAAACATATTTCAGGGAAAGTTAAATTTTTTTACTAATTTTCAGGCTCATAAAATGTTGTGTAAGATAAAAATTTTCTCAGGGGAAATACATTTCATTTATCAGAGGTAGCTATATATATTTTGGTTGTTTAGAAATAAATATTTGAATTTTTTGAATCCTGTAAGAATTTAATTTTAAAATATAACCATAAAGTTATGTTATAAATGTTAGGAAAATAAGAAAATATCTTCTCTGCATCTATATATAAACATATTGCTTTTTCAAGGGTTGAAAAACAAAAATTTCAACCCACTTGGGAAAGCCATTCAGTAGCTGTTGCTGATTTTTCAGGGACTGGTTTTGTTCTCTGCAATCTTAGGGTGCCCCTCTTGCAACTCCAAAGAACTTGATTGGCCCTACCCTGCAGTTAAATACACTCTGTTGAGTATCTACATCTGGATGGTTGATTTTCTTTTTTTGGGGGGTCCATTAATGTCTTTCCAGACACATTTATGTACATAAAATTCCCTAAAACTCCTACATACAAGAAAATGATCATATTTTGAGATATTTACTTTCTAACACACCAGCTATGTTGTCAAAGTAAGAGAGAAGAGACATAAAACATGCATTCCCTTCTGATTGAATATAATAAATTGATCTCCTTTTTTCTTTGAAAATTTTTCATCCTTTTTCAAAATTGAACTTTGGCATATAAACCCTCTGCTATTACACTTTGAAATAACCCGCCCTCAAATCAGAAAGCAAAACTTTCAATTTCTGATTCCTACCTTTTGTTCAAAAAATTCACGAGTCGATTACCAATTTAATCACAATCAAGGAGATCCCCACTCTCATCCTTTGTTATTCCCAATGTTCCCCATCACTCAAATTCTTCTCATTAAAATCACCTGAACAACATAAGAATATCCTATAATGATGAAGCTACAAATCACCATCAACATAGGAGAAAAAATCTTCCCCAAATCATCAAATTTCAAAAAAATCCCATTACCTAGCTCTTCTCCTATGTCTTAAAATACCTCATCATCCTCAACCATTCTCTGTCCCTGGTTATTTAAATCAATCCTAAAAACTTCACATCCTCCCACATAATTCCCTTCATTGAAATCAGTTCACTAATTCTCCAATTTCCAAAATTCCCATCCCTTTCCAATCTCATCAAGAATACTTTCACACCAATTGTGGTACAAACATTGCCCACAAGAATGGACTTTTCTCCCAATTAATTTGCTATGGTTCCAATATTCCTATTTATTTTGAAAGCTATCCCTAATTTTTTCACTCAAATTGTTGCTATGGTTCCAAAATTCCTATTTCTACTGAAACTCATCCCTAACATCTTCTCAAAAACACTATTTCTTTTGAAACCCATCCCCAATAATTCCCCAAAAATGATATCAATTTTTCTTTTGGATCATTGGAAATCAATCAAAATCCAACTGATGAGCATGTGAAACAATTGAAGGATGAGAAATATTATGGTTCCCAAAAATATGCTGATTTTTAGGTTGAAAGAAATTTTTCAGAAAAACTTCAAGAGACAATGATTCACGGAGATATGATGGAATTCAAAACCTTTGGAAACAATCCTATCATCATTGAAAATGAAGCTGATGAGACCACTCCACAATCAAATGTTTCACATCTTGCTTCCTGGGGGTGGCATGAACCCCAATAATTCCAAACTTAAATTTCAAGTCCAACTAGACTCTGCAGAAATTTTCAAAAAACCCCTTTTCAAAATTCAAAAAGAGCTCTATTCTTTAGAAATGTAAAGTAGTACCACAAAAAATACCACCACATGATCTTCTGAATACATTGGATATTGCTACTAGGGATCATCAGTCCCATGAGCATCAACTGTTCTCCAATGTAAGGCTGATAAAATCCAATTTTGCCTTAAAATCAATTGTTTTTCATCAAGATACTTTCAATTCCCTAAATATCCAGACAAGGGGGTTATAAACTTCAAGATGAATGGGACTATTCACCATAAAATGTTTATTATTAATTCTTCTGCTGGAAATAGACCATCGTTTCTACAATTAAATAAATTTGACAGGGAAAATGAATTTAAAAATTGGTACAGATGGGGCTTAAATCTGGCACAGAAGAATTTTCTCAGGATTGAAGACATTCTAAACCAAAATAATGGTATGATAGATATGCTTTAAAAAGTTTTCTATGAGGTTGGTCAAAATCAATCCATGAGGCTCTCTTATCCATCTTCAGAAAATATGGATCAAAGAGTTGAAAAACCACCAACAGGAGACCAGATAGCTGCAAAGTGGCTGGAAGGTATGGTATTTCCTTTTTCTTTCTTATTGGGAAAGTTTAACATTTCTAATTAATTTTTGTTCCAAACAGGTAATGATTCTTCTCAATTTAGCCATATAGATTTTTTTATCAGGCACTCGGATGGCTCCTTGAGGATAATTAGTTAACTGAGCAAATTTCATAACCCTCTGCACTATGCTCTTTTTCATCCTCATGGTGAATTTGATTGGTTTCTGGAATTAAAAGAAGAGCTAGGAAAGGATAGTTTAAATTTCACAAATTATTATTCAAATTGTCTGAAATTTTGTCATTCTGATTATTCAATTTTTCACTTGCGTTTTTGACTTTTCCAACAATATTGTGTTGGAAAATATATAAAAATTTAGACAGAAAAACTATCCTATATTTTTCATAATCAAAAGAAACTAAGAATTGAGTAGTTTTATGATGTTGTGGGTGCAATCAACCATGGTGGTTAGGTGGTTCAGGGAACAGGTAATTTGAGTTCTATTCAATTCTTCCTGTGATATTTATGCCTAACTTCTACCAATACCTGTGCATAACTTGGAATTTACTTATCCTTAGTTCATTTTTTTATCCTTCAAAAGTAATTTTAAGGTTTTCCAAGGTACATTATGGGAAGGCTTTATAGCAAGATTTTATGGCAATGGCTGAGAATATGGGAAAGCATGATCTTTTTATAACAGTCACATGTAACCCAGCATGGTCAGAAATTCTAAACAATCTTTTGCAATTTCAAAAAGCACAGGATAGGCCAGATATTTTAACATATGTTTCAAATAAAACTTTAAAATTATATTTGATGAAATATCCAAGGATTTAATCTTTGAAAGCACAAATGGGCACAATCATGTCCTAGAAATACAGAAGAGAGGCCTTCCACATTCCCACATCTTGCTGATCTTCAATCATGACCACAAGCCCAGAAAATCTGAAATCATTGACATGATTGTTTGTGCAGATAATGAAAATACTCACCCTCATCTTTTTCAAGATTTCCAGAGACACATCATACATGGAAAATGTGGTATTTTTTTGAACTTGAATAACTTTTCATGAATAATGGTACATGCAGAAATAGATACCCCAAATGATTCTTCCCCAAAGCAATTATGGGTAAAACCTCATATCCTATCTATCAAAAATCCCAAGATAGAGTTACAATATCACACTTCAACTTCCAAACCAGATCTTCCATTGATGATTCCTGCAGTTTCCCTTGTAATACCCATCCACATTGATGCAGAAGTATGTGCAGGTATCTCAGCTGTCAAATATCTCTAAAAATATTTTTATAAGGTCCATGTACATTTTACTGTGTTTTTTGATGGAGAATTGGATGAAATAAAGAATTTTAGGGATTCAAGATGGGTTACTGCACTTCAACAATTCTGGAGAATTTTTTCCTTCAAATTTTCTGCTATATCACCTGATGTTAAAAAACTGGAAATTCAACTGCCTGACCAACAACAAGTCATTTTTGAACCTGATGAAGTGGTTCAAAGATCAGACAGTTCAAAAAATTTTCTGAAATAATATTTTAAAAATAATCTAATTGAACCTCTTGCAATAACCATCAAATATTCTCAATTTCAACAACATTTCACATGGAATCCCCAGAGAAATGGATGAAGGACAATAGAGAGAGTTTTTTCAATTGGAATGATTTATACTTTTTATCCTTCATATGCTGAGAGGTGGTTTGTTATATTTTTGTTGAATAATTCTGTTGGTGAAACTTCTTTTAAGTAGCTACACCAAGCAAATTTAATCTCTTATAAAAATCCCAGAGAGGCTGCCTTGGCAAAGGGTATACTTGAGGATGATCATCATTTGGAAACAAAAATGGGAGAAGCTGAGGAATATCTTTGACCCTCTGAGCTAAAAAAATGTTGTTTGGAATGCTTTGAGCACTTTTTTATCCTGCAAACCCACAAAAAATATGGAATTTTTCACTCAATTTTATGGTTGATGATTTGATTTATCCTGGAATCACAGACCAAACAGTTCTCACAAATGAAATATTAAGTTCCATGAACTCTATCATATTTCAAAATTTTGTAAAAATTTTTGAAGAAGCTTTTCCTTATCTTCCAACAGTTGATCAATCATTGGAGCAAACAAGGAAAATAATTAACTGAATCCTTGAGGAAGAACAAAATTCTGTAACAAATCAATCAGACTTGCAAAACATTTCTCTTCTGAATCATATACATAAGGAAATGTTTGATCAGATTATTAATGCATGCAATTCTTCTCAACCCTCTTACTTCTTTATTGATGAACCTGGGGGTTCTGGAAAACCATTCCTAAATAAATGCTTGCTGGCCTCTATCAAATCATCTAGAAGAATAGCTATTGAATGTGCTGGTAGCGGAATAGATGCCATGAATCTACCAAATGGAAGAACAGCTAATCTCACCTTTGGAATTACCTTGAGTTTAGATCACTTCTCTGTATCAAGAGTATCAAAGCATTCTGAAAATTTTGAAGCTATCAAAAATGCTTCTTTAATAATCTGGGATGAAGAACCTATAATTCATAGGCATGCATTTGAGTTTGCTGAAAGGCTACTTCAGGAATTCATGGATTCCAACATACTGCTTTGAGGAAAAGTAATGGTTCTTGGTGGAGACTTCCAGAAAAATTTACCTGTGGTTCAAAAAGGTACAGGTCCCCAAACCTTTTTTGAAATTTTTGTTAATTCTTATTGCTGGAGACATTTTCAATTCTTTCACCTGACTTAAAATATGTTTGCTGCAGAAGATCCTGATTACCACCATTTCTTACTCAATTTTGGAGGTGTTCTGAATAATATACAGGTTTCAAAAAAATTGTGCTTCCTAAACACATTTTCATTCATTGCTAATTGAAGATCAAGCTTTGGATATATCAATCAAGATTTTTTTTCCAAACTTGCACCATCACTACCTTGAAAATGGTAATCTAATGTACCATGTTATTTTATTTTGCAAAAGACAGCAGTTTAAAATATAAATAAATTTCTACAGGACCATCTTGCTGGAAATGAATAAAACCAAACTATGAAGACTTATTACATCCATTAATCTGTTGAAGATGATGCTCAAAATCTATACCACAGGAGTTCATCAACATATTATTTCTTTCCAACTTTCCCTCTCATAGCTTCACCTTGAAATTTGTTGCCCCCATGATTATTTTGATCAACATGGACCATAAAATTATTGAGCTTTGCAATGGAACTAAAATTATTTTTTCCAGATTAGGAATAAATTCTATAGCTGCCAAGATTGCAACCAGTGATTCAACAGGAAGGCTATTTGCCATTCCCTGCATCTCCTTGGTTACTAACCCTGATGAACATGTCCTCCGTTTAAAGTTTATTTGCCAACATTTTCCAGTAAGTCTGACTTTCTCATTGACAATGAACAAATCTCAAGGTCAGAAAGTTTCAAATGTTGTTATTTATCTGGAAGATCAATTTTTCAGCCACAGTTGGTTATATGTAGCATTGTCAAGGAGAATATCCAGCCACTCATGAACAAGGGTTAGTGGTCACACATAGAACCAATTAATAAGTTTCAGTTGAAAATGAAATTGTTTAAAATGAGGTTTTAAATGATATACAACCCAGAAACTGATTCATTTGAAATTTAGAATGTGTTTGTGTGACTGCTATATACCAAAAAATTGAAATGTATTTTTTTGGCTTAATCCTGATTCAATTAAAGATCAAAAATGATAATTATCTTTTAGCTCAATCCTGATTTAATTTCAAAAGTCAAAATCAACTTTGAATCAGCTCACAAATTTTTCATTCCCAATCAGTTCCCAAATTTGGGCCAATGCTCTATTGTATCTCCTATATACTAACAACATTGGGTCCTGAACTATTGTCAAATACTGGCATTGTTGGCCTTGGTCCTGCATTCTTCATTCAAATTACCAACATTTAGGATGCAAACCGTGAATCTGAATGTCCATTTTTTTTTACAATGTAATTTTTTTGAGTTTCTGCTTTTTTTTGTCCATGTGAATATACATATATCTGCTTTTTGATTTTTTTATTAAGGTGTCCATTTTTTTCCATCCATGTGAATAAAAATATATACGCATGTACTTATACATAAGGTTTGGGTCCACTTTTTTTTCCCAGTACAATTATCACACAACTCCATGTTACATATATCTGCATGTACTCATGAAACATAAGGTTTGTGTCTGCTTTTTTTTCCTCAAGTATTGCACAAACCAATTCATGTACATAAATAAAACACCTCCAGTGTGGAGAATGCCTTCAGTGTAACATCAAGGATCTGCAAGAAATGTAATAGACAAAATTGTAACAGGGAGATGTAACTGAGGAGATCACCTTCAGTGTAACATCAAGGAGCTTTGGTGTAAGTTTTTTTATATAAATACCACCTGGTATTGCATTTACTCATCTTTCCACACCCTATTTTTTTGATATCCTTGATTCCTCTGAATAAAACAACCATAAGTCATTTTCAAAATCTACATAGAATTACTTCCTCAGTTCCCTTCATGGTGGTTCAAAATGAACCACACCGTTCACATCCTTGTGAAATTATTCATTACCATCACTTGAGAAATCCAACCACATATAACTTTCCTAATCTTGATCACCAAGTATTTCTCAATACCCAACTCAGAAATGGGTCGCAGATTGATCACAATCCAAAAAAACAAGAAACTATTTGGTTTCCAACCATTCTCAAAATAGAAAACATAATTTTTTGATACAGAATCACAGTTCCACACATTCTCAGTAGTGGACCCATCATCCATCTCATCAGTTAAATGGAAAACCTGTTCCATAGAATATAAAGAAGTCTTCACCATGATCACCAACCAAGAACATTTGAAGAAATTGAAATGATTATTTTTGCAGAGATACCTGATCAACTCATGCACAAAAAGCCAAACCCTTTCCAAGCAGTTAGAAGAAAAACAAAACATGGCCAATGTGATATTTTGAACATGGAAGCACCTTGAATGGCAATGGCAAATGCCAGAAGAAATACCCCAAAGCCTTCTATACTGAATTAATTTTGGGTGAAAGCAGTTGCAAAATATATAGAACATGCCAGAATAGACCTACAATTTCACTGGGAAGGAATCACACCAATTTTTTCATTGATAATTTCAGTGTTTTTACTTACAATCCTTAAGTTTTTTAAAAGTACTAATGTCACATAAATGTGGAGATATTTTCAGGTATCTTGGCTGTTAAATAACTCTACATATATATTTATAAGGGCTATGATTTTTTTAATTTTGATTTTGGTTCATATTTGGATTAAATAGACTATTTAAGGGATTATTTATGGGTAGCTCCTCCAGGGGCATTTTGGAGAGGTTTTTCATTCAAATTATTTGATATTTCACCTTCTATTTCAAGGCTGTATATTCATATTTTTGGCCTACTATATGTTTGGTATGAATCAGATGAATCCCTGAATGAAGTTCTTCAAATATAAAGAAAAGT
Organism: Puccinia polysora; assembly: GCA_025617555.3. Classification (NCBI taxonomy): domain Eukaryota; kingdom Fungi; phylum Basidiomycota; class Pucciniomycetes; order Pucciniales; family Pucciniaceae; genus Puccinia; species Puccinia polysora. The sequence goes on along the minus strand of CM062630.1, from coordinate 1,516,032 downwards.
AAAAAATACTCTTACCCAATGTTTGAAAAGAAATTGGATTGATATCTTTTCAATTACAATGAATATTCAGACATTCAATAATACTTCACATTCCATCTGCTCAGAAATGAATTTAGGCACTTTCAGACCGGTTACTGAATTGGGAGAATTTATACTTTTCATCCTGCAGATTCAGAAAGGTGGTTTCTCAGATTTCTTGTGGATAATTCTGTTGCTTCTAATTCATTTAAAAACCTAAAGCAAGTCAATGGAATTTCTTATGCAAATTTCAGAGATGAATCTTTTTTCAAGTGTTTAATTGAGTAAAATCATCATTTAAAAAGAGAAATTGTGAGAAGATGATAAGGAGATTCACCCTTTTGGACATAGAAAGTTTTTTAGAATCCTGTTGGCACTTTTTCAGAAAGAAACACCCAATTTTAACATGGAATTATTGCTTCCATTTCAGGACGTAAGTTCAATTCATTCTTGGATCACATATCAAAGGGTCCTCAAAAATGAAATATTTGTGGGATTTGTTGATGGATAAGAAACAGGATCACTATTGATTTCAATGATGTGAAAGAAACATGTGAGACCAGAACAAAAACAACAGGAAACCAGGAGATAAAAGACAAGAGCAACTGGTGAGAAGTGATTCTTTAAGCTAATTAGTATTCACCATGTTGGTTGAGTTGGATCACACATTGACATCTTGGATCTTGTTGAAAGTAGTTGTTAGATCATGTGAACTGGAAAAGAAATGCAAGAGAGGTTGATGATTGTACTGATAGTGTAGGTCTTCATGGTTGAGGAGGACCCTCAAGACCTTCTGGATTGGTACATCTCTTTAACTGATAAGAGAGGAAAATTAGAATAGTTTCTTGGATTGAGTGCATTGAGTTATATATTTACCAGCTTTGAGGGATCTTCCACATGATTCTTTATGGTTGTAGTTGTGGATGAGTGAAGTGGTGAGTCTTAGTTGTAGTAGGTGGATGAGAGGAGATGAGTGGTAGTTGAGAAGCTAGTTGTAGGGTCTGGTTGGGAGTTGGAGAGGGATTTGGGACCCAGTGCCAGTGCACACAGGACTGATTGTCTCAAGTACACAGGTATCTGTTGAATTAGAGTTTTGGCACTGAACTGGTTGTGCAATCTGGAGAATCCCTTAAGATCTAACACCCCTCCTTAACTCAATGCACAAAGACTCATTTGCTAACATGGTTGATCTGGCAATTGAGATACACCTTGTTGATGGCCTTGGAAAGACTGTTTCCTACCATTTGAGCTGAGGTTATAAGGTGGAGTTTGATCTCTTCATTACTCAGGTCTTTGCGGATTCCTTTTGTTTTAAAGTCAATGAACTTGGTTTTTGAGCTGCAGCCAATGTTTTTTACTTTATTGTTGAGGCCTTTGTTGTCAATGAAATGGATTTTGGGTTACCTGTTGGAGAATTAAAACTCTTGAATGATTTGATTTAACCGCCTGGCCTGTAATTGGCCTTCATTCGGGTTGTTTCACTCAGCCTTTTTTGAGCAATAGGTTATGTTTTTCTGCCTTTGACTTGTATGGTACAGAGGAGAGCCTCAAAAGAAGCAGATTATCCCAGATTGGGATTGTCTTTTATTTGGGTCATCCGCCCACATGGCATTGCTGTAGAAGACCAGGTTTGGGGTGCAATTTTTCTTTTTCAGAATTAATGGCTGGCTGATGGTGCCAGCCAGGTACTTCCATACTTTGAGAACTTTGTTCCAATGGTGACTGCCTGGTTTTTCATAGAATCTTTCTAGAGAAGAGACAGCAAAGCTGATTTCATGGCTAGCTAGAGTGGCAATGAAGTTGAGAAGTCAAATGGGTTATTGATAGTTTACCTTCAAGAGTTGAGAATCTTCTATTTCTTCTTTCAATTCTGGGAGAAATTGGATTCCTGGGGTCCAGGGAGTATTGGTTGGCCTGCAGTTTTCAAGACTTAATTCTCTAAGCCCCTTTTTGATTTTCATTGGAAGATAGAGATTAATGGATTTGTTGTTTTGTTCCAGTTTCATGCCAAGAAGCATGTTTGGTGGATGTGCGGAGGAGTTTGGGAACTTGGAGAGGAAGCTTTCCTTGGACTTGTTGACGTTTCAAACTGCCAGTATTTTGTCTACGTGAATGAAAAGTCTGGATATTTTTTTGTTTCCAATGTACAGGAAGGGATTGGCGTCAGAAGTGGAGTATTCTTGTTTGATTATCCATAAGCTTAGCATTTTATAACAGTTCTTGGGTGCTTTTTTGAGCCCACAGAGCAATTTAGTCAACTTAGAATCCCTCATTTTTGATATTAGCCAGGTGGTTGTTGGATGAAAAGGTCCTCCTCTATGGGAGCATGAAGGAATGCTCCTTTCATTTCAAATTGAATCATTTTGAGGTTGTTTTCTATTGCAAACAGTATCAGGGCGCGTAGAGAAGCAGGCTTACCAGTGGGGGTGTATGTTTCAAAGAAATCAATGCCATATCTCTGATTAAATCCTTGCACACATACCCTAGATTTCAGTTCACCATGAGTGTTTTTCTTTGCTCTCAAGGTATAGGTGGTGTTTAATACGCTCTCCAGTTCTGGCCCATTATATTCTTCCCACACTCCTAATTATTCACAAGTTTGGAGTTTTTTTTGAATTGACTGACTCCAAATGGGACAGTTCAGTGCTTCTTTGGCTGACTTAGGAACCTCCATGGAAAGAAACCCAAGTTGTTCCGGTGTTTTCAGGCTTGACCAATTTCTGAGAGTTTGTGTGCTGGGGATTATTTTCTCAGGGACTTATTTTACATTATCCTTGGAGTTGGATTGATAATCCAGGTTGGATTTTTTTCCAATTCTTGTTTTATGTTTGGAGTTGGGGACTTGGTTTGAGAAATTCTGGCTGGTACTTACAAGCAAGGTTCATTTGGCTGAGTTTGGGTGTCTTGGTTGAATAGTTTATTGGAGATTTCATCAATCCAATTATTTTTTGCTTGTTTTTGGATTGGTTGGAATCAAAAAATTTTTGTTTTGATGAATTCTCTGTTTTCCATGAGTATTCTGTATGACAGCAGTCAAGGTTGAGTTCCTTTCAGCCATCCAATTTTTCCTTTTTTGTTGAATTTTTTGAGGGAGGAGTTGTTGAGTTTCAGGTAGATCACTTCTGACCCAATTGGTTTGAGGTATTCAGTGGGGAGTTTTGTCCCATGGAGGAGCTCCCAAGGCAAATTTCCATTTTTGTTTGGTAGTTGGTTGATAGCAATTGCGCAACTCTTGATAGTTTTTTTCCAGTAAGATTTGGGAATATTTGACCAGGAGTGCGTTGAACAGACTGATTTGAAGATTGTTTTATTTGCGCGCTCAGCTCAACAATGGTTTTGTGGATGATAGGGTTCTGAAACTAATTTTCTGATTCCTTTTTCTTCAAGGTAATGGGTGAGTTCCTTGTTGAAAAATTCTCTGAAGCCATCACTGAAGGGCTCAACAGGGTATCTTCCCAGGCAATTGAACTCATTGTCTATCACAAATGTGATGAAGGGACCCGCATCACTTTTATGTTTAAGAGGGAAGCAGCCAATGTAACCACTAAAGTTTTCCACAAGGGTAAGAATGAATCAATATCCACCTCTTGCTGTGGGGCTTATGGTTCCCATGAGATTGACACAAATTCTTTCAAATACCTTTGTTGCTTTGGTGGAGGTTTGGTTGAACAAGGCACATGTGATTTTGCATTTGTTGCAGCTTGAGCAATGGAAGTTGTTTTTGATTTTGGGATCAATGGTTTGATTTAAGTATTTTTCAATTCTGGCCACGCCAGAGTTTCCAAGCTTTAAATGGAAGTTTTTGAGTTGTTTTGCATTGGTTATAGCTGCAAAACTTTTCAATTCCAAGCCTACAAGTAGTAATTTGTTCTTAATTGTCCCCGTGAGACCAGTCATTTTGTCCTTTTTTAGGGCAAAGTTTGGTGGTGTGGTGAGGTGATCTGAGACCAACTGTGCTCCTTTTGCCAGGACAGAACTCATCCATAACAGATTGGTGGATGAATTGGGAGTCTAGGCAGCTTTCCAGATGGATATATTGGATTTGTTAATTCAAAGACAAGCTGTGCCTCTTCCAATGATTGATAGCACTGCACCAGGTTTTCCAGTTCTGATTTTTTCAGTTCCATCTTCTGTTACCAGATTGGTGAAAATTCTCTTGTAATTGATCAAGTGGATTGAACAGCCTGGTTTGAGTATTAATGTGTTTGATTGGCAAATGAATGGAAGTAAGAGAAGAATTTGACTACTTCATCCTTCTTTTTCTTGTTGTTCTGTCATTTTAAAAATCCCTTGGACTGAAGTTCAGGGAACTTGATCCAAAATTTTTCTCAAGTGTGGTTTTGGACAAGAGGATTGTGAGTACCATTCTCACATTGGGGGTCATTGTTGTAAAGTTTCATATTGACCCTAGAAGATGATTGGTTTATTCCTTTGGCGCTGATTTCATTTTTGTGCTGTGTGAGATAATCTAGGACCCAATCAATGGTTATTTCTTTTTTTCCATGCATGATTTGAGTGGAAATGGACTTGAAATTTGATGGAAACTTGAAGAAAATGAGGTGGTCTAGATTTTGGATGGCAGTTCAATCCCAACTTCTGTGAATTTTTTAATGTGTTTTCTGATGGTTGTGACAAATTTGTCAATGCCATCTTTGCTGAAGGGAAGATACAGGAAGGCATTCAAAAATCTTGCTCAGTTTGCTGATTGGGAAAAGGCAAAGTAGTTTTTGGTGGCCAACCAGATGCTTTAGGTGTTTCAAGAGTTACCCGGTTTGATTATGTTTGTGTGGGTGTATGGTTCAAGCTTGTCCAGGATAAACAGTGAAATATCTCTGTTGACTTCATGGTCTAGCTGGACAGATTTGCTTGGGTTTTTCATGGTTTTTAGAATCCCTCTTAGATCGAATAGGCATTCCATTTTAATTTTCCAGATTGAATAGTTATCTTTTTTTGGAAGAGGAGTGGATTTGATAAGAGTGCTGATTGTCATTGTCCTCATTGTGCTGTACCACCCTGGTCCTGGTGTTCCAGTTTACTTGGCAATCATGATTTTTGGCTTTTAACGGTGTGGGATATGTTGATGGATACTATTGATTTCAATGATGTTAAAAAAGAATGTTGGACCAGGAAAACAACAACAGTAAACCAGGAGATACAAGACAAAACCAACTGGTGAGAAGTGATTCTTTAAGCTACTCAGTATTCAGCATGTTGGTTGAGTAGGATTGCACGTTGACAGCTTGGATCTGGTTGAAAGTAGTTAGTAGATCACGTGAACTGGAAAAGAAATGAAAGAGAGGTTGATGATTTTACTGATAGTGTAGGTCTTCATGGTTGAGGAGGACCCTCAAGACCTTCTGGATTGGTACAGCTCTTTAACTGATAAGATAGGAAAATTAGAATAGTTTCTTGGATTGAGTGCATTGAGTTATATATTTACCAGCTTTGAGGGATCTTTCAGGTGATTATTGATGGTTGTAGTTGTGGATGAGTGAAGCGGCAAGTCTTAGTTGTAGTAGGTGGATGAGAGGAGATGAGTGGTAGTTGAGAGGTTAGTTGTAGGGTGAGGTTGGGAGTTGGAGAGGGATTTGGGACCCAGTGCCAGTGTGCACAGGACTGATTGTCTCAAGTAGACAGATATTTGTTGAATTAGAGTTTTGGAACTGCACTGGTTGTGCAATCTGGAGAATCCCTTGAGATCTAAAAATGTTCCCATCAATCAACCCCATTTTATTTAAAATCCATGGGAAAACAATTTGAAAAGTTTTTTCCTGAATTTCCAAAATTTGATCAAAAAATTGGAGAATGCAGGAATAAAAATTGAAAGGATTCTTTAAGAAGAGAAAAATTCTGATATAAATCAATCAGATTTCCAAGAAATTCATCTTCTTCATAATAGGCAGAAGCATACATTGGACCTCATAGTAAATGCAGGTAATTCCTCTCAGCCCTCTTAAGTATTTATTAATTATCCTGGTGGGTGAGATGAAGCACCCATGATTCATAGGCATTCTCTTGAGTTGGTTGAAAGACTACTTCAAGATCTAAGTGATTCTAACTTAACTTTTTGAGGAAAATGAAGAGTTTTTGGTGGTGACTTTAGGCAAATTTTGCCTGTTTTTCAAAAGTGTATACATCCTCAAATAGTTAATAAAATTTTGGGGAATCCTAAATGCTGGGTTTATTCTCAATTTAACCCCCTCAATTCAAATATCTGCATTTCAGGTGATCCTGATTATAAATTTACTTTGATTTATTTTTGAGATGTTCTTCATTTTTATACACAATTCAAGCGGAATAATTAGGCTTCAACACATGGTTTTGCAGGAAAATATTGAATATCATGCTTTGGATGGATTAATAAATATTTTATTACTGAAGTCAAAAAACCACTATCTTGATTCAAATTAATGGATTGATTGTGTTATTCTAGGTTTCAAGAATACCTGATCATACAAGATAAATTCATTACTGCTGAATTCAATGCATGGGAATGAGGAAGAAATACTATCATGACTATTTACTCAAGCAATTGTTCTCTTTAGGATGTCACTTGGAATTTATACCAACAAGATTTCCTCAATTCATTATTTCATCCAAAATTTACTCCTCATAAATAAGAAATCACAAGCTCAGAAAATTTCAAATGTTAGTGATTCTCTTCAAGATAAATTTTTCACCCATGGGAAGTTGTATGTTGCACTGTCAAGTTTTTGATCAAAAATTTCAACATGGGTAGTGGTTGAACAGAAACCTAAAGAAATCACTTAATTTGAAAGTGATCACATGGCTTACCATGAGGTATGAAATCCTATCCAGCACTGACAATACATGCCAAGATTTCCATGATATATAATTTTTTTTTAATTGCTTATCTTTTGGAATTCTTGAGCAATCTTTCATGTCATTATTCTTTTTTTTAATCTTTTTCCCAAAATTTCCAATTGTTTGGAATTATTTAAAAAATATCACATTTTTTCAAGTAATTTTTTTCTTATTTAATTGGTTTACCATGAGGATTTGGACTCTATCAATCACTGAAATCACACAACAAGTTTTCCATGATATATAATTTGTTTTTCCTGCATGTCTGTTGAAATAATTGGACAATTTTTCATTCCAGTATTTTTTTAAATCATTCCCCAAATTTCCCACTTGATTGAAATTATTCATCATTTAAAAATTATCAAATCTGTTTGTTTCAATTTATTTTCATTCAATTCATCTCCCAAATTTGGGGGCAGAAGACTAGTCTTCTATCACTATAAAAAGCTTTGTTTCTCAAGGGTTTGAAAATTTTCACGTTGAGATGCTTTGAAAACCATTGATTATCTGGTGTTGTTCTCTGCAATACTAGCCACACACTGGATGGGTGCCATGGGTGGAGCTACTTCAATCAAGCTTTTGTGGCCTGCCAGAGGCATCCCTGCCCCAATTTGGGAGCAATATTTATACACTTGGAACAAATACTGACTTGGGTACCACACAGGTCAGGGTGTTCATGGGTTGGGCTGACCTGGTGGGTATTTAGCTGGGTTTGGGCCAGGGGTTCTCTAAAAAGCCCTATGTTGACCCAACCCCCCTCAAGATGCTGTGGGCCTGGGTCTGGGTTTGGGAAGCTCCATTAATGGATGATGGGCCAACCCATGGGTATGCAAAAAAATAAAAACACTTATTTTTTCAGTCTTTATCCTTCTCTATGTGCATATTTTGTCTTTTCATATGTTTTTCATGCTCTCTCATTATCACCTTATACATTATTTATAGTAATATGAAGTGATAACAAAATTTAATGCCCTTAATTTTCAAAAGAAAAAAAAGACCTGGTGGGGCCCCATGACCCGCTGGCCACCCACACATCAGGGTTCTTATTGGGTTGGGCTCACTCCTTTTTGGTGAGCCCAAAACTGGCCCAGCCATAAGCGGGCTTTGGCGGGCTGGGTATAATCCAAGGTTTGTTGGGCCCAAACCCAAGCCAAGCCCAAGTTTCTGGGTGTTTTGCAGGCTTGTCTAGTTGGCGGGCCCCTGTCTTTTTTAATTGAAATTTGTTTACTGTGCTTTCAAATAGCTTGATGCAGCTTTGGAAAAAAGGAAAACACTCTCAGATCACAAAAATATGGTAGTATGAGGCAAAAACAAGGATTTTTGATTAATAGAAAGAAAAATTAAAGAAATAGAATTTAATTTTTCATCCAATCTTCAGTAAAAATCAGGGATTTAACAGCCTCTGGAGCTCATTTTCTTCTGACCAAAACACAACCACCAGGAAAGAAGGCCCAAAAGGGTAAAACTAAAAATGAATTCATTTTCACACAAAATTTAATAAAAGAAGATAATGGGCCCAAAACTCCTCCACCCTTGGTGGCATTAATCCTCCAAAACCTTTGGTCAAGTTGTGAAATGTGTGCAAAAGTTGAAAATTAACATGGTCTGTTGGGGAGTAAAATTGGTAGAAGAGACATTTCATGGGTACTCTCAATCTCCCATCCAATCCACCTTTGTTGTTGGGGAATTGGCCTGCAGGGGAGTGTAAAGTACCCATATGCTGTGTGCAGGGGAGTACACATACCAACTAGGATGTCCTAGTAGTGGGTTAACCCTTCTCCCCCTCTTTACACCCTCCCCACATACTTATGTGATGCCATGCAGTCAGATTTCCCCCCTGCTGATCTGTCAAAAACTGCCTTGAAACTCCTCCTCCATCTTTAATTGGGTGCTTGCCAAGCAGCCCAAATGCCCATCTCCTGACAGAGCCCAACCCGCAATGCCCACCAGGCTTTCCCAAAATCCGATTCTTGTCTTAGGGGTAAGCCCAAACCCATTAGCCAACCCATTGGGTACGGGCTAGCCCGTGGGCTGCCCGGCCTGATTAGCACCCTGACGACCCACACATACCCAACAAGACCCGCGGGTACCCATCACGGGTTTGGATATCGATATAGGGGCTGTTGACCCAACCCGCTAAGACCCGCCTGCTGGTGGGTTGGGTATGGGTAGCCATTTTTTTGGCCGACCCGGCCCATGAACACCGCGACACACAGGTCACTTGGTGTCGTTCATCATCATCAACGACACCATTGATCGATTCACGCCGATCGTCGGGTGAGTTTTGGAGTTGGATTAGGTCATCGGCAGCACAAGTCGATGTATAATACTCACATACTTACTGTGAGTTATGTACATACATAAATACCAACATATGTATGTACAACCTTTACGTGAAACTTAATGGGATAAGATTCAGGGGCGAACGACGAGGACAACGATGACTGATCAAATTAAGATTTCCGGGAGCAGAAGATTAAACCACGTAGCTGAGTGTTCCACATAGCGTTTCTTGGATCAGAGGCAGCTATTTTGATCCAAATCTGGGTTGTTGAGCAACAGGTAAATAAGTACACATGTAAATATCGTGCATGTGTGTCATGCGATCACCACATGACAAAGAGTATACTTAATGTGTCAATACAAAATGAGTCAATCAAGCTGAGCCTGTTTGCGCTGTATAGAACATACATTGATATTTATTTATATTGAAAATGGGAAAAGATTCATGAAGATTGGCAATGGAAGGAGTTTGAATGTGTCCAGAGGGATATAAGATCTTGCCCTAAAAAAATATGTATTTATGTCGATATGTAGCAGTGAACCTGATGACCAAAACTCATGCTGCACCGGGCGATCGGCGGATCGAGTATGGGTTTACTTGAAGGATACTTATGTACTTATTTCAGTGGTCATCAAGACAGAAGCAGTTTGACTTTGACTGGCTGACTGGCTGACTGACTGACTGGCTGACTGGCTGACTGACTGACTGACTGACTGACTCTGACTCTGACTCTGACTCTGACTCTGACTCTGACTCTGACTCTCTCTCTTCTTCATGACCATCATCACAACCATCGCCACCACCAGTCCACACACAACTCATCACCCACTCCATCGGACATCCGACCCTCATCCCAAGCTCACGGAACAACTTGCTCCTCGATGTCGAGCTTGAGCACTGCTAACGAGATCGAACCATAGCATCTCATCTCTCAGAACAATCTCTACCCCAGCTCTCATCTCCATTCAACCCTCGATCCCGTGAACCCACTCCTTCAGTCCTTAGATCCGATCCTCCGTTCCTCCCGATCTCGATCGACCGAGCCTCCCTCGATGTCATGAGATGACGACCACCAAGGAGAACTCGATCGATCGATCGACCACCACCAATAAACTCAACCATGAACTCATCCAACTCTTGGAAGGGTAACCCACCAATTCCCCCCCTCACTCACTCCTCCAACCAGATCCCATGTCCGATCACTAATCATTCGATCATCCCATCTCTCTATTCTAACCCTGCCTTCCCACAGTCTCAACCAACGTAAATCCAGGATAGACGATCAAGTCAAGTTCCTCACCAATTTACCCAAGATCTTACCCTTCGAACCTCTACCACCCAATCCATCGATCGTATCCAGAAAGACTTGGGAGGCCTGGTGGTCCGAGCATGACCGAATCGAACGCGAGGCTGGAATCTTCCGGGAGGACGAGTTTGCACTGATGAAGAAGGTGGCGATGTGTACGCTGCTTCCTTCTACACCTTCCTTCCCTTCCATCCCCCCTACCCTCTCAAGCGAACCAATCAACTTGACACAACTCTCGATCCAAACTTATCCCCGGCTCTGTCTCTCTCTTCTCCCATTCCTTTATCTCGACGCTCACTACGGTAATCGATCATCCACCGTTTGGATTCATCCCTCCAAATGTCGCAAACGATTTACCAAATCATAACAATGATCAAACTCATCACCTTGATCCTACAATCCTATCACCATCCGACGCTTACCCCCCTATCACGCTCTACCTATCACCATCATCGATCCTCTCAAACCAGCCAAGACAACCAACATGTCGAGAGAGGATACGGATTTGGTGGGACTGACTCTGTGTACCTTAGAAGCCTTTTCAAAGCTCGAACACTTGCTCAGGTCTCGTCGAAAACAGTTGCAAATCTTGGATCTCAGAATCAAGTCCGTCGTTTCAACCTCCTCGTCCCTTTTCACTTCGCTGAGATTCTCATCATTCTACTCGCTCATCGGGACTCTCATCATGTCTAAAGTCACACCACTTTCTCTCCATCTCTCAAACGGCCCTCTCTGATCATGTTTTCCTTCTAATCCCACCCTGACTTTTTTTTTTTTTTTTTCTTTTTGGAGGTTAGATGGGATCAACAAACTGCAAAAGTCTGGCACGTCTTGGGTGAATTGGAATCTGAGTTACCCAACTTTCTCCCTAGGATTCGCTGGTCTCCCCCCTCCAAGCTTTCCAGCATCTTCTCATCCCCTCATCAATCTCCATCCTTCTCTCTACCGTCCTCCGTCCTCTCGTGTTCTCATGATGCCTCCTCCCATTCGACCGCTTCAAATCATCTCTCGAGATCCGTTCGGTCTCGCAAGGAGGGTTTTCGGGCTCAACCGCCACCAGCTAGTGTTTATTCTCCCAGTCTCACTAGTTTTCCAGCCTCGATGTCCGATCCTGTTGAGAATAGTTCCAAAGCCTCTTGTCATTACCCTCACAGTCCTCATACCACCCCTTCTCGACCGGATTCATCCATGTCTCTCGTTCAATCTTCCATGCCAGCATTTCAAGCAGATCTCAACGCACTCCCTTCCAACTCTCCCCATCCAAGCGGTTGCATTCGGGCTAGTTCCGCACCAACCGTCAACGGGGCTTATACGTCACCGATCGCAGTCCCCTCCTCCTCGTCCCCCCAATCGAGAGCCATGCGAATTCAATCCCTTACGCTTCAACTCTCTTCCATCACTACCAAATTCCATACTCTTACTCGCTCGGTTGTCCCCACCTCCACGACGATCGACAAACTCATAGACTCTGGCCTTCATGTTCCCGAAATCTTCCTCGACCTTCAAGACAAGTTGGAAGCCGCGGTGCGCAACCTAGAACCGGATGCAACCAGTAAATTCTATGTTACCCTGATGGAACAATACAAGGAAGCAGACGACATATGGTTTTACCAGTTTCACCTCGAACTTGAGGCGGATTCTCTCAAGCGCGACGTCAACGTTCTCCTAGCTGGTACTCAGGTCGATGAAATCCACCTGGCGGAATTCGAAACTCGGCTGGATCAACTCTTGAAGAGTCATGCTTCCCAACATACTCGAACTCAACTCCGGATTCTTCCTAATCATCCAAACTATCCCGAACAATCCGAACTCAACTTGCGCTTGACTGAAGATCTCGTGAATAATAGCAAGCTGGTTAAAGAGTCACTCGATGAACTCGAGGAGCTGGTAAGGACCTATCGGCTTGCAACCGAGGCCTCACAAGAAGCCAACCAGTTGCGGACCTCGATGGAGGAGGTTAAGCAGAAGCTCATGGCATCCATCAAGTCAATTGACATCCTGAACCAAGTTTATCCTAATCGGTCTTGGCTAATGAATAATCCCAGTTGTCTTACCGCTGATGAGCATGACGTAGAATATGAGGTTAAGTGGGAAAGGATTCTAGTGGAGTTGAAGGAAAGTTTGGTCGTTGCCCTTAAACTCATGGACTCAGTCCCAATCGTCCTTAGGAAGTTGAATTCATTGGGGATCGACCCCAATCAGAGATCCGAATTCCAACAAATCCGGGATGGGCTGAAGAATGTCATCGACCAGGCTCAACAAATCTCAACCGTTAAAGACCAGGCCACCTCCAAGCTAAAACAAGTTAGGAGTACCTGGGGAAAAATCCTGGAGACCGAAGAGGAAATGACCAGACTCCGCGAGCAGATCTTGGTAGATGCCCACCGAGAGAAGTGGAAAATGCGTAAGGTGACTTCTCCCAGCCCATCTCTTCCGATCCTACCTGGAGATTCTGGTTTTCGATCATCGGGTTCCAATGCACCCCCACGACAACTTCAATCTCTTGAAGTGCTGCGTAGCGCCACTCCTCAAGTTCCTCATCTTTTACACTCTCCTCAAGAGGCTCAAGAATATATTTCCATGTCACTGCAACCCCTCATGAACTCCGCCCTTGCGGCGCTTTCAAATGACAGTTCGCAGTGCGCTGTCTATCAGCATTTAACGAAAAGGTTTGATGATCTTTTGAATGTTCAAATTCCCAATCTCCTGATTCTGGAGCAAATGATTGGGCAGATTCGGCGACAGACTTCCGAGGTCCAAAAAGTCGAGAGTGAGTATGATGCCAAGATCATTGAGGGTGGGCGCTGGATGAAGAGAGTACAAGATCGGATAAGTTCAGAACTCGAGCATACCTACGAAGAAGTCGAGGAAACTGGCCAGTCCGTCGGAGGTAAAGCCCCATCAGAGGCTGAATCCAATCAAACCCAGATGATCAGCCGATTGACAAATTACCTAAGCACGATTGATGACTTTTGTAATTCATTCCCGAGTCGAATACCATTCATTATCACGGATAATTTAGGTGCTCTAGTGATGGCGAACGGCCGGGTGGCAATTGACTGCCCTGCACACGATCAGTCTCTACGCTCCCACTTGAATGGGCTCTCGATGACCTTGATGGGTTTGAAAGATCAAATTTCCAATGAGGCCCACCTCTTACAGTGGATCAATAGTCCTCTCGTGAGAGAGTTCGAGCAAGGAGTCAATCAAGTTGCCAAGGAAATCGAAAGGACCGATGTCAGCCTTGGAAACTTTGAGAGCAATGTAGAGCGCATCCAGCATCTGATCGGTTAGTTTTTCAAGTACTTCTTGAGCACGTCTCTCTTCCTCCCTCCCGGTCTCTGCTCGCTTTGGTTAATGAGCTGGAGACATCAATTGATTTTGAGGAATGGTTTCAAACATAGAATCCGACTTTAATCAACCTTTTTTGTCGGACGAACAAGTTCAGCAACAACTTGATCAGCCCCTTCAAGAGATACGTGCTGCTTTAAATGAAATCGAGCTTCGACTCAGGCACTCGGTATCTGTTCAACTTGAAGCATTCATCGCATCTTGCCCAAGTTCATCGATTTCACAGGCCTTTAAACCTGACCAATTTATACTTCCAAAACAAAGGTCGCATCATCGACTTGAGGCTCATTACAATCAAGTCTGTAGGCGATTAGAAGACGTCCACGCTCTCAGCATGAGGTTCAAGCAAGAAACTAATGCGAGACGAAAGCAAGAATTCAATTGGAAGCAAATCTGGACTCAAAGTATTGATGAGATGATTGGCAAGTGCGGGACCCTAGCGGATGACATTTTAACGGTCATGTCGGGCATCAACACGGTTGAGCAAGAGTTAAACGGTTGGAAAGAAAGTCGATTTAGTGGTCAAGAGCAAGCCGATCTGGTGGCCCTAGAGAAGGACTGTTTGCACAAGTATTTAGATGGACTATTGCCTTACGAGTCTAGTCTGTCCCTATCGCAAGAAAAGTTGCAGAAAATCAGGGATGAGATCGATTTAGTGGCCCAACGAGCCGAATCCGTAAGATTAGACATCGAGGAGAAAGCGCCTGTGTTCGTCGATCTGGTTTCCGATCTCGTTGCACAGGTGGCCCAGTTGAGAGATCAATGCTCAATATATGACGAGGCTAGGTCACAGATATCCTCCGTCTCGATGCGGTTGAAACTGGATGTCGAAGGCTTTCTGGCAGAATTTGATCGGCGATTGCGATGGAAGGCGCAGTGTCTCGAAATAACGAAGGTTGAACTTCATCACATCGTAGATTCTATGATGAGATTTGATGGATCATTCGACGAGGTCATGAAATCTTGGAGCTCCGATTATGAGCATACCGATCGTGAAGCGATGGAGAGGATCATATGCTCTCTTTTGGATTCTTTTAGATCGTTAGAAAATCTTTGGACGATCGAACTTGCATCAATCCACTTTGATATCAAAGATTTCGAGCAAAAAGTATCATTAATTAGCCAAGAGGTGCTTGAGCTAAGTGACAGAGACGCGCCCCACTCATATCTCATCCAATTGGAGTCCCAGGTAAATCAAAAAGCTGAAGAACTCGGTCAGCGTTTAGGAAAGCTTGGAGAGGCTGAGAAAGGATTATTGCAACTCATCTTACTATCGAGTCGTCAATCCGAGCTATGGTCAATTGAATGGTTAGAGAAGGAGATCATTAGGAAGCATTGTGATTCTGAAAAGGCCCGTTTGACCCATTGGAAGTTCAGTCTCGATCAATTCATTGATTCAGTTCAGAACGAGTGCGAGCAGTTGGAGCAATTCCGCCTGCCACTTAAACCTCCCCAATCGCAGGTGGACACCGAATCGTGCCTTCCAAATTCCCCTACCCTCATTGAAACCGTGACAGAATTATCTGTTAGGATTATACTTGGGAGAAATCAGCATGGCCAGATCAAGGGACTCATCAAATTAATCTCAGAAATGACCCAACGGCTTGAAGTTTTAGATTTGAATAAAACCCGTTTGGCCTCAGACATCGATTTCTTCCGAAGAACCCTGCCCGGTGTGGGAATCGATCAGCTAGAAGCAATCTTGTGCTTCAATTGTTCTCAAACCGATGAAAATGAATCTAATCGATTCGAAGTCGCTTGCAACAAGCTACGGGAGATTCGAAACAGGCTGAAGATTCTTGGTTGCGATGCGCAGAGCCATCTGGAAAGCACCCAAGAAGATTTGAAGGAACTTGAAACTCAGCTAGATACGTCCGAGAGGTGGACAGGTCTTTTTCGTCGTCTAAATCAGCTTGACCTCGACAACTGGATTGATCCCGAGTGCAACACCGCGCATTCGCCCTTACCTACACCAGCGATCCTTGATCATGTCTTGATAGTATTGACCGAGGCAGAAAATGAAATCACTGAAGTATGCCGAGCTGGACTACCGCTGGGACAATCTTCCTCAAGTGATATTGTGGCCCTGCTGGAGAGCCAAAAGCAAAAATCGGAGGTGTTGCGCCAATTGGTCGATTTTCAAGGTGCAACCTCTAACTGCGATCAAGCATTTTCCAACCTTTTAAATTATTTGGACATTCGTCGCTCAGATACTGCCGCAGATAAAATCAGAGATATGGCACAGTCTGTGTCTAAGGCCCTGAGTGTTATATTGAAAGCATCGGATCCCCTCAGGGCTGATCCAAGGGTTAGATATCATGTTACTCGATCTCAACAAACATGGGAGGAACTTGAATCTCTAACAAAAGAGGTCAAGGCTGAGCCAAAAGCCCTCCGTCGATCCCTCAATGGGGGGACTCTCGACAAGTCGCCGCCTTCAAAAGTTCCGTTACCCTCTCGGTCGGGCGCTCTTTTACCTGGTCTTACCGAGACGCCCCCGATGTCAAGCTCTCAGCGCGGTTCGTTTATTCCTCGACTAAAACATTCAAGTGACATGGTCATGAGCCGATTCGAGAGTCCCGTAGTTTCCAACTCTCCGATGGGCGGATTACTTGACTCACCTTCTCTTGCGATCAGTCGTCGTTCTGAAATCCCGCGCCCACCGGACCCAACATCCCCTGGTCGAGTCAATCGAACCATGCCGAAGTCTGAATCGAATACCTTCCTGGCATCCTCGCGATCGCTCTCTCGGCAGAGTGACGGCAAAAAGCCGAAGAGTATGATGAATAACCTACCACTGCCTAGAGAGCGACTCCGCTTACATTCTATCCAGGGAACTCCTAGTCGATGTCCTCCTGTGAAGTCATCTTTGAAACGCTCTAGTATAGGTGGGAACCCAAACGTAACGCCGAACGTCTACAAGCCCCAACCCAATAGAAATATAGACAGACTCGTTGGAAATGTCGTCAACAAACTTGCGGTAGGTATCAGGTTCACGCGCTCCACGAGTGTACAAATGAGTACTAAGATGAACACTCAGAATGACCGGACTGACTGACAGTTTGTGTTATTTTTTTTTTCAACACGCCAAACTACGTAGCGTAACCAGCTAAGAGTTCATGTTGCGCCCGCCGATGGGTGGGAGGACAATAGTGGAATGTACTGGATCGGCGAGAAAATCTACTTTTGTCGGATCCTCAGATCTCAAACCGTCATGGTTAGAATTGGAGGTGGTTGGAGTGAATTATCTGTGTACGTAAACTTGAGCCCGCCCAATTATATTCCTTCGATTTTTTTTAAAGGAAAATGATTCAGGCAGGTCATGATGTCTGACGCTGACTTGTTCCATTTTTTTTTAAATATACATACATACATACATACATACATACATACATACATACATACATACATACATACATACATACATACATACATACATACATACATACATACATACATATATATATGTATATATATGTATATATATATGTATATATATGTATATATATATGTATATATATGTATATATATGTATATATATATGTATATATATGTATATATATATGTATATATATGTATATATATATATATATATATATGAGCAGTTTTCTGATGGAGCACTTGAGGTTAACTAGCTCCGGCTCGAATAAAAAGACTCAGCTTGAATTGAGAACGGCCGGTGGATCTGAAAGATTGGCTACGACAGATCAAGTCGGCGGTGCATCCACAGACAACCCTTTTCTGCGCCCAATGGCCAATTCCCGAACGCGTTGCAACTCAAGCCCGAATCATGCAGCAATGAGCAGTAGCGGTGGACTCACTGATTCCTTAACTTCCACTCCGACGTCTTCCATTGCAACCACCGTTCTCATTTCAACACCGCAAGACAATCGGACGGGTCATGCTCCTTACTCTTCTAACGAAAGGTCTGGTCATCTTTACCAATCGACCTCGCAATCCAAACCGTTCCTATCCACCCCGACCGAGACGATTCAAATGTTTCTGAGGAAGGCTGAGACTCGGAACTATTTAACTAATAACTATACAAATAGTCCAACCAACCAACCTCTGCATCATAGTGGTTTACCCGGCGATCCGATCATCCCGAGTAGCCATACCAAACCTCCTAGTCGTTCGAACCCAATCTCTTCCTTGTGTTCTTTACCCGATTCAAATTCGTTAACTCCACTATCGATCAAAACGTACGGTCAGAATAATGGTTTGAATTCGAGCCCAAGTACTCATCATAATCGTAATACTCGAAACAACAAGGAGTACTAGTCGTTGTTGTTGTAACAACAAGTAATCTATTTATGACCCATCAATTGCAAGATTTAAGTCCGAACCACCTCATGATGTTGCTATGTCAATTAGTGCTCCGTCATTCATCACTTTCGATGTTTATTTCCTGCAAAAAAAAAGAAAAAAAAGAAAAAAAAAGTGCGAGACGCATTATTCAGTCTCCGTCATGCATGTCATTCAGAAGGTTGTGTGTATGTACAACTAAAGCAACTCCACCCTCGCCGGCTCACTCTCGTACACGTTGCATATTTCCCCCTCCTCTCCCGCGTGATAAGTTAGTAATTTGGGCTAGATGTGATTAAGACGACGACGGTGACCCTCATCGGGCTTCATCTCGTTCTTCCCTTGTTGATTTTTTACCTATGGTCTGTCAAGTCCGTTCGGGCGAAAACCAAAGCTATTATTCGTTTTTCTTGTCCAACGCGTATGGCGTCCGTGAATGAGAATCCTTGCAACTAGTCAAGTTCGACTTAGCTCAGGGGCCAAAGGAACCCTGTGGCCTTGCCAAGCTGGGTTTGGGCGCTGATCAAAGCTGGCTGGGTCAACCTCAAGCAAATGACGAAAACATTGGCCAAGTAAAAAAAAAAAAGAGATGCAAGAATTCTCAAAAGAAGAAGAAAAGAAGGACTGAAAAAGACCTGCTTGTGATTTTTTTTTTTTTTTTTGAAAAAAATAGGGAGAAAATAATAGTAGAAGAAGGAAAAGAAAAGGAAAAGGAAATGAAAAGAAAAAGAAAAATCAAAGTTCCAAGAGGAGAAAGCAAGAAGACAAACAGAACGTGAAAGGTTTGAAGAACATCAGGGTCAAGAGGGTGTATTGGCCAGGCTGGGGAGTGATCAGCTTTGAACTGGTGTTGTGTCAATTTATAAACTTCTGGTCAGCTTGGAAGGTATGGATTAAAGAGTGATGTGGACCAAACTTGTATCTGAACAAGTCCCTTGTGCTGATCCAGTAGTGTCTGTAGCTCAGACTACAGAAAGAAAGAAGATAGTGATGAGGCTAGAAGCTTGGCAAGTTTCTCATATGGTATTTCAAGTTTGTTTGGGGACCCACCCAAATTAGCCAATTGTTGGCTAACATACACTGGGAACCCCCTAAAGCTGGCTTGGCACATAGCTAAGTGCAAGTTTGACTTGGATGACACCCAAGCCAATCAGCCATGCCTGCCAAATCGTCACACAACCAACCCATGTACTATAGGGCAATTCTTAGATGATTGTGAGCACAGAGGAATGCTGAGTGCAAGGTCAAGTGTGAATAGCAAGGCTCAGTTGCAAAGTGCAAACTTAGTGGTGCCACCTGACACATGGCAAGAGGAATGGAGTGTGTTCCAAGGAGGGAAACTCAACCTGAGTCCAATGTGATAACTAGGTTGTAGCAAAATGCAAGAACGTATGAAATTAACTAACTGAGGAGACAATCATCAGGCAAGGGGGTAGCCCTTATAAGGTAATCCAAAGTGACTAGATACAACCTGGTGGTGAGCTAACTACAGTTGAAGGTGGTGAGGCAATGAATGACAGGAACGGGATAGGAAATGAAGCAGTAGTACAATCATATCCAAAGCCATGGTGTAGGTGCAAGACAATAGAATCTGAGTGTACAAATGTATGATGAATTGGGACAGGAGCAAGTGACGTTGAAGGTAATACAAGGGAGAAGTAATAGTGTATGCAGGGTAAGGACTAGTCCAATTGCAAACTGTACAGTAATGATGGCTTAGTTAGACGTAGATGCAAACTAACAAACAGTGCGTGACCAAAGATGGAAGTCCAAGGCTGTTGATTGGCCAGGGAAGGAGATTGGATCTCATGAATGGCCAACCGGTATGGAGTTGACCACAAAGTTTGCAAGTATATACTGAGTTGGTTGCCAAGATTGGAAGGTCAACGCAAGCCAGAGGAAGTAGTGGATTGCACCATTGATGTTGTGCTTTATTTGTGTCACACTTATAGACTGAGGTAGATGGTACTGAGGAGAGGACATGTCAAAAAGATGAAGACAATAATTCCTAAGTGCAAGGCGTGACAGTTGCCCGGGTATAAAGACGCAAGCTCCTGCAAGCGTTCAGATAAATTTTCACATTGATTTCAGGTTGTTAATAAATACTGTATACCCTTTACTTATTATTTAATTCATTACTCGTTAGACTTATAAATTATATACAATGTTGTCATTGTTGTCCCGCCGTTGCAAAAACTGTATCCGTCAAAACAAGCGATGTGTCCCAAGTACTGCTGTCTGAGGCCTTTGAGGCAAGTGCAAGCAATGTCCTCTTTGCAAAGTAGCTTGTAATTTCCCTAAAAATATTGAGTTGACTGTTGATGGTCCCGCGGAGTCATCAAGGGAGATGCGGAGTCGTAGGTCTGCGCCAAGGGTTAACTACAAGATACTACCGTTGCCAGAGATTGAATACTTGGGTAATTGAGTTCCTGGTGAGTACTAATTGGGACTGACTAATGATAATAAAGGTAGTAACTAAATTTTGCTCGTCTTGCTAGTGTTGCCCCATTTCCGGAGATACACCACAAACACACCACCGCCACCACCACCTTACTGGGGTCCACCGACTGAACTTCCGGGGGCCCAGATGAATGCCAAGGTGCAAGATGAAGTGCCTGGTGCGGAACCGGTTGGGGTCATAAACAAGGAAGCAAGGGAGGAAGAAAGGAACGAAGCGGAAAGAGAATTGGGAGATGGAGAAGATGGAGACGGAAATGGAGGAAGAGGGGGAACGGAGCAAGAAGAGGCTATAACGGAAGAAGTGGGAGAAGGAAATGGAGATGGAAGGGATGGAGTAGATGGAACGGAAGGAATGGAGGGCCAAGGAAAAGCGGATTTGTTGCAAGTTGTAGGAATGGTCAAAACTGATGCAAGGCGGCTGATGGGCAAAATTGAAGAAGGTTTTTTGGGAGGCCAAAGGAAGAGAGCGTACAAAGAGCTCTTGCAGGAAGGTGGATGGAATGCTTGGCCAAAGCAAGCTTGAATTGCAAGGTGTGAGGAAATATTCAAGAGGCACATCATAACAGAGGTGCTGGTTCTCCAAAGGATGTCCGCGCTGATCAATGATGAAGACCTGGATACCTTTTGATCCATGGTTGCGGAGTTGACCGCAAATTGGGAGGATGCAGAGAAAGAAGTAAAAGAAACTTTGTAACTTATTATTATAAATATATATTTTCTTTTTTCTTTTTTCTTTTTTCTTTTTTCTTTTTTTTTTTTAATTATAAATAAATTTTCTCTTTTTTTTTTTTTGTATAAGGAATGGAATTTTATTTGGTAGAAATGAGAGGGGGATGAGAAGAGGGAATAACACAGTGAGATGAAGGGGTTGACTGATGGAATGATGATGTGGAATGGAATGGGGTTAGATGAGATGGAATGTGGAATGGAATGGGATTGGATGGGATGGAATGTGGAATGAAATGAGATTGGATGGGATGGAATGTGGAATGAAATGGGATTGGATGGGATGGAATGTGGAATGAAATGGGATTGGATGGGATGGAATCATAATTGTCAAGGTTTGCAAGGGTAGCTTGCATAGAAATCTTGAATCAGATTGGGAGAATTGCAAAGGTGATGGGCTGGTTCCCACAAGGTGCAATCTTTGTCAGACTGGAAGCCAGACCACTCAACAAGGTATTGAAGTTTTCCTTTGCGTAACCTGGAATCCAGAATACGGCTTACTTCCCACTCTTGATGATCAAGGACAGTGACTGGTTTGGGAGGGGGATGAGTCTTGCCTGGGTATGGGACTTGAGCTGGCTCTAGGAGAGACAAATGAAAGACCGGGTGGATACCTTTCCATTTTGCAGGTAAAGTAAGTTTAAAGGCGTGAGGGGAGATGACTGATTCTACTTTAAAGGGGCCAAGCTTTCTTTTGGAGAGTTTGCGAGTTGGGAAAGTGCTGCAAATGTTGCAAGCATTGAGCCACACTTGATCTCCTACTGCAAAGGTTGGAGCCGTAGTGCAAGATTGGTCTGCTTGCTCCTTATAGCGCTGGTTTTCTTCTTCAAGGTTGGTTCAAAGTTGCAATTGAAGGGATTGAATTTGTTTAAGGTAATTGGTAGCAGGTTGAGAAGGTGCTACGTGAAGGGAAGAGAAAGTTTGGTTTCTACCATAAAGAGTTTGGAAGGGCAACTGTTTGGTGGAGGAATGAGTGGAGTTGTTGTAGGCAAATTAGGCTAGTGGGAGCCATTGCGACAAGTCATCTTGTTGATAGGCAACATACATTCAAAGATATTGTTTGAGAATCTGATTAACTCGCTTTGTTTGCCCATCCATTTCCAGGTGGTACACCGTTGATAAATTGCGAGTGATCTTCAAATGTTGGCATAGCAAGAGCCAGAAGCTTGAGACAAACAGAGATCCACGATCACTAACTATATTATCAGGGAGACCATGTTTTTAAAATACATATTCTATGAACAAGTTAGCTAAGTCTTCTGAAGAGGCCGTCACATTACTGCGCAGAAATAAAGCCATCTTTGAGAAGCAATCTACTACTACTAGAATAGCATCATATCCACTAGAAGAAGGTAATTGAGAGATGAAATCCATAGAAAGCAAGTGCCAAGGACAAGGCGGAATTCGAAGTGGCTGGAGCAGCCCATAC
Source organism: Puccinia polysora (assembly GCA_025617555.3). NCBI lineage: Eukaryota > Fungi > Basidiomycota > Pucciniomycetes > Pucciniales > Pucciniaceae > Puccinia > Puccinia polysora. The sequence continues at coordinate 1,493,328 of CM062630.1, read as the reverse complement.
TTCCAGTGTTTTGAGGACTTGTTACGATTGCAATCATAGCACGCGCTAACATAGTCTTTTACTTCTTTGGTCATACCAGGCCAGTAGAAGTCTTGTGCAATCAATTGGTAGGTTTTATCCTGCCCATGATGACCAGCAAGCGGAGAATCATGCTGTGACTTGAAGATATCTAACTTAATGCAAGAATTATCTGGTACTACTATACAATTATCATAGACTAAGAAGTCATTATCATCAATACTGTAACTACTATCTAATAAGTTTGCACTTTTGCAAAGTTCAATGCACTTGGGATCAACACATTGAGCTTGTTGGAGTTTGGAAGCCAAATCTTGTAAGTGAGCAATGATCAAACTGAGTTGGGCAGATTGGGTTGAGAAGAGTGTCCTAATGTTTTCAGGGTTGTTTTTGGCAAAGGTGCTCCCCCCCCCTGGGTAAACGTTGTCCCAACGTGATAAAGCATCAGGGACTACCGCTTGTTTCCCAGGGCGGTACGTGATTGTAAAGTGGAACTCGGAGAGGTATTTGGCCCATTGTAACTGTCTACGTGTGAGGAATTTTGAGCTCATGAAATACTTTAAAGAATTATGATCAGTTAAAACCTCAAAGGATTCTCTAAGGCTCAAAAGGTATGAACACCATTTCTTTAAGCAATAAAAAATTGCAAGAAGTTCCTTGTCATGAATCTCATAGTTAAGCTCTGCAGCAAGCAACTTGCAAGACTCAAAAGCTATGGGATGAAAAAGGGAAGTGGAGGAAGAGAACTGCAAGATTACTCCTGCAATCGCATGGTTGCTTGCGTCTGTTTCGACAATAGTGCAAGCTAGCTCATTGAAGTGAGCAAGTATCAGAGCAGTGGTGAACGCTTTCTTCAGAGCTTCAAAATCCAAAGCAGCTTGTTTGGTAAAAAAAAGGAGTGTCTTTTTGAAGAAGGTTAGTAAGATTCACAGTTTTTTGGGCGTAACACTGAATGAACCTTCTATAAAAATTACTGAAACCAAGGAAAAATTGAAGGGATTCAACGGAAGAAGGTGGGGGCCAGTCCAATATGCGTTTGCTTTTGGCTGGGTCCATTGATAGTCCTTACTGCAAGACTACAACCCCTAGAAACCAAAGGGAAGAGGAATGGAATTCACACTTAGAGGCTTTTGCAAACAGGTCATTCTTGCAAAGTTGCTGCAGCACCTCTTGCACATGTGCAATGTGATCTTTGAGGTTTCTTGAGTAGACTAGTATATCATTGAGATATACCACAAGGTATTTACCTACAAGATTGGAGAAAATGTCATTGAAAAAATGTTGAAAAGTGGAAGGAGCGTTACAGAGGCCAAAAGGCATGACAGTATACTCATAACTGCCAAACCGGGTTCTAATTGCGGTCAAATACTCATGACCTTTCATAATGCGAATTAGGTTATAGGCACCTCGAAGGTCTGACTTTGAGAAATAAGCAGCTCCATGGAAGAGGGTGAGGAGATGTGACATAGGTGGTACTGGATAGGCATTCTTCCGGGTTACCTGGTTCAGTTTCCTGTATTAAACACAAAGGCAAAGTCCTCCGTCCTTTTTTGGAACAAATAGGACAGGTGAACCGGTATTCAAATTGCTTGGTTGAAGAAATCCTTTTGCTACATTTTCCCCAATGTAGTCTTGAAGCGCAATTGATTCTTGCATCAAGAGAGAGTAAACTGGTCCTGGTGCCGGAGGTGGGCCAGTAAGTTCAATCTTATGATTGTAAGAACGGGATGGAGGCAGTTTATCTGCTCTTGCAGCTGAGAAGATGTCAGCAAAGTCATGATTAACTGAAGGTAAAGACTCTTGAATGATTTCTAAATCTTCAATCTTGTCATCTTTGAGCACCGGATTTGAGGTGCTTGCATGGTGCAAGAGGATTAGGGATCTCAAGATACACCGTTTGGTTGGTGTCTGTTTCTCTTTGAAGGAACAGGAAAGAGGTAAGCTGGATAGGTAAGCAATAAATCCTAAATCTGAAGAGGGAATTTGGGAATGGAGGTCAGGATATTGCAAATCTCCTGGCAGAAAAGTGTCATCCAACTCAATGACAGTGTCAGGTAGGCTGTTTAATTCCTGTTTGAGGGAAAGATTAGCATTCTGGGGGTGCAAGGTTTGAAGGTTAATTACTCCTTCTTCCCAATTCATGTCCGGATTCCAGTAAACTAGGAAATCATGGCATAGAATGGTATCATCCATTCTGGGTATAGCCAAGACAAATAAATCCCATTCAAAGCTGGGGAAATTGGAGAATGCAAAGGTCCATTTTGCCTTTTGGGAGAACCAATAAGACGGTTCAGTTGCACTACTTACTAAATAGATAGGAAATTTATCTATCTCGGAATGCGTAAGATTTTTGGAAGTGGCAAAAGATTCACTGATGAAGGAAACATTAGCGCCAGAGTCAAGTAAGACTCAATAAGGGGTGTTTTTGGAATGGAATAGGATAAATCTTAAACTAGGAGCACCTAGTGACTTGCAAGTGCAAAGATTTACTCGCGGTGATTTAGATAATGTGTAGTTTTCCTTGCGAGTATCAGAAAAACTACAAGCTAATTTTTTGACTGCTTAGCGGCTTTGCACAACTGTCGACATCATTTTTTCCTCCACAATACATACACAGTCCATTCTTCTCCTTCTGTAGCCATTCCTTGTTCCGTAGCATCCCGGTTTCTTTGCCCAAGAACTTTGGAGTTTTGGTGACGGTTTTCCCTTTTGAGTTGGAGTTTGAAGTTGGGGTTGGTTTGGATGGTTTTGGGTTCCTTGTGTTTTGCTTTGAGGAGTTGTCCACCCTTGGAGCCAAGGTGGATGGTCCATGGTTGTTTTTCCAAGAGAAATTCTTGTGGTGATAGCCATTATCAAGCTCAATCACTCAATCAATTAACTGCTGAAGCAAGGTTGTCTTATGACCCCCAACTGCAAGCTGTTTGATTAAGCGTGCCAGTAGACCCTTTTGGAAATGAAATAGAAGAGAGGCCTTGTTCCACTGGATGCAAGACAGCAAGTTTTGAAAGTGAGAAATATAAACGGAAGCTCTACTATTTTCCTTCATAATTAGACTATTAAGTTTGTATTTGGCATTTCGAACTTCATTGGGGTTGCCAAAAAGGGTGAAAAGTTGTTGCTCAAACCTGTCCCGGCTGTTAAGAATACACGTGGGACTGTTGCTGGACAAAATTTTGAGGTACAGTTCAAACCATTGCAAGGCTCTACCTCCTAAGAAGGATGAAGCATACATAACTTTATGCTTATCAGAAGGGAAATTGTTGGAGTTGTTTGAAAAGATGATTTTACAAGACTGTAGGTAGGATCTAAGCTTATGAGGGTGTTCTCCCGTAAAGTGATTGGGTTGTTTCATGCCCGGAGTGCGAAAGCTAGGAGTACTTGGACTAGATTGCTGGGCACCATGAGTGAGGGCCTGGATCAATGTTGAAAGCAGGGTCAAAGCATTGGGCTTGGGAGCAGTAGTGCAAACCCCTGGTCTACCACAAGTCAAGGTTTCATCAGAAGAATGATTGGAATTGGCAAATTCCGCGAGAGGGTCCATTGGAACATCCCGTTGAGGAGTCCAAGGATCATTGAGGGGTTCAACAGATGGCGATTTAGAAGAAGGAACTGGATCTAAGGGTTGTTGGGCCTGAGGAGGGCTGGTTCTCCCTACCCAATGGATATCATCATTGCAAGGGGCAAGGGAAGCGTTCCCGGTTGAGCGAGTACGTGACATTGAGAAAAAGGAAGTCTACTATAGGTTGGCAAGCTACAATAGATGAGTTGAGTTAGTTAATTTACTGTCACACAACCACCCCACGTACGATAGGGCAATTCTTAGATAATTGTGAGCGCGGAGGAATGCTGAGTGCAAGGGCAAGTGCGAATAGCAAGGCTCAGTTGCAAAGTGCGAACTTAGTGGTGCCACTCGACACACAGCGAGAGGAATGGAGTGTGTTCCAAGGAGGGAAACTCAACCTGAGTCCAATGTGATAACTAGGTTGTAGCAAAATGTGAGAACGTATGAAATTAACTAACTGAGGAGACAATCATCAGGCAAGGGGGTAGCCCTTATAAGGTAATCAGAAGTGACTAGATACAACCTGGTGGTGAGCTCACTACAGTTGAAGGCTGTGAGGCAATGAATGACAGGAACGGGATAGGAAATGAAGTAGTAGTACAATCATATCCGAGGCCATGGCATAGGTGCGAGACAATAGAATCTGAGCCTACAAATGTATGATGAATTGGGACAGGAGCAAGTGACGTTGAAGGTAATACAAGTGAGAAGTAATAGTGTATGCAGGGTAAGGACTAGTCCAATTGCAAACTGTACAGTAATGATGGCTTAGTTAGACGTAGATGCGAACTAACAAACAGTGCGTGACCAAAGATGGAAGTCCAAGGCTGTTGATTGGCCAGGGAAGGAGATTGGATCTCATAATGGATGGCCGACTGGTATGGAGTTAACTGCGAAGTTTGCAAGTATATACTGAGTTGGTTGCTGAGATTGGAAGGTCAAAGCAAGCCAGAGGAAGTAGCGGATTGCACCATTGATGTTGTGCTTTATTTGTGTCACGCTTATAGACTGAGGTAGATGGTACTGAGGAGAGGACATGTCAAAGTGATGAAGACAATAATTCCTAAGTGCAAGGCGTGACACAAATCAATGATTGGGGGAATTCCCCCCCCACCCCCCTTGTTCAATTGGAAAGAAAAGATGAAGAATTTTTGGGCTTAAAGGGTTGAGGTGAAGAGAAAGACAGCAAGGGGGAGGTGCCAACAGCTTGGACTCAGCCAACCAGAACTTGGCTGTGTGCAAAGATCTGCAGTGCAACCTGATGCAGAAATCAAGCACACTGGGCACACTCCAAAGCCTGCGGTGCACTGTGCCAAGCAGGACTTGGGAGTGTGCCCAGAGAAGCTTGAAATACCAGACTGATCAGCCAGTAGGTCAACAGTCCTTACTTTCAAGGATAATAATTACTGAGACTAAAGTAAGGGACTGAAGGGCTCACAAGATCATGGTAGTTGGATCTGGAGCAAGTGAGATCTTAGAAGCCAAGATTGATTTTGAACCCTTTTTTTTTTTTAAAAAAAAAAATAAAAAATAAAAACAGAGAACCTATCATTGAATCAGAGTTTGATTTTGGGAAAATCTGATGAGTAAAAAAAAAGGAATGGGGGGGGGGGTGAGGAAAGGGAGCTATTAATATAAGGTTATGGGTGATGGTATGATTAGAGCAGCAGGCAGAGGAGTTCATGAAGCAAGAACAAAGAAAGAAGGTCAAGACTGACTACTGGTGTGTTTGATTGGATCAGGGATTGGGTGTACTGAATGGTTGGAATGATGGGAATGGAAGATCATCATGAAAGTTGAGGATGACAGATAGATCTGACTGTGGAGGATCAAGAGGTGGATAGAGGTTAGAATGGCTCGTAAGGAGCACCAGATATCTCAAAAGAGGTTCAGACATGGGATTTATTTTATTGAATCTTGGATGGGCTAGGACATTTAGCATGAGTGATTTGTGGAGGACAAGGAGTGGGAGGATATCTGGGGTAGGTTGGTTTACATTTATGCCTTTTCTTCCCCCTAACATCATCTTTTATGTTGTGGATAGTTCAGATTTGGATATCCTCAGTAGGAAAGATGAGGATGAGCATCTATCATTTGATCATCATCATCAAAAAAAAAAAAAAGTAGCAATCAAATCAGTATGACATCTTAGTCATGAAGATTCTGAGAGGTTTTTGAACTAAAAAATATCTGAAAAAAAATCCATGATGGATTCTGAAGGTATTGGATTGGTGTTGAGGAGGTCAAAAGGTTAAATTTGAGTTGATAAATCAATAAGGTTGGATTAGTAAGCTTGGACTTCAATCAATCCAAAGATCAATTATAGAGGGAGGAATGACTAACTGTGGAAAGAATTCATGAAAATCATGTTAAAAGCACCCCAGACCACCAAATCCATACAGTTTTGATTGTTGAAAGGTTTTTTGACCTCAGAAACAAAATCCTCCTCTTTAATTCTATTCTATTAAGTCCCTCCCCAATTTTCAATCAATGGATTTCTTGAGTTTTGTTTGATTTTGCCCTTGATGATTGTTTAAAACTGTTGTGAACTTTTTTTTAATTTAATTCAATTTAATTTAATTTTGATTTTGATTATTGAGTTTTAGATTAGCAATCAAAATGAAAAAAACATAAGCATTAAAGATACCAATTCCAGGATTTTAGGGATTCACAAGGCAGGTAAATTGGGAAATGTGATTTGACTTGATCTGAAGATCCTCAAGGATCAAAATATAAAACATCATCAAGTATGTCAAAAAACAAAGAAAGAAAAAAAAAGGAAAAGGAAAAAAGAAAAAAGAAAAAGAAAAAGGAAACATTCAGTCAGAAAAAAATCCTGGAATAAAATACAAATTGAGGGATTGAGAGTTTTGAAAGCTTGTATTAAGCTTTGGAGAATTCATGAAAGATAGAGGAACCAGAAATTATGGATTTGATTTTTTAATACATGTATATTGAATTATTGAAAAATGAGCCCATGTGATGGGTGTTTTAGAAATTATCTGACACCAAGACTTATATTTCAACCCTCAATAATATCTCTTGTAGTAGTAAATTCTAGGGACAAGGTTGTGGGATGAGCAAAATAAAAATACATGAATCATGAATAGATGAGAGATTGGATGTGGAAAATGAGACTAAGGGAGGAAGAGGGTACTATTGATTTACCTGTCTGCCAACACAAAAATAACTGGATCAGGTTAAATGAAGCATTCAGGAATTAATTCAGGGCTGCGTTGTCAGGGTTAGGTGGGGTGAAGGTCAATAGGATAGAGAAGTAGACCAATAGGAATGAAAAAGAGTTTCAGAAACAACAATGAGAGCAATGAGAAAGGTGAGGGTCCAACCCATACTTCCACTGAGGACAGCATTTGCTCATCCTGTCAGCTTGCTACTATTGCAGAGCAAGCTTCAAAAGTAACAGAAATAATGTAAAAATAATATTAATAACATTAACATAAGAAGGAGTAGGAAAACCATAAATATTATTGAAAAAATCAATTCTCCACCCAAAATTAGGTAGGGTCACTCACTGACCCCACCCTTGAAATCCAACTCCTTATGTTTTTAAATAATTAAGGAAAGAAAGACCAAAATACCATGGCACCACTACTGAACTTTTTAGCCAATTAAATATTTCACATGTATTGTAATGTATAGGTTTCACACCTAAAATTCAGTCAGAATTGAGGTGTTGTTTATTTTTTAGGAGCTACAGAGGGAAATGTGTTCTGTCACAATTCCCGCCCGCAGCTGCAGCAGCCAATGCGCCCGCGCAGGGCTGATCTACAGATCTTTCACTCTTTCAAAGTCGTGTATGCAGCCCTGGGCCTCTGACAAGTACCAGCCGCGGGACTACGGGTTGAAAAAGTGACCGGAGGCCTGAGAAACCTAGGTACGGTGTAAACATGCTACAGCCTACACAGGAACATTCTACATATGTATTAAATGTTCCCACGGATAGTTGATAGTCTAAAACTACATAAAATTATATAAAAATACTTAAATAACCTTTATATGTATTTTTTATTAAATATAATTCAAAGTACAAAAAATGTCGAAAATAAGATAATGACTACTTCTAAAAATATATTAAAATACTTTGATAGACTATTATGAGAATTTCTAGACATCAATATTTTCGTGAAATACTAAGAAAACTTATGATGTAAAAATATTACATGAATACCCATGACTTACATTTTTAAGTAATTATTTTAGTGAATCAACTGAATTTTGAAAATAAGGAGTAAAATCAATATCATGACATTAATCCAATTATTTAATACACAATGAGAACTCACCTGAAATCAGAATATCCTTAGGAATGTCTATTAAAATAATTATTAACTTACTGGGAACATTTACTAAGGATAATTAATTAAATAATAAATAAAAAGGACAGATTAGTGTTATTCACACGTCCAAACATCAATTATAAAGTAGAATAATTCCCATACCCTGTGGAATTAGATGCTACCCGTGTTACAGCACCAAGAGCACGTGGCAGGATACCACTGGTTACCCTGCTAGCCAGCTTCCGTCCCTTTGAGCCCCTGTACCCCTCAGAAGGACAATATTGGGACTCCAAAAGCTAAAAATAAAGAGCTCTTTTGAGGATATTGATACCCAGAGACCCAGTTATATTTACATCCAGTCACCGTTCCAAGGTAATCAAATACTTATAAGAGATAAGTAAGTGATTTATGGCTTCAGTCTTATTAATAATATCCGTCCTCAACCCTTTTTTTATCAATTTAAACTGCTGAACAACCTTATAACCCCAGTATACAGGTTTAACCCATCAGTGCATGTACCAAACAGGTAACCAAAGGATTTAATGATATACCAGTGAGTCTTATTATCCTTTCTCTGTTGTGGCAGCTTAGTTACAGAGCCCTGCCACTCCACCGTGTATTTTATATACATATTATCTTTGGGAAATATATCCTTTAAACTAAAGGTTCCAAAGTAACCAGGCCTACATGTTTTCATACTGAATTCCCTGAAGAGAGGTGTTAAATATCCCCAATATAATTGTGGCCCCTCTATAAAAATATTCAATTATCAATTTATCTATATTGATTTATAAAAATAAACCACATTCAAACCAATTAACCTTGCAATAAGCTTTATCCAAATATTTTACGGATTTTTCCTGCATTTATTGAATAATATATTTATTATTTATTCTATCACCTCTGGTAGCTAAAGGATAGCAAGTGTCTTGGCATCCAGGAGGCTGAGAATTGGGGTTCTGCCCTGGAAATATTCCATTTTATTATATTCAATACCTTGGAGCAGAAATTTCACAAAAAATTAAATCAAAGATAAATTTATATGAATTTTTAACCGTCATTCATCATTAGATTCTTTTGCAGTGGATTTAAAAACCAATGCAGAATTAATAATCTATTATTTAAATATTAGAAAGATAAGAAAAGAAGAATATGTTAAAAATTATAAACCTACTGGTTGGGAAGCTTTGACTCAAGCTGAGCAACTTAATATCTCTTCTGCACGCAAAAACTTACATAAACTCCTTGAACAAGAAGATTTTGAGAGGCGTATCAACTTCCAGGCCCTATTAAGAAAAAATAAAGCTTGGAAGAAATACTGTATAAATTACTTTTCAAAATATAAAAGTAAGTATAAAACTTGTATTATGATATTATTTTTATTAAAATAATATTAATATATTTTATTGACCAATAAAATAAACTTTTATCATCAGTGAACCCTCCTATACCAGAAACCACCACCACTGAAACTGATTTATTGGATCAAGAAGTACCAGATATTCCTGGATGCCCTGAAAATATTGATTGAATGGGTGAAGACCTCATTGGGACACACCAAGACCTGGTAGGATTACCTGTTAAGGACCAATTTAATCCCAATAAAGTCCTGGTACCTTTGAATATCAACTTACATGAGTTTTAAATAAAACTTATTTTTACCGATTTTTTTCTGTAGAAAAATACTTATAAACATTTTATTCAATATGAATAGACCTAACACAAGAGCCCCAGGGAGAATTCCCTCCTATGGATCTTTGCAAGGAGCCCCCAGTAACTGTGAGACCACCAATAATGACAACCATGAGGGGACTGGAACCCATGAATCAAATGTTGATGGACAAGGAACACCCCCAAGCACTTCTGCCCTCCCCCAACCTAGAGCCGGAGAAGGAAGTAGAATTAAGCCCCCCCTCCATTACAAGAGGATTCCCTGCAGCCACCCCAGCAGAACCTGGTCAAGGAAGCCAGGATCAAAGACTTGGCCAGAGAGAACCTGAAATATTGGGAAGAGTTCCAAGAAGCCCAACCCAAAGAGGACATGGTATCTATGAAAAAGATAATCTCCCAGGCAAAAGCTACCCAGATAGCTCTTCAGAAAATGATTCCAAGGAAAGAGGTAGAATCCTACATAGAAAAGTGGAATCCTTGGGATCAATTAGCCCAACTGAAGGGCAAAGGATCAGGAAAGAAGAGATCTTCTTCCCATCCAAAGCCAAAGGGAAAGAAGGATTTGGATCAGATAATATCCTTATCTCAAAAGTGGAAAAAGGTGTACAACAATTAGCCTCTAATTCTGAACCCAGTAACTTGTCTAAACCAACCTCTGATGTAATTAATTCCTTTCTAATGATATGCACCATAATTTCAAGATTGTTTGTGGAAATTTGGACTGTGTTTATACCCAGATGGATACGTCAACCTCAGTAGTAGCCGATTAATTAATGACCAAACAAAAACTGTAGGAATGGAAGATATTAAATAACATAAAGGACAATTATTGGAGAAAATTAATCAAGGTAAAATCAGACAGACTCAAAAAATTGAGAATATGTTATCAAGTATCCAAAAAGATTTTATTATGTCTTTTCAACCTTTAAAAGAAGAATTGGTAACTACCACTAACAGCTCCATTCTGTCCCTTAGTGATAAATTAGATCTGCTAAATAATAAAGTGGACCTTAAACTTAATCTGATCAAGAATGATCTTAGAGACTTAAAACGTCTGACCAACCCCTTGGGGAGTACCACAGAGGAACCAAAACATCCCAGACAAACACTCACACGTTATACACCAACCTTACTAGGAATGCATAGGAGTGACACCTTCAGGCCTAGTCCTACTGCTGAAATGGAACAAGCCCTCAAACATTTGACCCCAATTTCTGAATGGCTCAAGTTCTCTGGTGAAGGAGAATACAATCATATATATTTCATTAAATTTATTGACTATACTATTAACTCTTATGACTTACCAGAAGCTATAGCTGTAGTCAGGCTGCCCAGACTATTTGAAGTAGTAGCCTTAGACTGGTTTATCAGTAAAAGAGAAGAAGTGGGATCCTTAAAATGGAATTCTTGGAAAATTCTAATTAAAGAAAAATTTGGTTCTAGAATGTGGAAAAGAAAAATGATGAAAAATTTCAAAAATTCCTCATTTGATCCCTCCAAGGATAAGCCTCAAAAATGGTGCTTGGAACAGAAGAGAAGACTAGATTGCTTCTATCCAGATGCTAATAAAGAGGAAGTAAATGAAAGACTCCTCAACTTGTGTCCTGGAAATCTTAACCATAGTGTAAGATGAAGGATGATTATGGATGCTAACTTAACAACTCTAATCAATGTGTTAGAAGAAGTAATGAACATGAGTGGATTAGACAAGAAGTTTCCTTCTAGACCTAAAGAGAACTTCAAAATTAACAAAACCAGAGAACAACCCCCTCTGATAAATACCTCTGATAATAAGAAACCTAATGAGAACAGGGACAAAGAGAGAATGCCTGGAACTTGTTGGAATTGTAACAAGACAGGGCATGTGAGACAAGACTGCCCATAACCAAAAAGAAAGATAGCAGTCTTGGAAGGAGAGAAGGAGGTTGAAGGGAATAAGAACTATGAAGATATAGCTGATACTGAAGGATCCCTTTCTGAATGTGAATTGATCCTTACCAGCCTTGTTAATGTTATAGAAGGAGATATAGGCACTTCTATAGAAATCAATAACATCCATGGGGAATCTAGTTTGCCCCAAAAATGGGATCCTACCATAATTCCTAGACATATCACTGATGTTAAACCATTAACAGTTAAACCTATGAGTGGTAAGAGTTATACTACTGGTCAAACTTGCTATGCAACAGAATTTTACAGAGACAGACCTATAAGGTTATTACTGGATAGTGGAGCTTTCTTCTCATGTGTCTGTACCAAATTCTTAAACAAATGGGATCCCAATTGGAAAGAACACCTTCTTCCTGTCCCAAAAGCCAATTTTAGCTCTTGCAACTCTACCATGAATGCTATTGGAGTATGGACTTCTCCTATAATGTTACCCCATACTAAAGGATCTTTGAGAATACAAGTGGAATTTGTGGTATTGATCAATGGATTATGTGACTACCTGATAATAGGTAATGATGCTTTATGTCTATATGGTATAGATGTGTTCCAGAGTAAAGGGAGATTCTTTACAGTGGGTGGTAATTGGGACAAGAATTTTAAGATATGCACCATCCAATCTAACTTCCCCTCTTCCACTTATCAAAAGCATTTAGAAGAATTTAATCAAGAATACTTCTCTCAAGCAGCTATAAATATGAAACTTTCTGAGGAACAGAAGAAAGATATATTTAAAGTCTGATTTGAGAACCAAAATGATTTTGGTACTAAAGATCACCCCATTGGTGATATCAAAGGACATGACATGGTATTAACATTGACTATTAAGCCTCCTTATCCTCCAAACTTAAGAAGGCCAGCCTATCCGTCTATTCCTAAGTCTAGAAAAGCTCTTGAGGAACATATCCAAGAACTGATAGACTTACAAGTATTAAGGAAAGTAGGACATAATGAACAGGTAGATGTCACCACGCCTGTAATCATAGCTTGGCATAACAACAAGTCAAGAATGGTAGGAGACTTCAGAATGCTTAATAATTATACTCAGGAAGATTATTATCCTATACTCTGGATTGATCATGCTCTACATAACTTTTCCAAGGCCAATTATATCACTAATATGGATATGCTCAAAGGTTTCCACCAGATAACTTTAAGGCCTGAAATCAGAAAGTTTATGAGAATAATCTGTCATTTGGGAATATATGAATATCTTAGGATGCCCTTTGGTATAAAGAATGCCCCATCACACTTCCAGAGAACAATGGATACAGTTCTAGGTACATACATCAGACAAGGGTGGATGATGGTATATATAGATGATGTTATCATATATTCTGATGATTAGGATACTCATATCAACCAAATAAGCTTAGTACTCCAAACTATCTCCAAATCAGGATTAAAAGTATCCATGAAGAAATGCAACTTTGGATATGGAGAATTGAAAGCTCTAGGGAATATAGTATCTGGTCTAACTCTAGCTTCTGATCAAAATAATATAGCTGATGTCATGAACAGACCCATGCCTCAAAATAAAACAGAGTTACTGTATTTAATTATCTTTTTCAGTTACTAAAGACAATGCATACCAAAGTTTGCTATGCTAACTAAAATTCTGTATGAAATATGCAACAATAAAACTCTCTTTGAAATGACACATGAGAGATTGAAAAACTATGAGGAACTAAAAATAGCTATGACCTCTACTCCTTTAATAATTCAACCAGATTACTCCAAGCCTTTTAAAATGTACATTGATGCCTGTATGGAAGGGTTAGGAGCTGCTCTACATCAAGAAAGAATATAAGAAGCAGTAGAACACAACAAACAAAGATGGGACAAATCACATAGGGAACCTGAATTTAAAATAGGAGATCAGATCTTGATATCCACTACCAACTTCAACAATCTAGCAGGTAACAGAAAGCTGAAACCATCCTTTGTTGGACAATTTTTTATCAAAAAGATGCATGGCAAAAATGATGTAGAAGTAATCTTGAGTGAAGAATTGTCAAGAAAACACCCAGTATTTCCTGTTAAACTAGTAAAAAACTTTCAACCAAGAGAAGGTAGCAACCTCCCTCAAGCAATAATCCCAATAAAACCTGACCCTTTGAAATAAAAAGGAAAAGTCAGAAGGATATTGAGAGAAAAGAAAGAGAGAGTGCAAGGAAAAGATGTTAGACTATACTTAGTAAGATACAAAGGAGAATCTGCAGAAAAAGATGAATGGTTACCAGAGAATAATATAACTGATGGACCAATAAATCTTAGAAACTACAGAGCCAGCCAAAGGAACTAAAACAAACATGGAATTAATATTTTCCCGACATGCTCCAGATTTTTTTTCTGATATGGCCAAATCTTGGAGTGGGGGAATGTCAGCTTGCTACTATTGCAGAGCAAGCTGCAAAAGTAACAGAAATAAAATAAAAATAATAATAATAAAATTAACATAAGAAGGAGTAGAAAAACCATAAATATTATTTCAAAAATCAATTCTCCACCCAAAATTAGGTAGGGTCACTCACTGACCCCACCCTTGTAATCCAACTCCTTATATTTTTAAGTAATTAAGGAAAGAAAGACCAAAATACCACAGCACCACTATTGAACTTTTTGACCAATTAAATATTTCAAATTTATTTTCATGTATAGGTTTCACCTCAAATTCAGTCAGAATTGAGGTGTTGTGTATATTTTAGGAGTTACAGATGGAAACGTGTTCTGTCACAATTCTTGCATGCAGCCGCGGCAGCCAATACACCCACGTGCGGCTGAACTACAGCACTGTCACCCTGTCAAAGTTGTGTATGCAGCCCAGGCCTCTGACAAGTACGCAGCTGTGGGACTGCGGGTTGACAAAGTGACAGGTGGCCTGAGAAACTTAAGTACCACGTAAAAATGCTACAACCTACACGGGAACATTCTACATATGTAATAACTTTTCCTGTGGATAGTAGATAGTCTAAAAATACATAAAATTATATAAAAATACTTAAATAAACTTTATACGTATTTTTTATTAAATATAATTCAAAGTACAAAAAATGTCGAAAATAAAATAATGACTACTTCTAAAAATATATTAAAATACTTTAATATACTATTATGAGGATTTCTAGAAATAAATATTTTTGTGACATACTAAGAAAACTTATGATGTAAAAATATCACATGAATACCCATGACTTACATTTTTAAGTAATTATTTTAGTAAATCAACTGAATTTCAAAAATAAGGAGTAAAATCAATATCATGACTTTACTCCAATTATTTAATACATAATGAGAACTCACCTGACATCAGAATATCCTTAGGAATTTCTATTAAAATAATTATTAACTTACTGGGAAAATTTACTAAGGACAATTAATTAAATAATAAATAAAAAGGACAGATTAGTGTTATTCACACGTCCAAACATCAATTATAAAGTAGAATAATTCCCATACCCTGTGGAATTAGATGCTACCCGTGTTAAAGCACCAAAAACCCGTGCCAGGTTACCACTGATTACCCTGCTAGCCTCAGTTTCCGTCCCTTTTAGCCCCTGTACCCCTCAGAACAACAATATTGGGACTCCAAAAGCTAAAAATAAAGAGCTCTTTTAAGGATATTGATACCCAGATACCCAGTTATATTTACATCCAGACACGATTCCAAGGTAATCAAATACTTATAAAGAGATAATTAAGTGATGTACGGCTTGATTCTGATTAATAAAATCCATCAAAAACCCTTTTTTATCAATTTAAACTGCTGAAGAACCTTTTTAACCCCAGTAATAGGTTTAAACCATCAGTACACGTCCCAAACAGGTACCTAAAGGATTAAATAATATAAATTGATTTTTATTATTCTTTTTCTTTTGAGGGAGCTTGTTTAAAATGCCCTGCCTCTCCACCATATATTTTATATATACATTATCTTTGGGAAATATAAACTTTAGGAATATGAATTAAAGGTTCCAAAGTAACTAGTTATACATCTTTTCAAAGTGAATTCCCTGAAGAGAGGTGTTGAAGATCACCAATATTATTGTGGCCCCTCTATTAAATTATTCAATAATCAATTTATCAACATTGATTAAATATATCATATCATAACCAAACCAATCAACCTTTCCATAGCTTTATCCAAATATTTTAAGGAATTTTGCTGCATTTATTGAATAATATATTTATTATTTATTCTATCACCTCTGGTAGCTACAGGATAGCAAGGTTCTTGGAATCCAGGAGGTTGACAGGGCCAGCCCGGCTGGCAAATTACTTCCAAAAATACACATTAGGCCCAATAATGCCCATAAAAGAACATTTGGCTGTGGTGGCCCCTCCGTCCCAACAGGCTTGTGATGGCCTGTGCACCAAATGACCTATTTCACCTATGGATGTCTAAGAAGTTGTCAGCAATAAGTCTTTCATCAACAGAAGCGGATTAAAGAGCGTACCTGTCAGCTTCACAGGAGGAAAAGTGGTTGAGAAAGGTCTTAGAGGATACTCATAACCCAGAAGGGTTTTTGTTGTTGTATTCTGATAATCAGAGTGCCATTGCATTGGCAGCAAACCAATTTTTCCATTAAAGAACAAAACATATTGATGTTCATTATAACTATATACATGATTCAGTGAATTGCAGAGAGATAGGTTTAAGGTACATGCCAACTGGAGAAATGATTGCGGATATCTTAACTAAGGTGTTAGATAGGAAAAAACATCAAGGTTTTGTGTCTAGTATGCATATGGAATCTCTTTTGGATTAAGGGGGTTTTTTAAAATAAAGATGCACTCAGGAAATGTGGATATTATTGTGTAATCCAAATGGGATGCACAAATGGGCCTCCACGGCCCGTTGGAAATCACATGGGCCATGTGGCCCTATGTGGATGTTATTTTTTTTGGGAATTTGGGCGCCAAACCAAATTTTCCAAGTCATTGGGACCAGGGCCTTGACAGGCCCGTAATGGTGGATGGGCTACCTTAGCCAGCTGGGCTTATTTGTGCATTACTGGGCCCAAGGTTTATTTTTGACACATGTGGCCAGATGCGCTGGCTGACAAAAGTGTGTTTTTTGTGGTCTTTGGGCCTTGGTGGCCCGTTGGGGCTGCCGCCTGTGTCATGGCCTGCTTGGGGCCGCTTGTTTCTCTCTGGGGCCCAATGGCCAGCGCTGGGCTTTTGTATGTGGAAGGGGCCTCTGTTTGAAGTCCCCCCACCCGCTGTGTGCCAGGCCGCAGCCATGGTTGCGCCACCTGTCTGGTCACAGCCGCGGTGGCTGGCGGCCCCTGCCTCCCTCCCTCCCCTTGCTTGGTTGTGAGGGGGAGGGAGGATGGCTGGTCCTCCCCCTCATCAAGGAACAGCCAGTGGTTGGTTGCATGTGGCAACCAGCCAGGGTGGGGGGGACTTGAACACCCTCCCACCTGTTGGTGGTGGAGGAAACAAGGCGGTGGGGGGATCTGACCACCCTCACACCAAGCGAGCGGGGTGCTCTCCCCCCCTGTTAACAAGGGGGAGGTGCCAAGGGCTGGTGGGACCTGATCCCCCTCCATCCCACCATTTTTGACAGTCCGCCTGTGGCAAATTGCATCCCAGGCCACCAGTGGGGGATTTGACCACAACTGCTGGTCACCTAGGTAGGAAAGAGGGGGGCAGGTGGCACGCCCATGGGTTACTTCCCCCCATGTCAGCTTGAGAGCGAACCCAGGTAAGTTCTGGGTCCCACTTGGTCCATGCTAGGGGGAAACAGCTGGTTGAATGGAGAAACCAGCCCGGTAAATGAGCTCACATAGGTCACAGGGCTGGTTGTAAGGGACAACCAGCCAGGGTCTGAACAGCAAAAAGGGCTGGTTCAGCCCAGTAAGGGTGTAAAAACCAAATTTGTCCAGTACAGACTGGTCATAAGGGTTCAGGGGCTAATACCAAGTGGGCTGAGTAATCTCAAACCAATTGGCAAGGCTTTTAGAGCCTGTAGAGCCCATTTGGGGCGGAATTTTTGCCTTTTGCTTGTCATTACATGAGCTCCACATGAACACCATCTTTTGTATTTAAGGAGCTCTTCTCCCTGCTGTTTTCTATCCATTCATTCACCAATTCATTCAAATTCACAAGTATGCCATTGCCTCTGCCTCATGTTAAGAATCAATCATAAGACATTATTGTATCAGCATTTATTTTGCTTTAAGCACTGCTCTTTGACTAAGCTTGTGGGCCAATAATTCTCAAAATTATCTGAAGGCAAGGGAGATTGTTTGGATCAATCTTGTCCATTGAATGGCAAAGGCCCTGTCAATGGCAATGGGAATGGTGAGGGATCAATGTCAATGAGGAAGCAATGATGGGATTGGGGTGGATGGATGCATGATTGCAAGATGAGGATCTGGAAGAAGTGGGATCAAGCAAGGCTTATGGGGGGAGAGATGAGCAAGGGTCATCCCCGCTCATCTTTGAGTTGGCTGATTGAAAGGGGGTGCCCAACAACGGAGGCAAGGCAGTTTCAAAAAGGAAGATGGCCATTGCCGTAAATGTTGAAAACAATTCCAGTGCCAGCAAGGGTCAAGCAAAGCCAGGCTGGTCTTTGCCTGCGCCCTTGGAAAAAGGGACACAAAGAAAGAAGGAAGAGGATTTAACGCCAGGAAAGGGGTCTAGAATTCCCCAGAGATCCTTCCTAGACAACTAGGAGAAGGAAGAGCTGGAAGGCTAGGAAGTGAAGAAGGGAATCCTTCCAGATTTTTTTTTTGATTTAATTGATGATGAAAGATAGTTAAAAAAATCATAAAAATTCTAAAATTTTTGGCACTGGCCCAAGGTGTCCATATTTGGTCACCACATCTCTGCCCAACTTTCAGACTATCCCTAGTCTGCATCTGAGTTTGATGAAATATATAAAAAGGAAAGAAAGATGATTGGAACCAAAGAATGGCCATTTGATATTGAGGGTGTTTGGAGAAGAATATCTTGATCCATCCAAAGAAAATTCATAGAAGTGATGGAGATAAACAAAGGAGGCGTCCCAGGTGCTCATATATGTGGCATACAGTAGAGTTTTACAACAAAGATGCAGCAGATGACCCTGGTGGTCCACAATTGGGAGGACTTACTTCTAAGTTGCCTCCAAAAAAATGAAATTACTTGACTTGATCAGCAGAGAATCTCCAGGTCATCTGAGTACCATCCATTTCTTCCAAAACATATGATACAACTATGACTTGGCAGACCACCCAATAAGGAACATTCCAGCAATTAGAGAAAAGCTTTCCCCACTGAGTTTCCAAGGATTTATTATAAGCTAAAATACAATCACCAGGATAAAGGGTCCCCAATCTGCTTTGAATGTTTATCTTCCCAATACTGAACTGATTTTTCTCTGGATTCCATCATCTTCTGACAAGTTTCACTGCAAACATTCCCACTCCCCCCCAGTTTCTGAGATTGGGAAACTAATAGATCAGTGGTAGAAGGAACCTGTTCCCAAGAAATACCTAAGAAAGATTCCATTTCCAGATCCAGAGGAAGGACAGCTCTTTGACCAAAGATATTTTTGTAGGGTGAGTAGCCAGTGGTTTTTTTAGTTGAACTTTGATCAGAGAAAACAACCAGAGGAAGAAATTTTCAAAAATTATTCCCACTTTCACCGGCCAGTTTGACAAGAGCAGCCTTCAAAGGGGCATGGCCTCTTTCCACCATTCCTTGGCCTTCAGGATAATAAGGAGTGGTCACCCTATGTTGACCAGGAAGCAATTGGATCATTGTGGCCAGTTTGCCACCAAACTCAGAGCCACCATCAGTTGAAAAAGATTGGGCCAAGCCATAGCGCATTGTCCAAGTCTCATAGAAAAAACTGCTACTGATTCAGAACTGAGGTTCTTAAGGAATTTTGCTTCAACCCATCCATAAAAATCATCTCTAGCCACAATGAGGTAATTAGCTCCACCAGCCTTAATGTGAACCACATCCATAGAAATCCTTCCAAAGACAGTGGACTACCCAGTTGGAAAGCAAATTTCAGCCGGGAGCCTAAGATAACTTTTCTGACACACCTCACAAATCTTGTACCATTGAGAGACAGATTTCTTCAAAGATGGCCACCAGAATTTTTTAGATATTTGTAAATAAGTTTTGATTTCTCCACAATGAGCAAGTCCTTCATGGAGACTTTCCAAGATTGAATCTTGTTTATCAGGGATAGTGACAACAATAAGAGCACAAGGATTGCCTCTTTTCATAAGCCTATTATCTTTTACAAGAAGTTGGAGGAATTTCTTTTAAGGGATCAAAAATCTTTAGCTGAGAGATCAGGAGGTCTTTGGAGAGTGGAAACATACTTCTCTAGTTTAAACCAGAACCCTCTCTGGAATCCAGAATAATTTTGAGAGGAAAATCTGAAGACAGGTCAAATGAAAGGTTCCTCCTTGTCAAAATCCACTCCAACATCCAATTCTTCATCTCCAAGAGGACTTTGAGATAAACCGTCAGGCATGGTTAAAGACTTTTCATTCCTATGAGAAATATCAAAATAGAACAACTGAACAAAAGCCACCCAACCAGTCATTGGAGAATTTGTAAGGCTGGGGGCAATGATCATTTGGATGATGAATTGCACGTTGACTTGTAACTTGAAGTGTTGACCCCAGAGAACAGTTTGGAGCTTCTTTAACATTTGGGACACACCACAAAGTTCCAGTTTTGGCTGGGAGTACCTAGATTACAAATCTGAAAAGGGAAGAGATTCATACAGAGCAGGAAGATCCAAACCATTTTTGTCTTCCTGGGTAAGGACAGCCCCAACAGATTGATAACTCAACTCAACAGCCAGGTTGATCTTGCCAGCTCCAGGTCCATAAGTGATCTTCTTCAAGACAATGTCTTTCCCAAAAATTTGTTTTGCGCTTCTGAAATGATTTTTCACAAGCTTGGGTCCAAAGCCATTTAGCATCCTTCCTGGTTAAGCAACGCAAGGGAACACAGATTTCAGATAGAAAAGGGATGAATATTGGAACATAAATGACAACACCTAAGAAACCTCTGAATTCAGTGGGATTTATTGGAGTGGGCCAAGAGAGGATTTTCTTGACTTTGGATGGGGCCATTTTTCTTCCTTCCTTGCAGACCACATGACCAACAATTTCCAGATCAGGGACACAGGCAGCCAATTTGGATCCTGAGACAGTGGGACCAGACTCCTTGATTTGAAACAAAATCCTTTCCAAAGTGGTTGCATATTCCCAGATAAATCAATGGATTCCTGAGTGCCAAGGTAAGAGCTCATTGTTATTGTCAGAAACTGGACCTTTAATTCTTCCATTTTCAATAAGGATACTAGCATGATCAGGGATTGCGTCATAGAGGATCCAAACCATCTGAGCCTAATAGACTGCAACCAAATTGATGGAACCTTGGGCAAAATGAGTAAGTTGGAATTGACCAAGAGGAGTATCAAAAGTAGTGAGAGGACAAGAATTTGGTTGTAAGGATTTTTTGTCATAGCCACCTATAATATCATCTAGACCATAGCAAGCTCTCCCAGAGAAAGATTTGAAAAATTCTTCAGTAGCAGGGAGAATAACAGAGTCTTTAATAGTAACCTTATTTAGAGCCTGGAGATAATGAACTATACTAAGTTTACCACTACTTTTGAGGACACACAAGAAAAGATTGGAACAGCTGGAAGTTGACTGCTTATATATACCCGTACAGACTTGTTTGCGGACCAACTTGATGAATTTTTCAACCTTAGCAGCAGGGATAGGGATCTTTTTCTTTGCCAGGGATCATGTTCTACTACTGGAATGATATAAGGTAGGCCATAGGATTCTTTCAAGAGACCTCTCTCTTCTTCACAGAAAGCAATAGATTTTTCTCTAAGAGCTAAAATTTTTTTGATTAAATTTAACTCATCAGGAAGAAGCCATCCATCTGGACTGAAGTTGACCACCTTCAGACATTCTTCAGTAACAGGACCACAAGTAACAAAGGGAAAAGTGAGAGATTGAGATAAACAACAGTAAGGATCACAAGATAGAGGAGGACGCATAAGAGGAGGATTGAGGTTGAGAGGCATTGGTTGGTTGACTGGTTGAACCTTTTTTGCAACTGGCTTATGCTTATTGGAAAAAGAGAGAAATACTTGCTTCCTCCAAGCATTGACCAGCAAGACCTGACTAAGAAAGCTGAGACAAAGTTCCAACATCTTCCAAGTTTGATGTTCCGCAACTTCCTCAAAAGGTTCCTTTTCAATAAAAGAGGATCCCAAAGATGACAAATTTCTCACATGTGTGGCACAGGGTAGGGTTTTGAAAATGACAGTAGTAGGAGCCCATGATGATGCACAATGGGGAGGACTTACTTCTACCCCAAATTGGCTCCACCTAACTCCATACTCCTTCATACCAAAACCATCAACAAGAGAATTGAGATTGGGATCCAGTTTAGACTAATTGAAGAGATTAACAACTGGAATAGGAGAAGAACAATCAGGCTGAAAATAAAAAGGAAAAGAACAGACAACAGATCCAGAGAGAGAAGAAATATTTTTAGGATTTTCAGATTTTTGATTTTTTTGATTTTTAATATTATTTTGATGAGAAGTAAATGATAAGGAAAAAGAAAAATATGCCTCTGAGACAGAAGTTGATCCTTGAGTTGAATTCTGAGGCTGGGAAGAACTAAAACTATTATTAGGACCAAATAATCAAATAAGAAATGAGAATGAGAGGAAGAAGAGGTGTCCTTCTGTTTCCCTTTGAGAACCAATTTAGGAGGATGACCAGGAAAATCTTGTTCCCAATGACAGAATCCAAGGAGAAAAGGGGGACTTCAATCTTCCTGCCATCAGCATCAGGGACAATAATTCTCTCCTCAACTTGATCAGAAAACATTAGGGTTGCACAAAAATCCACTAAGAAGGCCTTCCCAAGATCATAGATCCATCAAAACAAGTAATCCAGAAATGACAGGTGCCAATAATATTTTGTCCAATTTGAACAGGGACATCCTCAGCAATACCAACTAATTTTCCCCATACCATATAAAGCAGAGTTAAAGCTGAACCTTGGTCTGAGTTTGAGTTTGAAGGCCATGGAATCCAAAATTAAATTGAGTTGGGAACATGAATCCGCCAGAATAGAAACCGTTTTAGGACAGTCACCAAGATAGCAGGAGAGGAAACCAAGAGGACAGGAATACAAGTTGGAATCTGAAGAGGGATCTTTTCCACCAGAGTCCTCCATCAAGGTACCAGAAGAAACTTTTAATTCACCCGGACCAACCTCCACATGTTGACAAGAAACGCATTTCTTCATCCCTTCAGCCACAGATGGAGAGATTGAAATTAGTTCAGCCACAGAAAGATCAGGAATTTTCATATCAGATATTTTCCTTAATACTCCTACAACAGCATTGGGGTGATCCTTGGAAATTCCCCTTATGAATCAAACTTTGGGATGTTTGGAGGGAGGATGATCAGGTTGATCAGGTAATGGAACAGGATCAGAATTTTGAGGAGTTTGAACAGATTGAAAAAGAGGAGGATCAGAGTGGTCCTGGAAACTTTCCATAAGTGTTTCATTTTCCACTTCCATGTCTTCCAAATCAGAGGAAGGGTGCTCAGGTGATCATTGATGTTTTATGGGTTTTTGAAGGATTGAAGATGGAACCGGAGGAGACTTGTGAGGTTTGGGTTCCTCATGGGGTTTCCCAGCTGGATCAGACTTATAGGTGCCAGAGAAGCTGGAAGAAGTGACAGCTGGAGGAAAAAAAGGTTGTAGAGCGCCACAGGATGATCAAAAAATCAAAGGAGACCAAAGATTCATTCTTGGGAGTTGGTGGTTGATAGGAGGCCACCACATGACATATCAGATGAGACAAACCAAAAGGGATCAAAGCACCATTAGGAAGAAAGAAATTGTTTCCCTTCTGCTCCACCAATTTTTACTCCTTGTCCTTTTGGAGTTCGGGACATCTCCCAGTACCATGGCCTTTCCTATGACAGTAATAGCAGGCTAGAGTGGTTTTAAGAACAGAGTTAGAATTTTTAGGAGAAGCTAAAGAAGAAATTTTCTGATCTATTTTTCTTTCAAAGGCCTGAAGTAATTTAGTGATCTCATCTATGGTAGCAGTTTCCTTATTGGCATGGGGATTTTGTTTAGGTCTACAGTTTGCTTGCATCTTGTTCATTAATTCATTGGACTCTTTAAATGAAGGAGCATGTACTGGGTCAGTGACTCTAGTTTGTTCAAAAGTAAGAGCTGTTTGACCTTTCATCAATTTATCCACTGAACTCCTTAGGACCAAAAAAACAGGGAGCTTGAACCTATTATTGTTAGAATTATGGCCAGCAATTAGCTTAGGCAAATGAGAAGTATTTAAAGCAAAAGAAATGCTGGACACTGGGTGTCAATATTGGCTAATGAGGCTCTCACAATGGGGCAATATGTTGGATGAATTTGATTGGAATGATGAATGAATGGATGGAAAACAGCAGGGAGAAGAGCTCCTAAAGTACAAAAGATTGGCCTCTTGTGAGCCCATGATACAACAAGCCAAAAGGAAAATTTTCCGCCCCAAAAGAGCTCTACAGGCTCTACTGGCCTTGTTACTTGGTTGGTACTACATCAGCCCGCATGGTGTCAGTTCCTGAACCCTTACGGCTGGCCTATTTTGGTCCATTCCAATGTTTCCACTGTTACGGGGCTGAACAAGCCCCTTTCTGTTCAATCCCCTTGGCTGGTTGTACGTTAAAACCAGCCATGATGACCTCATTGCGTTGTTTACGGGCTGGTTGCCTCATGCAGCCAGCCCCTGGCCCCTCAAATGGGCCAGGTGGGACCCAGGGCACACCTGGGTCCGGTCTCAGACTCACATGGGGGGGTGTGACCAGCAGACATGCTGTCCCCCCCTCTTTCTCTCAAATACCTGGTGGGGGCGGTCAAATCCCCTCACCTGGGGCCCTGGGGGTTGATACCCCCAGGGCGTTGTCAAGTAAGTTGGCCTGGGAGGTGATCAGGTCCCCCCAGGCCCATCGCTCCTCCCCCTTGGTAATGGGGGGGGGGGGAGAGCGCCCCTGCTCGACCGCTTCACACACTCAATGGTGGAGGGGTGATGAATTCCCCCCACCTGCCGGTCGCTACGCTTGCGGCAGGCACCTCCACCTCCTTGGGCAAGGGGGTGGTCAGGTCCCCCCTGCCCTGACCAACCGCACTGTTGCGGCCAGTCGCTGGCTGGTTCAACCCAGCCATCTTGCCCCCATCCCCCTTGCAACGGCGAGCGAGGGGAGGGGAGCAAGCCGGGGCCGCAAGCCCCGGCTCTGCGGCGCTGGTCGCCGGGCGCGACCAGCCGGGCCCCACGTGGGCCGTACCAAGGAACACAGGTGGCCCTGAACAGGCCGCAATGCAGGCAGCGGCCCCTAGCGGTCCGCAACACAGGAGGCGGCGCCAATGGGCCGCCCCAAGCCCAAATTGTGAGAATTACATACTTTGGGGGGCCAGCCCGTCTGGCCAAGTATGTCCATAATAAAGCTTGGGCCCTTTTATGCCCAAATAAGCCCATCTGGCTTGGGTGGCCCATCCACCCTGGCGGGCCCGTGAGGGCCTGTGTCCCAAAAGACCATAAAAACGTGTTTTGGCGCCCAAATGCCCAAAACCAATAACACCCACATAGGCCCACGTTGCCCACGTGATTTCCAATGGGCCGTGGAGGCCCATTTTTGCATCCCATTTGGATTACACACTCCTATGCACATTACCTGAGTGCATCCGCATTTTAACACACCCCCTTAATCCAAAAGGGATGCCATACACATACTAGACACAAAACCTTCATTTTTGTTCCTATCTAACGCCTTAGTTAAGATATTCACAATCATTGCCCCAGAAGGAATGTACAGTAACACTATCTCTTTGCAGTTAACTGCATCCCGTATATAGTTATAATGAAAATCAATATGTTTTGTTCTAGAATGGAACACTTGATTTTCTGCCAACACAATGGCACTCTGGTTATCAGAATACAACAAAGCAAACCCTTGTGGTTTATGAGTATCCTCTAAGACCTTTCTCAACCATTTTGCTTCCTGTGAAGCTGACAAGTACGCTCTGTACTCTGCTTCTGTTGATGAAAGACTTATTGCTGACACCTTTTTAGACATCCAAGACACTAGATTCTTTCCTAAGAAGAATACAAAACCACTTGTTGATTCCCTAGTGTTACCATCTGCCCAACTTGCATCAGAATAACCAACCAAGTCAAAGTTTGATGACTTTGAAAACTGCAGTTCCAGACTGCTTGTTCCTTTAAGATACCTCATAACTCTCTTAAACACTGAAAAATGCCTCATGCATGGTTTCTCTAAGTGTTGTGACAAAATCCCAATTGCATAAGTAATATCTGGCCTTGTACACTGCCCCAAATAATTCAGAGATGCAATAGCTGATCTATAATCATTTGCGGATTGAACAAACTCTAGATGCTCTTCATCTGTAGACTTTTCTAACCAAATGTTAGACTGCATTGGAGTACCAAAATCCTTTGCATCTTCTAAGCCATACTTCTTAAGTAGAGCTGACACATACTGGTTCTGCTCCAACCTGATCCCATTCTTGCTCTTACTAACTTTCATTCCCAGCACCTGCTGTGCCAGACCAAGATCTTTTATCTTGAACTCCTTTTTGAGTGTCTCCATGACTCTATCCTTACCAATCCCAATAATGATAATGTCATCAACCCATACAAACAAAATTGCATCCTTTCTCACAAAGAAACAAGGGTCAGAAAAACTTGTTTTGAAACCAATCTCTACCAGTTTCATGCTCATAGTATTATACCATGAACTAGCTGCTTGCTTCAATCCATACAGGGATCTACAAAGCTTGAGGACATACCCCCCTTTATCTGCTGAGAGGAAACTTCTCACACAGATTTTCTTCATAGTTTCTGGCTTGGTCTCGACCAGCCATTCCTTGAAACCATCAGGAATTGACATATAAACAGTCTCTTCCTCTCCAAGTTTTGCATTCAAGTATGCAGTCACAAAATCAGCCTGTCTGATTTCTTCACCCAACTCCACTGCCAAAGCAATGATTTACCTGAAGGTGGACAGCCTTCCAGTTGGCAAGAAAGTCTCCTGGTAATCAATAACCTCTCTTTTTTTGAAGCCCTGTGCAACCCATCTAGCCTTGAACCTCTTCAAAACTCCATTAGTATCAAAATTCTTTGTTAACACTAATCTAGAACCAACAATGGTCTTTCCTTTTGGAACTGAATCCCGCTTAACCACTTCAAACACACTATTATTCTCTAGAGAATCAAATACCTCAAAAATAGATGTCTTCCAATTGGCTCTCTCATCAGAATTCATAGCTTGGCCAAAGCTATTTGGGTTAACTCTATTACCCATTTCTGAACTCAACTGTAGAATCTCATTAAGCATACACTGTTCCTGAAGTGTATCTTCCTCATATTCCGCAGAAGCATAATGGGAATTCCATTCCCCATACCTATCAACAGGAACTCTCATCCTGCCACTCCTTCTAACTGGAGATGGAGGCTCATCAGGTTCTGATTCCACAGACTCCCCTGAAGTGGGTACTGAACCCTCCTGTGGCACGTCTGCCACCTCAATATCATCACTAATGATATTCTCTCCAGCCTCTGCTGGGGAAATAGGCTCCAATGCTATTTCCTGCCATGATTCCTGAACAGCACTAGGTTCACCCCTTTTGAGTGGAAAGGTAATTTCTTCAAATTTTACATCCCTACTACGGATAACCTTTCTTGTCCCGGGACAATAAACCCTGTATGACTTACTTATTAAGTCATAGCCCACAAGTGCCCCTGTTCTGGCTCTAGGATCTAACTTTCCAACCATCTCATTATGGTGGACACTATAATACACCAAGAAACCAATTTTTCTTAGGTGTGATGTTTTGGGGTACAACTTCCAAAACTGATAATGAGGACAATTCCCATTAACACTTACAATATTGTGCAACAGACACACTGTGCACACAAACTCAGCCCATAAAAACTTTGGTAGACCAGATTGAGCCATACTAGTTCTGACTTTGTCCAATAAATTCCTATTCATCCTCTCAACTATTTCCTTGTTTTGTGGAGTACCAGCAGTAGTAACTATATGAGTGATACCATAATCATTCAATAGTTTCTCAAAATCTTTACTCAAAAACTCACCCCCTCCATCAGTAATAACCCTCTTGATCTCCCTCATCAAACCATCCTGTTTCCAGACTTTGAAGATTACTGCAACCTCCTCTGTGGTTTGATCCTTTGATCTTATTGTTTTTACCCAAACAAAATTAGTTGCTGTATCAACCAAATTCATGAATTATCTTGTCCCTCCAAGAGACACTGGTGAAAATGGCCCTGGTAAATCAATGGAGAATTCCTCTCTAGGAACTTCTGTGTTCTCTACTCTTTGAGAACACATTCCTGGTCTTCGCCCCTAAGGTAAAACTCTCACAGTTGCTGTCCTTTACCTTATGGCCACTTCTATTGTGAGCAACAGTGCTCAGAGCTGAAATCTTGAACAAGTCATCACAGAGCAACTTATTCCGAACTTGGCCACTCAGGATAGTTCTCCCATTCAAATAAATAACAAACTTATCTTCTTTAAGATAACAAATCTGGAAACCCTTTTTCCAGAGCACTCCAAGAGACACAAGGCTATAAGGCAAATCTGGTACAAAGAACACTTTCTCAAAAATTATTTTGAAACCCATGTGATTTTCAAGAATAACTTTTCCAATCCCTTTAATCTGAATTGTTCTTGCTTTTTGGCAAATATTTACAACATCATCAAAATCTCTAATATTTGAAAACAAATTTGGCTCAAAAAACATGTGGTCTGTACAACCAGAATCAATCAAAACAAGAACATCCTCCTTCAACAATCCTCCTGTAAGGAATGAAGAATTATCAGCCACAGATAAGTTCTCATTTTCAAGATTCAGATTACATACTTCATAATCAATCAATTCCATCTCTTGATCCTCTTTGATTTTAGCCTTCTTGTTGGGGACTTGTTCCACAACAGCTTGTTCCATTGAAACATCAACTGCCACTATAGCAACATTTTCCATGGGAAGGCTGACCTCTTTGTCTTCCTTTTCAATTTCCTTGGATTTCTTCCTCTTCTTGGCCTCCTTGCAATCCTTTGCATAGTGCCCCTTCTTCTGACAATTATTACACAAGACCTTTGATAAATCCTTTTTGGCCTTTGCCTTCTTCCCAGATTTTCCTGTCTTTCCCACCAGAGCAGTTCCTGTGCTCTCCTTCATCTTGAATTGAAGATCATCCTTTTAAATCCTTCCAAGCACATCCTCTTCTCCTGGAAGGGGATCCAACTGAGATATGATCCTGACCAAGGACTCATATTCTTTTGGCAGCTTTTGAAGAATTAAGAGTGACAAACACTCAGGATCCATTTTCAGCCCAGATGACTTGAATTTAGCAATACTAGATCTAGCTTCCCCCACAAATTGTTTACAGTTACCAAATTTCAACTTAAAAAATCTATTGAAAGCAATCCCCTTTTGATGAAAAGAGTCACCAGCATACTTTGACTTGAGCATTTTCCATAAAACACTCCCCTTCCCCTTCTGTTCCTCCAACAGAGTATCAGCAACCCATGTTACATGATGCTCATCCAAGTTTCTAAGAATAAGATGATAGGCCTTCTTCTCCACCTCTGAACTGATCAAAGTATCATCTCCTTTCATAATATCCCCACAACAGATGTTATCCAACTCACTGTACATAAGGACAGCCCAAGAATTATAGTTCTGAATATTCAAAACTAACTTGGTGGAGCTGGACTCTGGGATATAAGACATCTTCTTGGAAAACTTGAGGTCCTTGAGGTTGTCCAAAGTAAGGTATAAGGGTCTATCTTTCTTGGAAATAATGATGATGATGGTACTGATAATGTGTTAGAATTATGGCCAGCAATTAGCTTAGGCAAATGAGCAGTTTTAAAAGCAAAAGAAATGCTGGACACTGGGTGTCAATATTGGCTAATGGGGCTATCACAATGGGGCAATATGTTGGACAAATTTGATTGGAATGATGAATGAATGGATGGAAAGCAGCAGGGAGAAGAGCTCCTTAAGTACAAAAGATTGGCCTCTTGTGAGCCCATGATACAACAAGCCAAAAGGAAAATTTTCCGCCCCAAAAGATCTCTACAGGCTCTAATGGCCTTGTTACTTGGTTGGGACTACATCAGCCCGCATGGCGTCAGTTCCTGAACCCTTACAACCGGCCTATTCCGGTCCATTCCAGTGTTTCCACCGTTACGGGGCTGAACAAGCCCCTTGCTGTTCAATCCCCTTGGCTGGTTGTCCGTTACAACCAGCCATGATGACCTCATTACATTGTTTACGGGCTGGTTGCCTCATGCAGCCAGCCTCTGGCCCCTCTAATGGGCCAGGTGGGACCCAGGGCACACCTGGGTCCGGTCTCAGACTCACATGGGGGGGTGTGACCAGCGGACAAGCTGTCCCCCCCCTCTTTCTCTCAAATCCCTGGTGGGGGCGGTCAAATCCCCTCACCAGGGGCCCTGGGGGTTGATACCCCCAGGGTGTTGTCAAGTAAGTTGGCCTGGGAGGTGATCAGGTCCCCCCAGGCCCATTGCTCCTCCCCCTTGGTAAAGGGGGGGGGAGAGCGCCCCTCTCGGTTGCTTCACACGCTCAATGGTGAAGGGGTGATGAATTCCCCCCCACCTGCCGGTTGCTACGCTTGCAGCCGGCGCTGCCACCTCCTTGGGCAAGGGGGTGGTCAGGTCCCCCCTGCCCTGACCAACCGCACTGTTGCAGCCGGTTGCTGGCTGGTTCAACCCAGCCAGCTCGCCCCCATCCCCCTTGCGACAGCAAGCAAGGGGAGGGGGAGCAAGCCGGGGCTGCAAGCCCCGGCTCCGCGGTGCTGGTCACCGGGCGCAACCAGCCGGGCCTGCGCGGGATCCCTGGGCCGTGCAACAGCCCCGCGCGGGATCCCTGGGCCGCGCAACAGCCCCGCGCGGGATCCCTGGGCCGCGCAACAGCCCTGCAGGGGCCGTTGGGCCTCACGTGAGCCGTACCAAGGAACACAGGCGGCCCCAAATGGGCCACAACGCGGGCAGCGGCCCCAATGGGCCGCCTCAAGCCCCAATCGTGAGAATTACATACTTTGGCGGGCCAGCCCGTCTGGCCAAGTATGTCCATAATAAAGCTTGGGCCCCTTTATGCCCAAATAAGCCCATCTGGCTTGGGTGACCCATCCACCCTGGAAGGCCCGTGAGGGCCCGTGTCCCAAAAGACCATAAAAACGTGTTTTGGCGCCCAAATGCCCAAAACCAATAACACCCACATAGGCCCACGTTGCCCACGTGATGTCCAATGGGCCGTGGAGGCCCATTTTTGCATCCCATTTGGATTACACACTCCTATCCACATTACCTGAGTGCATCCGCATTTTAACAATTATCTCTAGTAGTAATCATAGATCCAGATTTAACTAATTCATCTTTAATAATTTCCTGCACTCCTGGAGAAAAAGACTGGAAAAACCAAAATCAAATTTTGTCCAACGTGTCAATGTGATTGTTTCTGAGGAGGTAAGACTGAGTATGATCCCAAGATTTTATAAAACACTGATAATAAGAGAATGAAGAGACACAACCATTGGAGATCCAATGATAAACCAGAGCATCCAAGTCCTGTAAGGTAAACCTAGCCACATCTACTTTTCACCAGTAAGTCAACATAGCCTCCTTCAAGAGCCTCCAGTCATGAGTTTCAAATCAATCAAACAATTCAATCACTTCCATAACTTCATCAGAGAAGCTAAAAATCATAACTGATAAGCCATATCATGTTCACTCGCACAATCCACTTCAGCAGCTATCTCATAGGAGTTCAGGAATTGTTTGACATTTTTTCCATTGAAGCCTAATTCCTTGTTTTGAGGCTTTATCTTGACCATCTTG
This sequence comes from Puccinia polysora, assembly GCA_025617555.3. Taxonomy (NCBI): domain Eukaryota; kingdom Fungi; phylum Basidiomycota; class Pucciniomycetes; order Pucciniales; family Pucciniaceae; genus Puccinia; species Puccinia polysora. The sequence continues at coordinate 1,461,857 of CM062630.1, read as the reverse complement.
GGCCAAACAGAGGAGGAGGAGGTACCAGTAGATTTGATTTTGAAGAGCAGAGTTCCTAAGAGATCCAAAGTGCACAATTCCAAAGGGGCTCACAGGTGTGGCAAGAGTAGAGTTTCACAAAAAAAAGACAAGGATCTTTCCCAGATGCTGCAAAATTGGGAGGACTTATTTCTGGAACAAGTTGCCTCCATGGATCAGATCTGGATAATAACAGAAAAAAGAAATAAAGAAAAAGGATTGGATTGGATTTTGGAGATGATTCTTCAAGTTTGCAACTGTAAATCCCAAGTTTTCTGGTTTGATCCCTGCCCAGGGGACAAAATGCAAGACTTCAAACGGTGTTAGGCTGTGGAATTTCTGTGGAGGGGAAAGGTGCTTTTTAGGCTGCTCTCCTGAGTGTTACAGAAATAGTTAAATGTAACCAAGATCAAGGTCCAGAACTTTCTGTCATACTGACACCAAACTCAGTCTAACCTCAGTCTTACCCTCAGGCCTGATCTACTTTCTTAGGAACTTCAACCTCAGGGCTCAGGAGAATTACATCAATATGTCTCCAGTAACTATATACCTCAGGATCTTCATGCAGTACATATCTTCATATAGTCTAACCTCATACTATAAACAGATAGACTACATAGGCTTGCACATACTCAGTCTCCCAGGCTCTACTCTACCTCTCTGTCTAAACCATACCTCTTTGGGTTACCTCTCTGTCTAACCCATACCTCTTTGGGTTATATCTCTGTCTAACCCATACCTGCTCTGTGTGGTTTATCCTTTGGGAATGTTTATGTACATCCTCCTGCAGATTGTATTACATACTCTCTCTACTTAGTACATAGTTTCATGAATCCCATGTACACTGTACATCCTTCAACTGTACTCTCCCAACTTAGACAGCTCAGACCTGGAACCTTGTCCCAATGTAGAAGCAGCCTAACCTAATGTAGTAGCATCCCTGATCAGCCCTCTCTGTTACTTAGACTGTTCCCATGACATCATGTGTGTAGTCTGAGCCCCAATCACTTGTACCTCTGTTGTAGTTCCAACCTCTTGTCTATTTAATAAGCCTCCTCTTTCCTCTTCCTGATGCTTCCCCCAAGAAATCAGTTTACTACTTCTTAATAGGAGATCTTTCCCAGCAAGTGTCATTCAGCACCATTCAACCCAATACTCCTCTACTCCTGTTAGCCTCCTTCAGTAACCTTGCCCCCAAGCCTACTGTGGGTAGAGACCCCTCTGTGCCAAGCCCTGCTTGCATGTCAGCAGCCCTTGTGACATTAAACTGATTTCTTCCCCAATAACCACTTCTTCACCAACCACCCTCCCTATCCTTTTAGACAGCATAAAATTTTGCTATTGAGTTGTGGCAATTTTTGTTTGCTTTATTTCTGTCCCTACCTTGAACTTGGCTATTTGATTTGTGGCCATTTTCATTGCTTCCCTTACCTTACTGTCAAACCTAATCAGAGCTCCAGCTCTCCACCCTCTAAGTATCACTTTGACGCTTCGACGCTTTGACGCTTTGACACTTTGACACTTTGACGCTTTGACACTTTGACGCTTTGACAATTTGACGCTTTGACACTTCAACGCTTCAACGCTTCAACACTTCGACACTTAGACAAGGTATAGTAACCAGTATTTGACTGTCCCATAAAGGTAATCAGAGGAAGAAAAAATCCCTTTTAAATCATTTTATTCTTGCTCCAAGGTGAAGAACAACTTTTGGGTAACTAATTATTCTTAGAAGTAAGAATGCCCCCACAACGTGCTCTTTTTTCTCACATTTCTAGCCCAGCAGTCACCCGCAGCTCTAGGGGGAGAGGTACCACTGAACCTACTGACCATTCTACCCCTAGATCTTGTGGAACAGGTAGGACCTTTTCTAACCTGATTGCACCAGTGGCTACCACTTCCACTCCTATGGATACAGGTTTATTGGAACCTATTCCCCAAGTATCCCTTTCTACTATTCCTTCTTCTGACAATGCTAGCCTCCACAGGATCACAGGTCAGTTTCCAAGCCCAGGTTACCATGGTTTGGACTCTCCTGCCTATGATGCAAGCATGGTCCCAATCCCAGGACAAGGTGAGGAAGACAAAGAGGATGAAGACTCAGGATTTGATTCCAGAATCTTGAGTGGCCTGGGTTCACCATCCCCAGAGGGTAATCCTAGTCAAACTTCTAATGCAACAGCAGTCCCTTCACCTTCCCCACACACCAACCTTCCTTCCACCACTCAGGCTCCTTCAACTGATCCTTCCCTGCTGGCCATTCTTCAGCAAATGACCACTGCAATGACTCAAATTTCTAAACCTGCTGACCATGGACCCTCTGCTAAATTTAAATCTCCATCTATCAATGCCCCAGATAAATTTGATAGAACTAACCCAACCAAGCTTAGACCTTTCCTTCAAGCTTGTGAACTCATTTTTGCAAATGATGAGAGAGTTTTTGCTAATGACAGAAAGAAAGTATTTTTTACAGTCTCTTAACTTTCAGGAAATGCCAGTCAATGGATCCAACCTTATCTTGCTCACATTGGTAATCATGAGCCAGACTTCATACTTAACTCCTGGCTTCTATTCACTCAACAGCTTCATACCCTTTTTGGGGATCGTCTAGAAATCCAGCGTGCTGAGAAGGAGTTAAACCTCCTTAAGATGAAAGACAGTGGTTATGCTACTAACTATATCACTGAATTCAGGACACTTATGACCAAGGTCTCTGGGTGGGATGATAAAGCCTTTTTCTTTCATTTTAGACAGGGTCTCCTAGCCAGATTACTGGACCAACTAGCTGGTTATGATGGACCTCAAGAAACCTTGCAAGACCTAATGGATCTTGTTCTTAAGTATGACACTCGCTACCATGAAAGGATCCGGGAGAAGTCCTTCACTCTCCCTCAGACCTCAAGACCTGGACCCAGTCTTCCAAATCCTCAGAAATCTCAACAGACCAGCCAACCAGGTAGGTTTAAGGGGAAGACCAAGCCAACCCCTACTAATTCTACTCCAACCTATGTCCCCAATCCCAACGTAGGAGAGGATGGAAACCTCAAGGCTGAAGAAAAAGCTAGACAAGAAAGAGAGGGTTTGTGTAACTACTGTGGAGGAACTCACAAAATTAGCCTCTGCAGGAAACGTCCAGATTTTAAGCCTGGCCAGAAACCCAATCCTATGAAGCCAAAACAGGGAAAAGACTAGGTGATGGGAATGTGGTACTCCTTGACCATCACCCTCCTAATATTCGAGTACAAACTTTGGGAAGAAAAGACGCTAACCCTCCTTCCAAAGACTTACGTTTTGTTTTCTTGACCAATAACCAGGCTTACAGTGTACTTGTTGACTCTGGAGCAACTCAATCTGTTATTTCAAAATTTATGGTTTTAAAGTTTTCTCTATCACTCAAAACCCTGACCACTCCTATTTTCCTATTTACCTTCAGTCCTTCTGACTCACCTTCCCAGGAAATCACCCATAAGGTTTCCTTCAAATTCTCTTTGCCCTCTTTTCCCAACTTAGAATAGGATTTCTTGGATTTTGATACTCCCCCCAAAGAAGAAATTATTCTAGGTATTGACTTACTCCATTTCTGGAACCCAGAGGTAAATTGGCAACTGGGATTGATCACCCCAAGACTCCAACCAACTTTGGATCATTCCTCTTCTGTTGAACTCTCCTTGTCCAATACTTCCTTTCTGCCAGTGAACCTGCAGGTCACTGCTCCTGTCCCCTTTTCAGAATCCATGCACTCACAAAACTTCCCTTTGAGTTCAACAACTACTTCTGTGAACAGGATATTCTTTGGACATTCTCTGAAATTCTTGGAGGATATGGAGAATGATCTATCCGTTCATGTTTTGCGTATGATTATTTCCACTTCTGAATCTGACCCAAAGCAGGCTACTGCAGAAGGTTTGGATGAAGATGAGGAAACTGATGAAATTGAAACTGTCATGGAGAGAGTTCCTGATGCTTATCATACCTTTTTAGATGTTTTTTCCAAGGTCAAAGCTGATAAACTCCCTCCTCATCGCGCTTACAACCATCATATCAAACTGGAAGGCCCTATGCCTCCAGTTGGGCCTATCTACTTCCTTAGTCACCATGAGAAGGAGGCCCTACAAGCCTATATAACGGAAAATATAGAGAAAGGTTTCATTTGCCCCAGCACTTCCAGCACTGGAGCACCTGTCCTCTTTGTAAGAAAGAAGGATGGTGGTTTGCAATTGTGTGTTGACTATGGAAAACTCAACGCTGTGACTCAAAAGAACCGGTATCCCATTCCTCCCATGACTCACTTATTAACAGTTTTTTCTGGTTCTACCATTTTTTCCAAAATTGACCTCAGGGGTGCTTATAATCTCCTTTGGATTAAGGAAGGGGATGAACATCTTACAGCATTCAGAACTCAGTTTGGGAGTTTTGAATATTTGGTAATGCCTTTTGGACTCACCAATGCTCCTGCCTCTTTCCAATGTCTTGTTAATGACATTTTTTCAGACCTTCTGACCATCTGTGTGGTGGTATACCTTGATGAAATTCTTATTTTTTCCAAAAACTTAACAGAACATACAGCTCATGTGTGTGAAGTCTTGAACAGACTTTGGAAGAACAACTTATATGCAAAAGCTTCTAAGTGTGAATTTCATGCCTCCTCAGTGGACTATCTAGGATATTTCATTTCCAAAAGTGGCATTGAAATGGACAACTCCAAGGTCCAGAAGATCTTGGACTGGCCACCATCAATGAACAAAAAGGCCTTGCAACAGTTTTTGGGTTTTTCTAATTTTTATTGCAGGTTTATCATTAACTATTCCAGAAAGGTGCACCTCCTCACGGCTCTAACTGGAGCAGACCCCATCTTTCCTTTATCCCCAGGGGCTCTGCAGTAGTTTGAGGACCTCAAGGTAGCCTTTTGTCAGCTCTCTGATACCAGGAACCTTGCAGTCCTTTAGCTACAGAGAGTGATAAAAGAATTTGGAGCAATAATATTCCAAAGAATAAACACTTTAAAGCTCCAATAATGGTATGGTAAGAGCAAGTGCAAGGTTTATTTGGTTTGGTTATAAATATTTTAAATATAATATAAAAAGAGGGGCCACAGTAATATACTACTGGGGGTCTTTACAGACTTGGCAACCTCTCCTCAAGGGGCCTCCTTAGGCAGTTTATAACCTTGGAATGAAGATGGGTGCCTTCTAAGGCCTTATCCACTAATTTGGGCGGGCAAAACAGCACACAAACCCAGAGCAGGAAGGGAAAAACTTACTTGGGAAGTAATCCACAGAAATCCTGCAAAGATTCAGGTAAGAAGCTTCAGAACAGATGGGGTTGGTGGCTGGTTCAAACTTCTGGTTGTTGATAGTTATTTAGAAAATAATAATAATAATACTTCAGACTAGATCATAAATCACTTTCTTTCTTCTTGATAAGCACTTGACTAACAATGACACAATGTCTGATTGATAATAATAATATTTCTGATAACTGATAACTGATTGGGAACAGAAGGGCAAAAAGAGCCTGTTTAAATATTCTTTTTTTTGGGTGCTTGAGGGCCTCTAGAAGGGGTACTAGCCATGGGCTGAGGCTAGGGGGGCAGTCAGGGCAAGCTTGGCACGTCCTCAAGGTGCTGTTAGCCTGCTGGCCTTAGATCTGTCAAGGAACAGCTCCTTTTTAGCTGCAGGATCTGTTAATCAATAGATTAGTCATTTTTCTGATCCTGCACTCATCCTCAATTTTTACTGTAAGTACTGGTCCAAAGTGAGCAGACGTGGATGTTTATTGATTTTTCATCCTCTGCTGATCCTGTATGTAATTTTTAATAATTTTTACGACCACTCCTTATGTAGTTTTGTGGTCTTTGAAGGTTCTGATCAACTCATGTCGTGGTGAGTCTGGATCTTTATTTAATTAATAAAAAATACTAAAAATTAGTTAATAACTAATTTTAATTGATTTTTAAGGTTTTTGAACTATAATCTATGCTTTTGTGGTAGCTTTACATATTTAGTGTAGATCCTACTATATTTTAGCTCCTCTGAGCGGTATCTGGCTGTCAGACTGATCACGGCAGGAGGCGCGGGGATCAGTCCATTCAAATGCGCGCGGGGACTGATCCACTGCTCAGATGCGCGCGGGGGACTGAACCGCTGCGCGCGTGACTAGGTCACAGGATTACCTGCGCGGGAGTTCAGTTGCGCGGGAGTCCAGCGCTGTAGGGACGCGGGGCTGCGTGCCGGAATTGTGACAAAACACAATTCCCCGTGTAACTCCTAAACTACACACAACACCTGGATTTTGACTGAAATTTAGGTGTGAAACCTATACATGACATATCATGTGAAATATAAAAATAGCCAAAAGGTGCCATACTGGTGCCGTGGTCATTTACCATTTTCTATTAAATTAATTAAAAAAATAAGGAGTAAGAATTCAAGGGTGGGGTCAGTAAGTGACCCTACCTTATTTTGGGTGGGGAATCCATTTCTGCAATAATATTTATGGATTTCCTACTTCTTCATTTTATAATAATTTTATTTATTCATTTATTTTTGTTCTTTTTAATTTTTTTAATATTGTTGTTGCTTTGTCAGGTTGCTTGGTGCTAAGTAGCAGGCTGACATTCCCCCACTCCAAGATATAACTATATCTGAAAAAAAATTTTGGGGCTCAGTGTCTTTTACTGGCTCTGTAGTTTCTCAGGTGTATAGGTCCATCTGGAATGTTGTTTTCAGGTAGCCATTCATCTTTATCAGCTGATTCTCCTTTGTATCTGACTAAGTAAAGTCTAACATCTTTTCCTTGGATCCTTTCTTTTTTATCTTTAAGGATTTTACTGAATTTTCCTTTGTCCTTCTCAGGCTCATCTAAGACTGGTATTTCAGGTGAAGGGGTCTTTTCACCTTCTCTGGGATGGTAGTGTTTGACAAGGCTAACTGGGAAGACTGGGTGTTTCCTAGAGAGTTCATTACTGAGGATGACTTCTACGGCATTCTTACCATGGAGTTTCTTGATAGTGAAAGGCCCAAAAAAGGCTGGTCTGAGTTTTCTGTTTCCAGCTAAGTTATTGAAATTGGTGGTTGAAATTAGAACTTGATCTCCTATTCTGAAATCAGGTTCTTTTTGAGTTTTATCCCACCTCTGTTGATTGTATTCAACAGCATCTTGTACACACTTAGCAGCGTTCTTATTTTCCATATCTATCATGCTTTTGAAGTCCAGTGATGTTGGATGGATATTAGTTAACTCCTGATTGAGGTTATCCTTGGGTAATTTGGGGATCCATCCTCTTTCCAGTACGTAAGGAGCCTTCTTGGTAGTAGAGTGTTTACTACTGTTATAGACCATTTCTAGTGCAGGTAAAAGGCTAACCCAGTCATGGCAGTATCCATCTGTATTCTTGTACTCCATCCCAAAGCAACAGAACCTTCTGAGCATGTCCTCTAGAGTCTGGATCATTCTTTCAGCTAATCCATCTTTCTGAGGGTGATAAGCTGTAGAAAAGGCTAAGGTAGTTCCTAACATATCATGGAGGTTTATCCAGAATTCAGACGTGAATTTGGGGTCTCTATCACTGATAATAATCTTAGGAATTCCTACATCAGCAATTAGTCTGTTCCAGAAGAGTAAGGCTACTTCCATAGCTGTGTCTCCCTTATGGTTAGGTAGAAACTTGGCTTTCTTAGAAAATCTATCTACAATAACCAGGACTGAGTTGTAAGAGTAAGCTCCTCCAGGGGGCAGTCCTGTTACAAAGTCCATGTTGATAACTTCCCATCTTTTCCTGGGCTCAGCAATCCTTTTGAGTAGTCCAAACCTTTTCCCAGTGGTCCTGTTGGACTTCTGACAGATTTCACAGCTTGAAACATACTTGATAGTGGAGTCTCTCCAGTTGATCCACCAGGCAGTCTGCTTTACTTTATCTAGGGTTCTATCAGTAGACAGGTGACCCAAAGAGCAATTATCATGACATTCAGCTAAAACAAGTTTGATATGCTCTGTTTTGGTCAAGAATATAACACTAGAGTGTTTATGCCGGTAATATAATAGCACATCCCACAGTGTGAATCTTCCTTCTTTATAGGATTTCAGCAGGGGTTCAGGCAAACTGTTGATGAGTTCAGATGGAGGTGAAGTACTTTCTATGATGTTAATCAAAGTCTTCATGTCAGAGTTGTATGCTTCTCTGATGGAGCTGAACAGTGATTCATCTAGTTCACATATGTGAATTCCTATGATGGGAGCTTCAAGATTAAACAAGTTAATGTTTAGTATAGGAAATATATCATGATCTTCTGGGTCATGAGCAGGATTGCTAGTATCATTTGGTAGAGCATTTCTGCTAAGACTTTCAGCATTCTGATGTTTAACTCCAGCTTGGTGGACTATAGTCATCTGACCTCTGTACTGTTGTATGGCTATCTGCCATCTTAACATATGCCTGCGAGGAGTTTTCATGTTCATGAGAGTTCTAACAGAATTGCAATCAGTGATCACTACAAAATTTGTACCTTCCAAATAATAGTGGAGTTTTTCTAATGCCCACACTAGAGCAAGGCATTCCATTTGGCTGGCACCATATCTCTTTTCAGTATCTTTGACTTGTCTAGATATGAAGAGTATAGGTTTCTCTACTGGTTTATCCTCTTCTATTACTTCTTGGTGTAATTCAGCTCCTAATCCTTCCATGCTAGCATCTATGTCAAGTTTGAAAGGTTTAGAATAATCTGGTTGTATCAACACTGGGGCAGTAGTCATAGCTACTTTGAGTTCCTCATAATTCTTCAATCTTTCATGAGTCATTTCAAACAAAGTGTTGTTGTTGCAGATCTCATATAAACACTTGGTGAGGTTAGCAAATTTAGGTATGTACTTCCTGTAATAGCTGCAGAAGCTTATGAAGGATAAGAGTTCCGTTTTGTTCTGGGGCATAGGTCTGTTCATTACTGCTGCTATCTTACTTTGGTCAGCAGTTAAAGTGAGTCCAGAAACAATGTGTCCTAGAGCTTTGAGTTCTCTGTATCCAAAGTTGCACTTTTTCATAGATACTTTTAATCCTATTGTGGCAATTGTTTTAAGCACTAGCCTTACTTTATCCATGTGAGAATCCCAATCGTCTGAATAAATGATAACATCATCTATGTATACCATCATCCAACCTTGCCTGATGAAAATTCCTAAGACTGTATCCATCATTCTTTGGAAGTGGGAAGGAGCATTTTTAATACCAAAGGGCATTCTGAGATACTCATATATGCCTAAATGACATATGATTCTCATAAATTTCCTACTATCCAGACTGATAGGTATTTGGTGAAAGCCTTTCAACATGTCCATAGTAGTAATGAACTTAGCTTTAGAAAGATTATTTAGAGCATGGTCAATCCTTGGGATAGGATAATAGTCAGCTTGGGTGTAGTTGTTGAGCATTCTAAAGTCTCCAACCATCCTAGACTTATCATTGTGCAAGGCTATTATCACAGGTGTAGTTACCTCTACTTGCTCATTATGCCCTACTTTCTGTAAGACTTGTAAGTCCACTAGTTCTTGGATGTGGCCTTCTAGAGCAGTCCTAGATTTTGTACTAGAAGGGTAAGCTGGTCTTCTGAGGTTAGGAGGGTAAGGAGGCTTAATAGTCAAAGTTAAGACCATATCATGACCTTTAATATTACCAATGGGATGGTCTTTAGTGCAAAAAGCATTCTGGTTCTCAAAGCATACTTGGAGAATATCTCTTTTCTGGTTTTCACTAAGCTGGGAATTCAGGGCAGCTTGGGAAAAGTATTCCTGGTTAAAAGTCTCTAAGTGTCTCTCATAAGTGGAATCAGTAGCTTTAGCATTGACATGGCATATTTGGAACTTCTTGTTCCAATCTCCTCCTATAGTGAAATATCTCCCTTTACTCTGGAAGACATCCATCCCGTAAAGGCAAAGAGAATCATTTCCTATAATAAAATAATCACATACTCCATTTTGAAGTACTACAAATTCAATCTTTATCTTGATTGATCCTTTAGAGTGGGGAAGTATGATTTCTGTTGGCCATACTCCAATAGCATTGAGAGGTGAGTTACAGCTGCTGAACTTAGCTCGAGGTACGGGTAGTAAGCTTTTCTTCCAGTTAGAATCCTGCTTATCTAAGTAGTCAGTTCCAACACAAGAGCAGAAGGCTCCACTGTCTAGAAGTAATTTTACGGGGGAACCTTGTATCAAGCCAGTGGCATAACAAGTTTTACCACCGGTGTAACCTTTTCCAATAGAAGGTTAAAGGGTTAAGGTCTTGGCTTCAGAAACATGTTGGATTTTCATGTTGGGTGTCCACTGTTGAGGCAAATTGCTATCTTCATTAACAGGTTTAATATCTATGGAAGATTCTATGTTACCTTTGATGACATTAATGGGATTAGTGATCATTAAGTCACACTCAGAGATGGAACCATCAGTGTCATCTAGTGGGGGGTCAGGATTAGTGTCATCTTCTTCTCCTTCAATAAGATTAATCTTCCTCCTGGGTAAAGGACATTCAGGTCTTACATGCCCTGTTTGGTTGCAATTCCAACATGTCTTTTCTTTGTTTACCAAAGTATTCTTGGCTTCTGAGTTGGTAGGTAGAGGTTCTTTATTCTTGTTATTATATTCTTCCTTATTCCTAGTAGTTGGTTCTCTGGGTTTGTTAACATTTTTATCTAAGCCATTCATGTCAATAGTTTCTTCTAATACTCCTATGAGAGTGGAAAGGTCAGAGTTCATGGGCATTCTGCATCTTACGCTATGGTTAAGTTGTCCTGGACATAGGTTGAGGAGTCTTTCATTGACTTCTTCTTTATCAGCATTTGGGTAGAAGCAGTCTAGTCTTCTCTTCTGGTCAAGGCACCATTTGTGAGGTTTGTCCTTAGATGGATCAAACGAAGAAGTTTTTAAAGTATTCATCATTTTTCTTTTCCAAATTCTGGTACCAAATTGTTCCTTAATCAAGTCTTTCCACGAATTCCATGACAAAGATCCTACCTCTTCTCTCTTATTGATGAACCAGTCAAGGGCTACTCCTTCAAACAGTCTAGGTAGTCTTACTACAGCTATGTTATCAGGAAGTTCATAGGAGGCCAGAGTATAGTCAATAAACTTAATAAAACTGACATGATTGTATTCTCCTTCTCCTGAGAATTTAGGCCACTCAGTGATAGGGGGAAGTAATTTTAATGCTTGTTCTACTTCAGGAGTGGGACTAGGCCTGAAAGATTCATGCCTGGTTGGTCTTGGTCTAAAAGGTAGTTGAGGAGTACTGTGGTACCTGGAAGGTCTGATTTCATCAGATTCTGCAATGGGTTGAGTTAAGTTTATCTTTAGATCTCTGAGATCATTCTTAATCATACCTAATTCCAGGTCAAGTTTGTTACTTAATGAATTAATTTTATTAATAATATGAGTAGGTGAAGTGTGGTCTGTCTTATTAATACCTTCTTTGATTTTTTCAATAGATAGAATAATTTCTTCTTGGATAGCTGAAGTATTATTTTCTAGGTAATTCATTAGTTCTCCCTTACTCAAGCTAATTCTGTCTCTTATTTGTTTTACTTCTAACTCATTGATTTTGACCAAGTTGGATTGGGATTGCATGACTTTTCCAAAATTGGTATTTACTTTATCCAATTGCTCATATATTTTGTCAAAACATTTACCAATGATATCAAAGTTATGAGAAACATTTATGGAAAACAAGTTGAAAGTTTCTACATCTAATTGTGGTACACTTTCTTCCATTTTCTTGCCAAAGATATTATATTGTCCCACTCTTTGGGACTCTTTAATTTCTGATGGGCTAGAGATCTCTTCTTCCTGTTGTTGTTGTTGTTTCCTCTTAAGGAAACTAATTGGTCCCAAGGATTCCAATTCTGCACGTAACCTTCTACTTCTCTCTTGGGAATCAATTTTTGGAGGGTTATTTGAGTCTTCTTTGCCAAAGATATGGCTTTTCTCATACCTTGCTGGTCTTCCTGGGTCTGAGCCTGTTTGAACAGTTCCCAATGACCCACGTGTTCTTTCACCAATTCCTTTATTTTGTCCTCCTTGGAGGAGTCCGGCTGGGGTGGCGTAGGTGGAACAGTATCCTCCTGGGATATCACGTTGGACAAGGGACGGCTCTCCAATGGTGAGTTGGTCGAGTCGGCGGCCGCGGTCGTTGTCATTGTTGCTCGGATTGGAGCAATCACTGGCTCGATCTGCATCGCGTTCGCGACTGGCGTCCTTGCACGCACGGGTTCCTCCGGGAAAAGATCCATATGACGGGGCGCGTCCACTGGCGCGGGTGTTGCGTCTGTTTTGATGCATGTTAGAAATTATATAAGTTTTTGTTGAAACTTTGTAAAAAAATCAAAAAATAATTTTTTGAGTAGTTTTGGTTTTTATATTTTTTTTAAAAAAAATATATGTCTTACTTATATGAAGGTTTAAAGGTACTAAGTCCTTGTTGGGGTCAGGACCGTCCTTGGAGGGTATTCCAACGGGATCTGAGTGGGTTCCAATCAAATCTTGGGACAAATCCAAGGGTCCACAGTCTGGGACGTCCTCTAAGAGGTCTTGTTCAATTAGATCACCAAAAACAAAGTCCACTAGAAAGGATAAAATAAAAAAATATAAGTTATATATTTATTTATTTTTATAATAATTTTTTTATAATTTTCGAGTTTTTTATGATTTTTTATAAAAAAAATAATAAAAAGGAGATCAAAGCTCACTTTTATAATTTGGATACCGTCTCTTAAAAGCAGAAAGCTTTCTTTGATAGATTTTCCACTCTTTGTGCTGTCTTAACAAGGATTTAAAATTAATAATTCTTTCTAACTCTTGTTCCTTTTCTTTTAAGATTTGTTGTCTATAATAAAGAAGTCTCTCTTGGTCTTGTTCAGGAGTTATAACAACAGGCACAAAGTTACGTAATTTTTCTTCTTTTTTCTGTTTAAGAAGATTCAAATAATAATTGATCAATTCTCCTTTGGTTTTTAAATCCACTGGATAAATCAAAAGATAAAGAAAAATAATAATTATTTCTACTTATATATATAATTTTTTTAAATATAAATAACTGGCCCAGGAGATAATTAATTAAACAATTAATTATTAAGGATATTTCCCAGCCAGACCCCCAGTTGTCAGCTCTCTGATACCAGGAACCTTGCAGTCCTTTAGCTACAGAGAGTGATAAAAGAATTTGGAGCAATAATATTCCAAAGAATAAACAATTTAAAGCTCCAATAATGGTATGGTAAGAGCAAGTGCAAGGTTTATTTGGTTTGGTTATAAATATTTTAAATATAATATAAAAAGAGGGGCCACAGTAATATACTACTGGGGGTCTTTACAGACTTGGCAACCTCTCCTCAAGGGGCCTCCTTAGGCAGTTTATAACCTTGGAATGAAGATGGGTGCCTTCTAAGGCCTTATCCACTAATTTGGGCGGGCAAAACAGCACACAAACCCAGAGCAGGAAGGGAAAAACTTACTTGGGAAGTAATCCACAGAAATCCTGCAAAGATTCAGGTAAGAAGCTTCAGAACAGATGGGGTTGGTGGCTGGTTCAAACTTCTGGTTGTTGATAGTTATTTAGAAAATAATAATAATAATACTTCAGACTAGATCATAAATCACTTGCTTTCTTCTTGATAAGCACTTGACTAAAAATGAAACAATGTCTGATTGATAATAATAATATTTCTGATAACTGATAACTGATTGGGAACAGAAGGGAAAAAAGAGCCTGTTTAAATATTCTTTTTTTTGGGTGCTTGAGGGCCTCTAGAAGGGGTACTAGCCATGGGCTGAGGCTAGGGGGCAGTCAGGGCAAGATTGGCACGTCCTCAAGGTGCTGTTAGCCTGCTGGCCTTAGGTTTGTCAAGGAACAGCTCCTTTTTAGCTGCAGGATCTGTTAATCAATAGATTAGTCATTTTTCTGATCCTGCACTCATCCTCAATTTGTACTGTAAGTACTGGTCCAAAGTGAGCAGACGTGGATGTTTATTGATTTTCCATCCTCTGCTGATCCTGTATGTAATTTTTAATAATTTTTACGACCACTCCTTATGTAGTTTTGTGGTCTTTGAAGGTTCTGATCAACTCATGTCGTGGTGAGTCTGGATCTTTATTTAATTAATAAAAAAATACTAAAAATTAGTTAATAAATAATTTTAATTGATTTTTAAGGTTTTTGAACTATAATCTATGCTTTTGTGGTAGCTTTACATATGTAGTGTAGATCCTACTATATTGTAGCTCCTCTGAGCGGTACCTGGCTGTCAGACTGATCACGGCAGGAGGCGCGGGGATCAGTCCATTCAAATGCGCGCGGGGACTGATCCACTGCTCAGATGCGCGCGGGGGACTGAACCGCTGCGCGCGTGACTAGGTCACGGGATTACCTGCGCGGGAGTTCAGTTGCGCGGGAGTCCAGCGCTGTAGGGACGCGGGGCTGCGTGCGGGAGTTGGCGTACGCAAGAGTCCAACGCTGTAGGGACGCGGGGCTGCGTGCGGGAGTTTGCGTAGGCGGGAGACCAGCGCTGTAGGGACGCGGGGCTGCATGCGGAAATTGTGACAAAACACAATTCCCCGTGTAACTCCTAAACTACACACAACACCTGGATTTTGACTGAAATTTAGGTGTGAAACCTATACATGACATATCATGTGAAATATGAAAATGGCCAAAAGGTGCCATACTGGTGCCGTGGTCATTTAACATTTTCTATTAAATTAATTAAAAAAAATAAGTAGTAAGAATTCAAGGGTGGGGTCAGTGAGTGACCCTACCTTATTTTGGGTGGGGAATCCATTTCTGCAATATTATTTATGGATTTCCTAATTCTTCATTTTATAATAATTTTATTTATTCATGTATTATTGTTCTTTTTAATTTTGTTAATATTGTTGTTGCTTTGTCAGGTTGCTCTGTGCTAAGTAGCAGGCTGACATCTTTACTAAAGCTCCTGTACTCAGACATTTTGATTTTTCCTTAAAAACCTTTTTGGAGACTGATGCCAGTGACTATGCCCTAGGGGCTGTCATCACCCAAGTCTCTCTTGATGGATCCAAACACCCAATTGCTTTTGACAGCAGGAAATTGGGTAGTGCTGAAATGAACTATGAAATCCACGATAAGGAACTCCTGGCCATTGTATGGGCCATCAAGATCTGGAGAGCTTACCTCCTCAGTCTTTCTTCTCCCTTTGAAGTTCTCACTGATCACTTATCTCTTAAATATTTTATGACCTCCAAAGTCTTGACTCATTGCCAAGCCCGTTGGGCTGAGTTTTGGTCTCAATTTGACTTCACTATAGTCTATAGACCTGGAAAGCAATTGATAGTGCCATATGTCTTGTAACGTCGAGACAATGTTTATCCCAAAGGGGGGATGCCCTATGCAGAAAAGAATCCAGCAAATTTCAACCAACTCTTGAAACAGACTGACTTTGAACCTTCTAGAATTTTCTTTATCTCTGCAAAACAGGTTGACAAACAATTGGAAACCTTAATTCAGTCCCAGATCTCCAACAAATCAACCCAGCAGATTATTCAGAAACTACATAAAAAGGAACAAGTAAAGAGTCATCTTATAGACCCAGACACTGGACTCCTTATTTTCCAAAACAGAATAGCAATCCCCAAGGAGGATGAACAACTCCAACTTGAAATACTTTGACAAAGACATGACTCTCCCCTCTCTGGCCACCCTGGACAAGACAAAACAGCTGATCTAGTCAAAAGAGATTTCCATTGGGAAAATATGACTTCCTTTATCCAAGATTATGTTTCTTCTTGTTAAATTTGCAGCAGAAAAAAATCCAGTCACCACAAAAAGTTTGGACTCCTCCAACCCTTACCAATTCCAGATTCTCCCTGGACTTCACTCTCTATGGACTTCATCTCACAACTGCCCTACTTTACTTCAAGACTTCCATAAACTCTACCCTTCAAAAACAAAGACATCCTTAAAATAAAAACAACACAAACCTTACTCTCCTTTTCAAATATATATATATATATATATATATATATCAATAACATGATAAAAAAAAAATTTTAAGATTTTTTCTCCTTTTTCCCTTTCTTCAACCTTAGCAAAAAAAAAGAAAAGATCAATTACCCCTCTAAGAAAATATAAATAAAAATAAAATAAAATAAAATAAAATAAAATACTAATAAAATAAAACAAATTTTATATAAACAACTTTTTAGATAGCTTCACACATCAATTCTTCCAACTCTTTTACTCTAGACATCCAAGTATTTACTAATTTTAACTTGGCAACTTGATAAGAATTTGGCCCCCTTATAGTAGTCCCTACTTCAAAAGTATGCCCAGCTAAAGCCAAAATATCAGCTTTTCTTTTCTTTATCTCTAAAACTTTTTTCTTTCTAGCTTTTAAAAAACCATACTTCTCTTTTCTTATCTCACTACCCCAACCCTTCTTTAAACCTTCCTGAAAATTTGAATTTAAAATTCTAGAATTCCTACTATAAATCTCCAAAGATTGATTAACTTGATCTTCATTTAAAACAGAATCTTCTCTGAATCTTCTTCCTTCCATCATCTCCAATAACCTTTCCCCACTTTCCAATTCCTCCAACCAGACCTCAGTTTCACCTCTTCTTTCAATTCCTTTCCTTCTATTCCTTCTGTCTTCCACCACCTTCATCTTTACCTCCAAATCCTTCATCTTGTTCCTCAAATCTTCTAACTCAAAAGAGTCATCTGATCTGCCCCCTTCTTCAACAATGATCTCTCTTCCTTTTCCTTTAATGATCTCTTTGGTGGTTCCTCTATCT
Organism: Puccinia polysora; assembly: GCA_025617555.3. Taxonomy (NCBI): domain Eukaryota; kingdom Fungi; phylum Basidiomycota; class Pucciniomycetes; order Pucciniales; family Pucciniaceae; genus Puccinia; species Puccinia polysora. Next base: position 1,445,030 of record CM062630.1, on the reverse strand, counting down.
TCCTCCATATCACTTAATTCCATCTCCAAACTCCCTTCGGCATCTTCATCATCATCCCAGCTTTGACAATCTGCTTTGGCGCTTTGATGGTTTGCTTCGACGCTTCGACGGTGGGCTTTGATGCTTCGACGGTGGGCTTTGACGCTTTGACGATTTGCTTCAACGCTTCGACGTTTGACGCTTTGACAGTGAGCTTCGACGCTTCGACGTTCAACGCTTCAACAGTGAGCTTCGACGCTTCGACTATTTGCTTTGACGCTTTGACAACTTGCTTTGACGGTTCGACAAACCCCTTCGACGCTTTGACAAATCCCTTCAACGCTTTGACCAACCCCTTTGACGCTTCGACGACTTCCTTCAATGGGTTCAATGGATTCCAAAATGCCTTTGTTTCGTACCCTTTTTGGGGGGACCTCGACCACCTCCTCGTCTGAATCTACGTGAGTGGTTCCCCATTGTATAAATGCCTCACCGCACTCCTCCTGCGGACGCCTTGACGTACCATCTATGGCCAAATTACCGGTTCGACGCAGTGCATCCCTCTTTTCTTGAGTTTTCTTCAATCTCTCCTGCATCAAACGGACTATTGCAAACCTTTATCAGCACTCCAGCACCTCCAATACTAAATCCAGAAGCACTTACCTGAAGATTCATCAAGTCTGGATGAGTAACCCAAGGTCACAGCATCATCATCTGGAGCCTCTTTTACTTCAAAAGGTTGAATCTTCTCCAGGACCCATAAGGTTGGCCCTAAGGCCTTTCTGCCTTGCTTATCCATATCACACATTCTTCCATACTGCCTACAACTCTCACATTTGGCAGAATTGCGCTTGATACTGGTGGTGCAGATTCTTCCAAGCTTGACGCACCTATCACAACTTGGGTAGTATTGCTGGACTGGATGATAATTGTTGGTCTTCTCCATTGGATAGGTTGGTGTAGGTGATCTGGTGTAAGGAGATAAAGGTGGTAATGGGGTGGATGGTGGTGATGTTTGTGGGTAAGGGGAAGGAAAACTCAAGTTAGACATGGCTGAAGGACAACCTGGATGGCCTCTTCAACCTATCCTTTTATGGTCATCAGGAGATGCCCTCTTCTTCACCAGGGGGTAATGTCATACTGAAACCAAACTCAGTCTAACCTCAGTCTTACCCTCAGGCCTGATCTACTTTCTTAGGAACTTCAACCTCAGGGCTCAGGAGAATTACATCAATATGTCTCCAGTAACTATATACCTCAGGATCTTCATGCAGTACATATCTACATATAGTCTAACCTCATACTATACACAGATAGACTCCATAGGCTTGCACATACTCAGTCTCCCAGGCTCTACTCTACCTCTCTTTCTAACCCATACCTATTTGGGTTACCTCTCTGTCTAACCCATACCTCTTTGGGTTATCTCTCTGTCTAACCCATACCTCCTCTGTGTGGTTTATCCTTTGGGAATCTTTATGTACATCCTCCTGCAGATTGTATTACATACTCTATCTACTTAGTACATAGTGTCATGACTCCCATGTACACTGTACATCCTTCAACTGTACTCTCCCAACTTAGACAGCTCAGACCTGGAACCTTGTCCCAATGTAGAAGCAGCCTAACCTAATGTAGTAGCATCCCTGATCAGCCCTCTCTGTTACTTAGACTTTTCCCATGACATCATGTGTGTAGTCTGAGCCCCAATCACTTGTACCTCTGTTGTAGTTCCAACCTCTTGTCTATTTAATAAGCCTCCTCTTTCCTCTTCCTGATGCTTCCCCCAAGAAATCAGTTTACTACTTCTTACTAGGAGATCTTTCCCAGCAAGTGTCATTCAGCACCATTCAACCCAATCCTCCTCTACTCCTGTTAGCCTCCTTCAGTAACCTTGCCCCCAAGCCTACTGTGGGTAGAGACCCCTCTGTGCCAAGCCCTGCTTGCATGTCAGCAGCCCTTGTGACACTTTCAAGTGTTGAATCAAGTAGTAAAGGATAAAGTTTGATGATAGTTGGTAGTAATGGAGAAGCACTATCTGAGGCAAGATTGTGTGGGAGATATATGGATAAAAGAAGTTAAATTTTGTTTAAAGTTCAAAAGAACAAAGCTGTTGTATGTAAACAAAGCCAACAAGATAATCACTCTGGTTCTCAGCAGAAGATTGGGGATGATCAACTCAAACCCCCACCAACCTCCAGGCTCTCAATGAACCCTCCCAACTCTTCGCAATCAAGTGCTTGAAGGGTACCAGATAACTGAGGGTGGCCGTGCAAGACAAAGCAAAATGTTTTGAGAAGCTCTAAAAGAAAACAATTACTGATTTTGACAGGGATAACCTCAACACTTCTCAAGGAACTCAAGAGGAGGCTGACAGAATACAAATTTAGAGAAAAATAAAAGGAGGTATAACACTCCAGGTTTTAAGCTTAATAAAACCTCTTCAATCAAACGTGATTGGCTCCAGGAAGATGATCAAGGAAGGATCAAGACCAGTATGGTCAGAGAAAGGGAGCAAACAATGGTGTAACACACTCAAGAAACTCAACAGACAGAATTTTCTTCAACCAGCAAGGCTATTGGTTGGTGATAAGGATCAGGTCACTGAGGTTCAAAGACTAAGGATCAAATGGATCAAGGGGAAATCATAGATATACCTAGGATAAGGATGAGGATAAATTACTGATAATAACGTGGGGGCATAAGCACACCCTCCCATGGATGATTGGAACAAGGTAGGGGAGAGCCCCTTCTTTTATGGGCAATGGGTTCCTGTAGACTATTTACAAGAGATGACACAGATAGAGCGGAAAAAAACAAAAATTGGAAAAAAAGTTTTTTTTTTTTTTTTAAAAAAAAATGGATTTGATCATGATCATGAGAAAACAAAAGAAACTGATGAGAAAAACAAGAAGCAAACAACAACCTCAAAGAAAATTGAAATAATGAAAAACCATGGATGAGCAGGAATGGAAAGACACCAGCTTGTGCCAATGATTGGCACAGGCAGGTGCGAGGCAGGTGAGGGGCAACGCAGACAGCCTGAGCACCAGGAAAAATCAGGCATCTCTGGCGGACCAGAGAATTCACTTCACCATGATGTTTTCCCAAATTTCTTCACAGTTTATAATCAATTTCCAGAGGAAATCACCATGATTTATGTTTGTTTTCAGGTAGAGTTCACAAAGATAGAAACACAGTTGGTCCATGATTGCTTCTGAGACTCCTCTTAAATTACCCAAAAGTGACCAATGAATTCTCTTTTGATTCTTCAAATTTTCCACTGTGTTTCTAATTGGTTTCTGCAGGACTTATCAAAAGTTTCTTTTGCTTTTCCTTTACTTTTCCCCCATGAATCCCCTTGATTTCTCCCTGGTTTCAATTTGATTTTCCTCAGATTAATGTTTGATATCTTTCAGAGCTGTATGATTTTCAAATAATTTAACCCCATTTGTCTTCAATTCACCTTTTTTCCTCCTATGGTGTATCAACCAAGTTTGGTCAGGTGGTCAACTGGGTGGCTTTTTTTCAAGCCACTGTTGGCAGGTTCTCAAAGTCACATGGAAGTTAATCAACCGCTGCTTGTCAGGTGGTCACCCAATGGGGGTGTTCCATCAACTGGGGCGTGGCGGCTTTCAACTTGAGCTGCCAAGAGTTTGGCATTGACAGGAGGCCATCCTATTGGTCATGCTGGTCATGAGGATCACAAATGCAGCTAAATTGCTTCTTGTTGCTTTCAGTTGATCAACAACTAGGTCAGGTTGATGACCCATTAAGATTGGGCTCCCTTGAATTTTTCCCCATGAACCCATTTTGTCAGGTGGTAAACTCCAGCTTGTCGCATAACCAGCAGGAGTTTACCACCCATCCAGGCTCAGTGGATACACCATATTTGATTCATAAATTGTCAAAAAAATCACCTACCATTTAATATGGTCCAGAAACCAGGAAAGTGATGGTTGCAATGGATCATTTAATATTGAAGAAAAAATGGGTGAGATGAATTTTTTCTTGAATAAGGATAATGTGAAAAAGCTGAAATTATCTCCCATGACCATTTTTGCAAACCATGTTTTAGCTTCTGCATACTACTTTCCAAAAATTCAGTAATAAAATCTGTTTGATTTCCAAAAAAATCACCATGAATTTATTCCAAAAAAAATTGAAAATAAACATTTTAAAAGGATACTTTCACCATTTTTGGCTGGCAAATCAGCCGGAATTTAAGGTACAAATAGATGAGTTTTTTTCTTCCATTACAATAAATAATTTACTCCACCAAACAATGACAAGAAGCAGTTTTATTTCAGCAAGAATCTGAGTGATTGTCAAGTTGATTTTTTGAATGGGCTCAGATTTAGAATGCTCAAAAAAATTGAAGACCTTGACCCTGTTCATGATAGAAGAACTGAAATTAAACAGATCTTAGATGATGATAGATTCCTTTAAACTTGAGAGCATCAATGGAATGCTTGGATTTGTCATGCAGTTTCCATGGGCATGAATGAAACCAAAATCCCAAAGGGTGAGTTTGGACCCACACAAATCATCATGAAGCCTCATTTTGGAAATAAAGTTAGCGTCATGTTTGATTATGCGCAAAATCAAACATGATGCAACCTTATTTCTGAACCTGATGTGTTTGGTGTCCACAAGCAACATGATAGTCTTGAGGGGAGATGTCTTTGGCTTTCACCAGAGACAGGGGAGATGTCAAGGGCAAAAGTGGGGGATAAGTCAATAGTTAGCGCATAGAGGGAGGAGAGGATGTGTCTATGTACGTACATGATGCTAAAATTTTGGTCCGGACCAAAATGTTCCATTGTGTCCAATTTTGGCCTATGGGAGACCTCAAACCTTGAGAAGCATCAAATACCGTCATTTGGGCTAAAGTTCACGAGTGGACGCCAAACACCCACCATGAAAAGCTACCCAACCATCATATGCCTTCATAAATATCCAGGATTTTCATGATGGTACATGACGGTTCATGTGGGTCCAAAAGCACGCTAACTTTTAAAAACTCTGGACCAAAAATTGTAAGGGCCCCTTTGGCAGATGACTTGTAACTGTAACTGCTGGTTACAAGTTAAAAATCTGCCCATGAGTGGATTTGTAACTGTAAGTACCTGCTCATATCAGGGCCCCGCAGCCAAACAGATTGGGGCCTTTGAGCTCTCATTTTTAGTGCATAAACAGCAAGTTACAGCAAGTTACAAGGGGAAGAGCTTGTAACTTTCTGTAACCTTTTTTTGTGGAGGGCAGCATGGGAGTGTAAATTTGTAACTTCAATTTGGCAGGGGGGGATCTGTTACATTTACAGATATGGTGCATCCACTGAGTTTTTTTGGCTCATCCACTTGGTGGGTTTTTTTGTCAAACCACAGTTGGAAGGTGCTCAAAGCTGTGTGGCGTTTAGTCAATCACCTCTTGTCAGGTGGTCAACTAATGGAGTTGTGTCATCAACTTGGCCATTGTGGCTTTCAACTGAAGCAACAAAGACTCTGGCATTGACTTGAGGCCACCCTGTTGGTCGTAACAGTCATGAGGAGCACAGCAGCAGAAAAAATACTTCTTGTTGCCCTGAGTTGATCAGAAACTTTGTCAAGTTGATGACCCAAAAAGATGGGGCCTCCGTGGCTATTGCCCCATCAAGCTATTTGGTCCAACCATCAACCATGTCTTGTCACATGACCAGGGGGAGTTGACCACCTGACCAAACTCACTGGATACACTATACATTGTGCAGCTGAACAGCACCTAAATGGCTTGGAATAGGTCAGTGCTATGTTCATGTGTGATCATATTTCTAAGTCAGATAATGACTTGTAATCTTGGAAGGTCCACCAATCAATAAGGAATGCTCTTTGAAACAAATGATTCATTTTTACAAGGATGGAATACGCCATGCAAAAGCTTTGGTGCTGACTTTCTCAACCATGATACATTTTTGGAATATTGGTCTTGTAAAGAATCCCAGAGTGAAGTAGGAGGAATAAAATTTGTCTGCAGGATGATATGCTCTTGAATTGAGGATATCAAAACTAAAACATGAACGGTGCATAGGGATGATATTGATATGCTTTGATTGCTTTGTGATTTAATCTGAGAACAAAAAAATCACTACTTTAAATTGAGAATATTTGAGAAATATTATGTGAAATTTTATGTAGAGTGTCTTACCAGAGAGTGCGACATTTTCTCTCTCTATGATTGGATTGTTTTGATCAAATGAGTATTGGGTATAGAAGGGGGAATCAAATGATTTGCATCCAATGTTCAATGAGAAAAACAATCAAGACACATGCAAACATTTTGAGGATGTCTAATTTTTTCATTTTAATTGAATTATGAGTCATATTGCTGATATTGCCCAGAAGTCCATATTGCTGATATTGTCAAGCTGAGAAGCAAGAAGGATATCTTAACTGATGACTTGACTATTGGTAAGTGAATCCGAGCGCATGAGCACTCCAAAGGTTATCTCATATATTCAGGGGGAATATATAATCCCCAGGCTTCCCACCAATATGTTCACTTTCCCAGAACATTCATCCATTTATCCCCTGATCCTGAACCAAGTGAAAGAGTACTGATCCTGAAAAAAGTGAAAAGATGGAACATGTGGTTGATTTTCAGTTAAACTTCAATTGAAAATTTATTGATATATATAGATGCTTTAAACGGGTACTCACCCAGTGCATCATGAAAATCACTAGTGATCTCCCCCTATGGCAGATTACTTTGTGTATTTGACTGATGGATTGATGCCTTTTTTTTATTATTCTTAAACCCCTGTGTATTTCTGAAGATGATCCTGAAAACAATCAATATATCAAGGAAGATGATTTGGTTACTCCTACTCAAGCTTTGATTACTGTTGGAATTTCTGTTCAAAAACCAGGTAATGTTGTGTATTCATCATAGGAAGTTGTATTTGTGTGAATGGATGAAATAAAAACCATTTTTTTACTTAATTAATTTATTTTGTCGTGGATGAACAGCAGAACCAACCCCAGGTGATCACATGCAGCACAGTCAAAATGATGAACAAAGCCTGGATCCAAGAATGGGGCAACATTCTTGGCATGACAATATTCAATCTGAAAGTACTGGTGAGTGAAGGTTTGATACTATGTATGTTCAATTTTCTTCATTTATTAATGTGGGGTGATTTAACAGGAACTGGTACGTAGTGTGGGGATAAGTCTTCATAAATGTGTGTTGAGATCCTACCACGTTTCTATTCTTCAAACCCTTCCAGACTACCCCCTGTTGTGAGCTCCCGCCCGGGGGGTCCAAATACGCTCCCCTGCTTAAGCTCCCAAACTTCCTCTATGTCCCGTGGACCCTCCAACCACCATTCTCCTCTCCTAGACTCCTACTCCTCTTCTGGAAAAAAAAACGGCTTCTCTATTCATTCTGTTGTCTCATCCTCCTTCCTTCTCTTGACCTTCTATATTTCCTTTTTCCCCTTTCTCCATCTTTTCTCCTTCCTTTCTTACTTCATCAATCTTTTTTTTGCTCTATCTCTGATCTTGACTGTTGTCTCTGCTCAACTGGCCTTGCCTTCAAAGTTCCTCTGATCATCTCTTCCTGGTAAGATGACTCAACTCTCATCTCAAGACTCTGATCGGCCTAACAATACATGCTTGACCTCCTATTAGCATCTCCAAAAAACCTCTGTCTCTTCTCTTTAGTCTTGTCTTCTCGTCTAACCGCCTGTCTATCCTCAGATTCTCTTTACTTCCTGTCCAAGCTGTTGGTTTTCTTTTTTTCATTTGTTTTCTCCTTCTCCTCTCATTGTTTCCTTGTCTGACCCCTAAATCTAGATTTTTGGTTCTAGTTCTCAGCCTCTTCTGCGCAATACCAATACGGTTAAAAGCCAAAGGAAGCTCCCCACCAAATCCGACACAATGAAAAAACCAACAGGAGCCTCCGACTATTTTCATCAAGTTGCATTGAAGGCCGCCGTCAACACCATTCCTCCATTAAATGAAGAAAACTACTCCATGTGGCGCGACAAGGTTCTCATGCTATTTGATCTCAAATATATTAAAGACGCCATTAAAAGAAACTCCGGACAACTATCCATGAAAAAGGACCGGGAAATCAGAGCTATTATACTGTCCAAGTTAGACAGCAAGACTCACGCCAATGTAGTTAATTCCTCAAACATAACTTCCTCAAAACTCCTCTGGGCCAAAATAACTTGCCAATTTGCATCCTCCGAAACCGCAAACAGAGCGAGGGTGTTCAACCAATTTATCCACTCTATCTTCAATGAACACTCTATAGAAGGCTTTGTCACGGACACAAGGCAAGCAATCACTCCAATGGCAGACGTTGGAATAGAACTCCCTAGCGACATACTCGCTTATCTAGTACTTTTTAAATTCCCTTCCAGTCTAGAGAATCTCAAGCAACAGATCATGCATGTAGAGAAGAATCTAACCATCAAGGTTGTATTCAACCATCTCATCCCATTCAATAACAAGCGCAAGGCCCAACAAAAGGCAATCAAATCCTCTACCAACGTTTCCCTGGTGGCCACTAAAAATAAAACTGAGAAAGACAACAGAAGAGTGAAGATGCGTTGCCGAGAGGGCTACCACAACCCAAATTCCCCTCATGCCCAATCATGTTGTTTTCATCTTCATCCCCAAATTGCCCCTAGCTGGTGGATCAAACAGCAAAATGAATGGAAGAACAAGATTAAAAAACAACCTACTATTAACTACCATTCTCTCCTAACTCTATGGATTAACGCGGACAATAATCCAAATCTTCTCCTGGATTCTGGCGCTAACATTCACATCTTCAACAACATCAAATACTTCTCCAAAATTGAGCTGCAGGAATAGAAAGAGGAAATCAAGACAGGCAAACTTGAAGCTAATCTCAAAATCCATGGGACGGGCACCGTACGACTCAAATGGAACAACTCAATAATCACCCTTGAAGAGTGTGCGTACTTCCCAGACATTGTGGTCAACCTAATCAGTCCCGGCCAACTCGCTAAAAGAGGATGTAGTCTTGCTCAACATCAAAATCAATTCTCTGTCTCCAAAAATGGTCTGATTGTCCTGAAAGGACTCATCCGGGACAATCTGTTTGTGATTGAGAAGCCTCAATCTATTGGTCAAGAGAATAAGGTCTTCCATCTCAATCATGATTGAAACCTTGTGACAGAAGAAAAACAGTCTCTAATTGATCTCCATCAAATGTATGGACACGCCTCTGTGTCAACCCTCAAGCCGATTCTTAAGAATTCCTTTACTAAAGAAGAAATCAATAGCTTCCAGTGCAATGGATGCGTCAAGAGTAAGATCACCCAATCTCCCTTCTCCGCTACATCAACTCCATCTAACAAACCTCTCAAACAGGTTCATCTTGATCTAATTGGCCCGATCACCCCACAATCAAAGTCCGGACACCAATACATACTTACCCTGGTGGACAACTTCACCGGATACCTCGCGGCTTTTCCTTTGACGTCCAAGGATGAAACACTGGAGACAATCATCAACATCCTTGAAGTTGAATTCAAAAGATTGAATTACTACCCCTCTGAAATCTATTTTGATAAAGGGACCAAATTCGTCAACTCAACTCTCAAACGTTTTGCTCAATCCAAACATATCAAGCTGCTCACATCAGAACCATATCACCCTCAACACAATGGTCACGCCGAGAGGGCAAACCAAACAATAATAGAATCAGCTTGAGCCACGTTCTCATCTTCTTGACTGCCAAAGAATTAATGGCACGTGGTCACAAGAAGTTGCTGTTTCATGCTTAATCAGATACCCAAGGAAGGTAATGATCAGTCCCCCTGGGAACTAATGTTTAAGAAGAAACTCCCCACTAACTACTTGAGACCTGTAGGTTGTCCTGCAGTCTATCTTACCAATTGCATTCAAAAAGGGAGGAAGTTTGACGAGAAGGGAACTGAAGGGGTTCTAGTTGGGTTCAATCCCGCTTTTAACTCTTATCTTATTCTTGACTCATTTGGTTCTCTCATCAAAACAAATCACGTCAGATTCTTCAAGAACCATTTGAACAGCTTTCCCCTTCTTGAACCAGAAGGACTGAATATTTTCTCTCAAATTTCTCACAACTCAAATCAATCTGACTTCTCTGGCGTGGACAAACAGTTTGTTTCAAGGGATGCTGGAATGGAAGATTTGGAAACAGACTCTGATCAAAACCCATCTGATTCTCTTGAATCCAAATCTCACAAATCCTGTCCCTGACCACCTCAAGTATCCGTAATTCCGGAGCCCATTGCTGAGGAAGTGAATCAACGTCCGCAACGCGAACCTTGGAAACCAAAACAATACAGCTTCCATCATTATTACAAACCACCCTTGTACAAGGCGGCGTGCAATTCCAAAGAGTGGCCCAAGTGGCAGAAAGAATCCAAACAAGAATTAGATTCAATCAAAGATCAAGAATTCTGGGAGGAATATTACAATACTCCCAACAACATTCTAAATACAACCTGGGTTTTCAAAATCAAGCAGAATTGTCATGGTGAGCCAGTCAAATATAAAGCAAGATTGTGTGTACAAGGGTTGGGTCAGGTGCACAGAATTGATTATAACAAGACATGGGCTCCAACAGGCAAGGTTGGGTCTTTGCGCATTGCACTATTGTACAGTCTGAAAGAAAATATGAAATTTACTTAGTTTGACGTTAAAGGCGCTTTCTTACATGCTCCACTGGATGAAACTGTCATAATCAAGATCCCAGAAGGCTCTCACCAGAAATACCCCTACCTAAAGTTGAAGAAATTGCTATATGGCCTCAAACAGTCCCCCAAAAACTGGTATGAAACTCTCACGGCGTGGATCAAATTGCAAGGGTTCCACAAGTCATCAAGTGATCCCTGTCTCTACATTAACTCCAACTCCAAAGAAGTTCTCTACTTCCATGTGGAAAATTTGATCCATGTGGGGAAGAATGACAACTTTCAATCAAACTTCCTAACTCACTTCAAGAATTCCTTTTGTCATCCGCCCAATACAATCCTTGGCATGCTCATGGAGGTAGAAGACGACGCAATCTTTTTGAGCCAGCCTAACCACATCAAACGTGGACTGGATGAACTGGGATTAGCTGAATGTAAGGCAACTTACTCTCCTCTTACCCAAAATTTGAATCTTGAACCTGCCACAGATGAAGACCACACAGAATTTATACAACTGAACGCCAACTACCGATCTGTCATTGGAATACTGACTCACCTGGCCCAATATACCCGGCCTGACATAGCATTTGCGGTCTCCAGCTTGGCTTGTTTCAAAACTAAACCCGGCACAACCCACTGGCGGGAAGCTTGCAAGGTGTGGAAATATCTCAAGACCACCAAGAATCTCAAACTTGTCCTAAGGTTTGATGCAAATGCTGAAGCCATCTCTGCCTACAGCAATGCGACTTGGGGAGACAACCCCACACTCCAAAAATCTCAAAGCGGATTTATTATCTTTCACTATGGAAGCGCAGTGGTCTGGAACTTGTTCAGGCAGAAGAACATCACGTACTCATCCACCAAATCTGAGCTCAATGCTCTGTTAGATTTTTTTCTCAAATTGAAGTGGATATCTCACCTGATCAGCGAGATCCATTGTTCTCCCAAGCTCAAACCTACCATATACATTGACAATAAAGGGTTGGAAAACAAGATTAAGAAATTCAGGTGGCATTCCAAATCCCGCCACATCAACATCAAAATAAAGGGCCTCAGAGAAGATTTCAATAACTCTGAATTCAAACTCTCCTTAATCTCAACAAACAGCATGTTAGCCAACCCGCTGACAAAGGCATCGTTGATCAACTCCTTAAACCTACTTCTCAAAGCCATCTCCGATTTCCAAGATAAAAGACATGTCAACTCTCGCCGTCTTACCAGTCAGGGGGGGTGTTGAGATCCTACCTTGTTCCTATTCTTCAAACCCTTCCAGGCTACCCCCTGTCGCGAACTCCCGCCAGGGGGGTCCAAATACGCTCCCCTGCTCAAGCCCCCAAACTTCCTCTAGGTCCCGTGGACCCTCCAACCACCATTCTCCTCTCCTAGACTCCTACTCCTCTTCTGGACAAAAAAAAAGGCTTCTCTATTCATTCTGTTGTCTCATCCTCCTTCCTTCTCTTGACCTTCTATCTTTCCTTTTTCCCCTTTCTCCATCTTTTCTCCTTCCTTTCTTACTTCATCAATCTTTCTTTTTCTCTATCTCCGATCTCAACCGTCATCTCCGCTCAACTGGCCTTGCCTTCAAAGTTCCTCTGATCATCTCTTCCTGGTAAGATGACTCAACTCTCATCTCAAGACTCTGATCAACCTAAAAATACATGCTCAACCTCCTATTAGCATCTTCAAACAACCTCTGTCTCTTCTCTTTAGTCTTGTCTTCTCATCTAACCGCCTGTCTATCCTCAGATTCTCTTTACTTCCTGTCCAAGCTGTTGGTTTTCTGTTTTTCATTTCTTTTCTCCGTCTCCTCTCGTTTTTTCCTTTTCTGACCCCTAAATCTAGTTTGATGGTTCTAGTTCTCAGCCTCTTCTGCGCAATACCAATAATATGAACTTAGTCAAGCATTATATATTAAAATTTATTTTTCTTCATAAAAGAAAAAGGAAAGAAAGGTGTAGTGAAAAAGAAAAATAAAAAGGAGAAATTGGCATCTGCTACACGCAGTGATAAGTCAGATCGGTCATGGTCTGAAAGTGCAAGCTCATTGGTCCAAAATATTTTGACCAAAAGAGTTGAAAAACATCATGCATATCCAACCATGTCTCATTGAGAAAAAGGTGGGGGGTTTTACTGATATTAACTGATTACAATTTCTGAAGTCTTTTTTTGCATTGGGAATTATCTCCCCCCCCATAGGAGAAAAATTAATCATGTCTTCAAAGTAATCCAACCCAGGTATTAGTTTTTATTTTTCCATTTTTGTCTGACTCTTATTTACCTTGATTCATCAATCCTGTAGTCTCCCCACCTTCAATCAGATTGGCAATTGTGGAATCTGGGGAAGGATCTTCACATGGGGAGAGGGCAAGTGTCAGTGCCAGGATTCAAGCAGCTTTGCAACCACCTGAAGGTGAGAATACTGGGTTATGGAACATGAAGATGAGATTTCAGGAATTGCAGGGGGCTGCATCTGAGAGATTGGATAGAAGGGTAGGAAGCCCGGGGGGAGGTATGTTCTATTTTGATTCAATCAATTGATTTTTGTGGTGGTATTAATTCTTATTTACCTTTATTCATAAATCCTTTAGTCTCCCCACCTTCAATCAGATTGGCAAGTGGGGCCTCTGGGGGCAGATCTTCACATGGGGAGAGTGCCGGTGTCAGTGCCAGGATTCAAGCAGATTTGAAACCACCTGAAGTTGAGAATCCTGAGCTATGGAGGATGAAGATGAAATTTCAGGAATTGCAGAAGGCTGCAGCTGAGAGATCAGATAGAAGGATAGGAAGCCCACAGGGAAGTATGTTTTGTTTTATTTCAATCAATTTATTTTGTTGGTGATATTAATTTTTTTTATGAAGGATTCATTCAACCATCAGGAGCAATGAGACTTGATGTCACAAGGGAATCATCTCCAGGTAGCATGTGACATTGATTTATTTATTTATTCTGAATTGTTTCTGACATGTTCTATTTTATTTCTATTTTAGGAATGATTTTCCCGTTGGGTGCCTCCCCAATGTTTTCCAAAGCAGCAAGTGTGGCCTCTGAAGGAATTTCTTCACGTGGGGAGAGTTCAAGCCTGGCCTCCAGGATAGAGGCTTCTTTACATGTTCCAGGAAATCAGAATCCTGCATTGTGGAGAATGAGAGATGAAACGGAACAAGTGGAAAAGTCAGATTCCCTATCTTCAGATGGTGAGATTGAGGCAGCTTTGAAAGGATCAGGTATCCCAGCTTCCCAGAAAGGAAAACAAAGAGGTGTGTTTATTTTGTTTACTTTGATATAACCATGAGCTTTGAATCATTCATGTCATTTTTCATTTCATAATATGCAGAGATTTCAACATTTGTTGAATCTTCAAGCTGTATGTATCAAAAAATTGGCCAAATTTGATGTCAATGAAACATTAGTTGATTTTTGATACAAACAGGGGCTGCAAATTTTACTTCCCCCCAAAGAAATGATTCTTTGAGGCAGGGTTCTTTGGAAATAACAGCATCCGTCTGTGGAATAACACCACTAAAAGGTGATGCCCGGTTTCCAGAAACTGGGCATCACCTTGGAGTGATATTAAGCCCCCGTAGAGCATGTAAAAACCAGTAAGATTCATTTCACTTGGGATTATGTGGGTTCTTTCATGCTCTACAGGGGCATAAAACTGCTCATGATGTCCAGTTTCCGGAAACCGGGAATCACCTTGGAGCAGTGTTATTCCCCCGTAGAGCATGTAAAAACCAGTAAGATTCATTTCACTTGGGATTATGTGGGTTCTTTCATGCTCTACAGGGGCATAACACTGCTCATGATTTCCGGTTTCCGGAAACCGGGCATCACCTTGGAGCAGTGTTATGCCCCCGTAGAGCATGTAAAAACCAGTAAGATTCATTTCACTTGGGATTATGTGGGTTCTTTCATTCTCTACAGGGGCATAACACTGCTCATGATGTCCAGTTTCCGGAAACCGGGCATCACCTGGGAGAAGTGTTATGCCCCCGTAGAGCATGTAAAAACCAGTAAGATTCATTTCACTTGGGATTATGTGGGTTCTTTCATGCTCTAAAGGGGCATAACACTGCTCATGATGTCCAGTTTCCAGAAACCAGGAATCACCTTGGAGCGGTGATATGCCCCCGTAGAGCATGTAAAAACCAGTAAGATTCATTTCACTTGGGATCATGTGGGTTCTTTCATGCTCTACGGGGGAATAACACTGCTTGTGATGTCCTGTTTCCAGAAACCGGACATCACGGAATCAACTCAAAATCTGCAGCTCACTCAAAGCATCCAAAACCCAGCTCCTGGTAGGGAACATCTATTTATTTATTATTTATTGATAGCAAAACTAATTTTGAAATTCTTTTCATTTTGTTCAAGATGTGATGCCTTGTCTCAAAAGTAATCATGCAGAGGCTCAGCCAATTCTCAAATTATTCTCTACCTCCCTCACCCTTTCAGCATATGAATTGGTGGTTTCATCAACAATTCATCTCTTTGAGGCTTGGTTGAAACACATAAAACCCTTGGAATCATACCCCTCAACTCTGAGTCAGTCCATCCAGTTTGAAACATGTGCCACTGGTTTGAAGGAGTGGGTCAAGCAGTTGGAAAATAGTGGTAATTCAATATGAATGTTGACATGCATTTTTACAGGGCTGAACTGTTTTTTTTTCTTCCTCCAGATTTTAACCCATTCAAAGCTCAAGTCAATGAGGCGTATTACTCCCCACAAGTCATCAACATCCCGTCCACACCAACTGACCTCCCAAAAAAAGGTCACTGATTCCCTTGAGGATTTGATCCAATTACTTTCATTTCCTACCAAGCACTGCAAATGCAACTGGGCCCACATCTGGTTCCAGTCAATTTTGTTGGTTTCCCAGGAAGTCACTCCTTTCCCTGAGTTTGGGAATCCAGTTGATCCAGAGGATGAAATTGCAGAGGAAATATTTAAAATTCAGTACTTCATCAATTGCATCAAATCTTGGCAAAGCAAACCAGCAATCACACAGTCTGGAGAAACAATCCATCCAATATGCCTCCAAGCGACTTCAAAGCAATAGATAATGTGGTAGATGGCATTTACTATATGCTCATAGCTTTCTCCATTCTTTGGGCAAAACTTAAATTCAACAGCAAAACAACCAATATTGCTAAATATACTCCTGCTTTTGCCAAACTTCCTCAACAATTCACCAAACGTCCTGCCTATCACCTTCTAGCAGCATATCTGGTTTCTGGAATACCTGGTTTCCTGCTTATTCCAGATGATCAGAAGAGGTTCAAAGTCACCAATTCTTTCCAGCTTATATCATTAATCTCTAAAATAAATCAGCTAGAGCCAAAAGATATAACTGGAAAAATATGGAAAAGAACCGATTCATATGCTGTATCTCTGATTCAACAATCTTTCTTTGATGATGAAGCCTTCTCTTGGCCTTGGAATTCACAATATACTCTTTCAAAATGTCTTGTACTTGATTTCAGTGATTATTGGCCTCAATTGGTGAATACTGAAGAGAATTCTTTTTTAGTGTTCCACGTAAAGCCCATGTTGGATCAATTACACTACAGTAATATGTTTTATTCCTTCATGCTCAAAATGGAATTCAACAAAAAAAAATTGATTATCTCCAATCAGAAATACACACCTAAAAATTCTACAAAAGTCTCACTCTTGGGGTAATGAGTTATGGCAAACAAAAAAGCTATGTAAATAATTTTTCATGATAAGTAATAAAATAAAACATCTCATGATAAGACTTCAAATGTTTAATGATAAGCCTTGAAGTTTTTCATGATGATTGTCTATTGTTTCATGACATGGAATCAACTTCTTCATGATAAGACATCAACTTCTTCATGATAAGCCATTAATTGTTTCATGATAAGTGAAGAAAATCTTTCTTCCAAGTTCCCAAAACATGTCTCATGGAATCAGTTTCAATGTTTCAAGATAAGTACTCAATTTTTTTTCATCTTAATAACCCATGCGAGTCACTGAAACAAAAAAATTGAACCTGAAACCTATTTCACCAGAGTTTTTCATATAAAGAGACACTTTTCTCCCCCATCATCAATTCATCCACTCATCAAGAACTTGCACCAAAATGGCCCCAAAAAATATCCAACTTATTGTTTGCATGAGTGAAAATTTCTCCAGAAAAACTCATATGACTTCCAATGGGATAAAGAAAGGCATAGAATTTACCCCTTCTGGATATGCTAAGCATCAAAAATTCACCACAAATTTTGTTTCCATCAAGTTTCTCCACAACCAATAGCGGCTCCACAAGCACTGTCCCCAAAAACACCAAAAAACCATAGATATCCATTAGATAATAACAATGCAAACATGGCCCAATCTCAAGATAATATCACTGCAATTTCACCTCCAGCTGGTGTTCCCATATTTGACACTCAAGACTTTGTCCTATTACCCTGGATACAAAACCAACACAATGTCATCCTTCCAATGGTGATCACATCCATCATGAATTTGCATCATCAAATCAGTACAGAGGCATCAAGGTTTCTGCTTTGTGCTTTCAATATTCAAAATAAAAAAAATTTTCAAAATACTCTTCAAAACCATCAGGCCAATAACAGCTCAAAGATTCCCCTCAGCTTTTTGACCATCTTCAAGAATCTCAACCTGGATGCTTGACTGGAGATATATGTCTGTTTTCCCGAGTGCTTCTACTTGGTTGACCAAGAAAAACATGTCACAGAACCCAATATCAAATGCAAAAAACATTTAAAAAGATTTGACCAGGGTCCACATTGCTCATCCACCTTGGAAGCTATGAAGACTTCCATTAACTCCATGCCTAGCAGAAAAATTTAAAATAATCAAAATTCTCCGCAAGAAAACATTTCATTTACCAACCATTTCAACAATGGCTGGCAAGATTTTTGAAGCGTCAAGGTATTGAGGAAGAACTGCTCAAAAATCTCCAAAAAAAACCCTCTGAGATAATGAAAGAAATCTGGGATGGAATTGTTTGGAAAAGATTCAGGGGCCCAAATGAAACTTCCCCCTTTTTTTCAAAGCCTGAGAACTTGGCATTAACCCTATATGTTGACTGGTTTAATGATTTTGGAAATTCTAGTTGTCATGCCTCTCTTGAAAACATTGCCATGGTATGCCTGAATCTTCCACCTGAAATATGTCTAAAAGCAGAAAACATTTATCTGGTAGGAATCATACCTGGCCCCAAAGAGCCTACTGGTCCTCAACTGAATCATATACTCACCCCCCTAGTCAGAGAACTTCAGAAACTTTGGAATGGTTTCCACTTCTCCAAGACCTATAATAATCCTTCAGGAGTTACCATCAGAGCGGCTATACTCACTGTCATTGTAGATGTTGTAGCAATGCGCAAGATCATAAGATTTACCAGTCATTCAGGAAAAAGGTTTTGCAACTTCTGTACCATCAAAAATTCTGAGATAAATGAGATTGAGCCTTTCAATTGGGCCCAAAAAAATTTATCAGAGAACAAAATTTAAGTAAATTCAAGGTTACATGCAACTAAATCACACAGAGATCATCTCTTCAAAGAGAATGGTATCTGTTACTCAATATTAAAAGAACTCCCTTATTGGGATGCCACAAAAATTGCCAACCTTGACATAATGCACAATATGATTCTTGGAGCCTTGAAAGATCATGCTGTTACCAAATTAAAACTTCCAGAATACTCTTGGAAAAAGATAAAGAAAAAAACCCCAGACTCATCAGATGAGGGATCAAATGATGTTCAAGATGAAAGTGGAGACAATGAAGATCCCAGAAAAAAACAATTTGATTCTAGAGAATTGCGTTACTTGAAAAGAGATGCCCAGCAATATATTCAAAATATACAAAAATCTGTAGGCAAAGGGAGAGAAAAACCTCTGGCTCTAACTCATGAAGAATTCATGGCAGAATATTCTTTGTTCTCTGACTTAGATTATGTACCTGTCTCATTTTTGGATCCAAGCACCAGTGATATCCCTGAGCAAAGCCCTTAAATTTTGAAAAAATTCAAGTTTGATTCTGTTCTGCTGAAAAATCTTCAACAAGTCATCAAGATTACTCTAATCCCATCTGATTGGACAAGAGTAACCAAAAAACTTGGAGAAGCAAGTCATGGAAGTCTCAAGGCTGCAGAGTGTTCTCTCCTTTATAAAGTCTACATTCCCAATTTCATCATTGCCATGAAATTTGAACAATGTCCATTCCCAGAAATATTTGTTGAAAATACCTTCCATTTAGTGATCTGTTTGAAAATTGCCACTGGTTGGAATACCAGCTCCCAAAATGGTTCTGATATCACCAGGCACTGGGAAAAATGTTGCCAACTTTTTAGGAATCTCTTTCCAGAGCAAAATCAAAAGCCAAATCGTCATCTTGCATCCCATATACCTGAGCTTTTACAATGGTGGGGGCCTGGCCCCACATGTGCTTCCCGGGCTTTTGAGCGCTTGAATGGGCTATTTTCCAATTTAAACACCAACAATTCTTTGGGTGTGTGAATTCCTTTAAATGAAAGATACACAGAATACAACAATGCTGAATATGATTTACATTAAAATCAGATGAATTACCACTTACTATATTTCAAAGGTTCTGCAGACTTTCAAATTTAAAGTCCCTGATCAACTCACCAGGTGCACCACCAGAGGTGAATCAACTTTCAAGAATTCTTGAATCATCCACCAGGTAAAATTCAATCCCACAGCTAAATCCTGTCCATGAAAATCCAGAATTGTATTACAAATTCCTCAATTATCTCAGGAATTCCATCTCTTCTACAAATTGGCAAGATTTCAATCAAATAAATAGTGCCAATGAACCAAACACTGTTACTCTCTCACCATGGTGGAACTATTGGAATCATCTCCATTGGAATATAATGGCATTATCCACAACAGAATCAAATTATGGAAACAGTACTGTGTCATATAATCTGGGTAAAGTATCCTTCTTGAGTCAGATAAAAACCATATTCAGTGTGGTGGATCCATATGGGAGCATACCAGTTTAATTCTTGGAAGTGAATCCATTTCAAATTGAAAGGAATTTTTAAGTTGATTGGAAGAATATCAATGTGTACAAAGTTAAACACGGGATTGAACAACAAATCATTTCTTGTGATTCTGTTGATAACCAGTGTGCATATTTCTCTCAAAATGGAATCATACTAGTCACAAAATTATATCTTCCTGAAAGTGAAATTTAAAAATTATGCGATATCCCAAGTGTTATGAATTGTTTCCATCTTTTTTATTTGAATTATTTTTGGAGTGAATTGCAATTAAATGTATCAAGAATTACCTGTAGATAGAACAGAAATTGCATGAGAGAAGGAATTGTATGAATGATGAGGATAACTTTTGTTCAAAAAATGCTTTTATTTCATTTCAGAAAATTATGAGGGATTATCCTCATAGGGGGAAAAATGGATACTTGTGGGAAATCAGTGAGAACTCAGAGAGAAATCAGGGAGAAATCAGGGGGAAATCAGGGACAAAAAATTTGGAAACCACGTGGAATCTGGGAGGAAGTAAAATAGAAAACTTGGAGAATAGCATTTGAAATCATAGGTAAGACAGGAAGAAAAGAAGGAGAAAGCTAGGATATCAAAAGGTGAAAAAGAATGGAATGAAATCAGAAAAAAATGTGAATAATTGGAGCAATTGTGAAGCAACTAATTGTAAACTGGGGGTAAGCTGTGTTTCCAAATGATTGAAACATTCAAGAAATCCATTGGATTCAACCATCTCATCAAAAGGATGTGATGTCACTGGCTGACCAGATCCACCAGATTTTTTCTGGTGGAGGGGCCTGAGAGTATAGAAGGATCTGCTGTGCCATTGGTTGCGCAAAGTCAATCAAAAGGATTGGTGCGGGTCAATTTTTGTGAGGCAAATCAATTGTTGCAAGGTGGATTGGTTGAATTGAGAGGTGGATCAAGGGGGATCGGGATTGGATGGGTTGAGCAAGGATGGTGAGAGATGATCAACTTCCAACCAATCTTCTTCAAGGGATTGGCCACAATGAAGGGATCAGTGCAAGGGGGTGAAAAGCAAGAGAGGATTGAGATTGAGGTTCCTAGTTGTCAAAGATGTGAGCAAGATTTCAAGGAGTTTGCCATTGAGGCAGTGAGAGAAGGGGAAGTTGGAGGTGGAAGGTTGAGAGCTGACAGGATTGGTTGAAGATGTTTGATGATCAGTCAAAATGAACCCATCAATGAGGGATGGTTGGCTCATCAACGTTTGGTGATTGGTCAAAATCAACCGGTTGTCTTTGGTGGATTGGGGAAATTGAGATGGGAGCAATTGGTAAATTTGGATCTTAGCGGCCAATCATCTTAGATGGATTGGTTGAATGGGGTTTAAAAGCAATGCTGGAACCAGATGCAAAGATCAGGCCAAGCCGGGCTGGTCTTTGGCCGCGCGCTCGGCAAAAAAAAACAGTTGCAAGGGAAGGGAAGCAAGGGAGGATTGAAAAGAGGGCCTAGGGGCCTAAACACTGCAGGGAAATTCCTAGAAAACTAGGAAAAGGAAGAGCTGTAAATCTAGGAAGTGAAGAAGGGCATTGTTCCAGAATTTTTTTTTGTGTTGCCCTGAGATGTCCAGATTTGGTCCCCACAGCAACAAGGTGAGGAAGAGTGGCCGCAAGTGATTGGTCAATGGTTGATTTTACTTGCAACATTGAGGCAATCCAGGGTGATCAGTTGATTGATAGGTGAAACCAATCACTCACAGATTGATTGTTGATGATGGGGCAGTCAGAGTTCCAATTGTATTTGGACAGTCTGGATGAAGTGGTGAATGCAGATAATCTGGCTTGCACCTCACAGAGGATTGGTGCAAGGATGGAGGGATTGGTTGGAGTATTGCTTGATGATGAGCCAAGGTGGAGGATGGATCTGAGGGGGAGGAGGGATGGAGGATGAATGAACTGATTATCGTCAACCAATCAGTTGGATATGATTGGTTGCCAATTCTTGGTTGAGGTGAACCAGTCAACTTTGGACAATCCAAATGGCAATGATGGGGGGTGTGGTGGTCAGCTGATTGATGGAGGTTGCAGCCGCGTGTTGAGCAAAAAATACAAAGGGGCAAGAAGGAAATCAAAAGGATTTGAAAACAGGGCACAGAGGCCTAAAAGCCCCAGCAACCTTTGTAGACAAGTAGGAGAAGGAAGAGCTGGTAGACTGGGAACTGGAACAACAGTCATCCCAGAAAAGAATTTTTTTTTGTTTTTTTTCCCCAGGAATGATGATTATGAAAAAATCATGAAAAAATTTAAATTTTCCATGTTACCCTGAGGTGTCCAGATTTTGTCACCACACTGGGGGACCAAATGTAAGACTCCAAACAGTGATAGTCTGTGGCAGTTCTTTGGAGGGGAGAGGTGCTGTTTAGTCTGCCCTCCTGAGTGTTACAGAAATATTTAAATGTAACCAAGATCAAGGTCCAGAATTTTTTAAGTGAGGAATCAAGTAGTAAAGGATAAAGTTTGATAATATTTGGTAGCATTGGAGCAGAACTATCTGGGGAAACATTATGTGGGAGATATTTGAACAAAAGAAGTTAAAGTTTGTTTTAAATTTCCAAAGAACAAAACTGTTGTATATAAACAACGCCCACAAGCTAATAACTCTGGTTGTCAGCAGAACATTGGGGATCATAAAATCAAACCCCAACCAACCTCCAGGTTCTCAATGAACCCGCCCAGCTCTCCGTAATCAAGCGCTTGAAGGGTACCAGATAACTGAGGGTGGCTGTACAAGACAAAGCAAAATTTTACAAGAAGCTCTAAAAGCAAACAGTAAATGATTGGAACAGGGATAACCTCAACACTTCTCAAGGAACTCAAGAGTAGGCTGGCAGAATGCAACTTTGAAAAATAACTTCAAGGAGGTATAACACTCCAGGTTTTAAGCTTAATAAAAACTCTTCAATCAAACTTGATTGGCTCCAGAAAGATGATCAAGGAAGTATCAAGACCAGTATGGTCAGGGAAAGGAATCAAACAGTGGTTTAACACAATCAAGAATTCCAACAGACAGAATTCTCATCAACCAGCAAGGCTATTGGTTTGTTATAAGGATCAGGCCACAGAGAAGCACAGACTACGGTTCAATGGATCAAGGGGCAATCATAGATATACCCAAGATAAGGATGAGGATCAATTACTGATAATAACCAGGGGGGAATACGCACACACTCTCATGGATTTTTGGAAAAGGGTAGGGGAGAGCCCCTTCTTTTACGGGCCATGGGTCCCTGTAGACTATTTACAAGAGATGACACAGATAGAGCAGAAAAAAACAACAATTGGAAAAAAAGTTTTTTTTTATTCAATGATGAAAGGATCAGGAGGCCCATGGAAGTCTGGTCTACCCTGATTGACAACCTCCCGCGGATTGGGTGAGAATAAATCTCACCCTGTCATTCCTTGCCTCCATCTGTAGAGGGGTGCGCAAAAAAGCCAATAGATCACCCCCTTCCAAAGATGGCAGGCGATGAAAATAAAGAATCCAAGGCCCTCCGCGGACAGAGGCGCGCGGAAAACCTACAAAATGTTTCCCGCCCCCATCCAAAGACAGAAGGGGGTGTTATCCAACCAAAGGAGGGTTGGTCAAACAAACTAGTGGTAGTTGCAAGACAACAGCGCAAGACAGTTGGGTGATGAGCCAACAATGGGGGGATGATTGAAAACTGGCAGGCAACAATTTTGTGGTTTCTCAATGTTGATCAAGTGACCTTGGGTGGGTGATTGATGGAGGAGGGGATAAAAAAAAGGGGGGGTTGCAATTTTGAAGGCGCCAGGGACAGGTATCAGAGAAAATGATGGGCAGTAGACGATTTTTCCTTGTTGCCGTGATTGAGATTGGTTGGTAAGATTGCCGCAAGCAGAAGTTGCTTCAGCAATCCTTGGAGGGTCATTTCTATGCAGCTTGGTTGGATGACCAAGGTCGGAGTTGCGACAAGGTTGCAATGGATTTTTGGATGAGCTGGGAGATTATCTGAAGGCAAGGGAGATTGTTGAGCTCAATCTTGGCCAATGATTGGCAAAGGCGCTCTCAAAGGCAATGGGAATGGTGAAAAATTGAGGCCAATGAGGAAGCGATGATGGGATTAGGGTGGATGGATGGATGATTGAGGGATGATGATCTGGAAGAGGCGGGATCCAGCAAGGCTGATGGGTGTAGAGATGAGCAAGGGTCATCCCCGCTCATCTTTGAGTTGGCTGATCAAAATGGGGTGCCCAACAACGGAGGCAAGGTATTTTGAACAATGAAGATGGCCATTGCGGTTGATTTCAACAAAAATGCCTGTGCCAGCAAGGGTTGCATCAACCAAGCTGGTCTTTGCCTGCGCGCTTGGCAAAAGGGACACAAAGCAAGAAGGAAGAGGATTGAAAACCAGTCCAGGGATCTAGAAAGCCCCAGAGATCCTTCCTAGACAACTAGGAGAAGGAAGAGCTTGAAGGCTAGGAAGTGAAGAAGGGCATCCTTCCGGTTTTTTTTTTTGATTTAATTTATGATCAAAAATAGTTAAAAAAAATCATAAAAATTCTAAAATTTTCTGCACTGGCCCAAGGTGTCCAGATTTGGTCACCAAATTGCCACATGCTTAGATTGGAAATAGATATCCAGCAGTATAGAGGACAGATGACAATCATGCACAAAACTGGAACCAAACACCAGAACGCAGATGGACCCAGTAGATGGGCTCTCCCTAATGAACCTAGTAAACCTGCATATAAGTTCTTCCCAAGCTTAGGGATCAAGGTTTGTGGTCTAGAACTAGATTTCTTTGATTTTGTCCAAGGGAGCTATGACCCAGAGCATCTCAAGTTGCTAGAGATCATGAAAAGCAAGAATCCCTCTAATGAGTCAATACGGAGTCTACAAAAGGAACTCTCCATTCCTTATAAGGAAGGGAGATTCTCAAGCTTAGATTGTATGTTATACTTCCTTCATAAACCCTCAAGTGTGATAGTCCTCAACTCAGAAAACCACATTAAAATTATACTGCATGAATGCCATGATAACTTCACTGCAGGTCACTTTTCATTAGATAGGACTATTGACAAGGTCAAGCAGACAGCCTGGTGCATCCACTGGAGAGGAAAAACCACTGAATACATCAAGTGCTGTGACAAGTGTCAGAGAGCTAACAGAAAAACAGAAGGAGATTTGGTCTTCTCCAAAAGATATGAGAGCCCACCAATAGATGATAAATAATAAACATGGACTTTTTCACTGGTTTACTGCCAGGGGGACCATACTCTTATGAATCTGTGTGAGTGATTGTAGACAGATTCTTCAAAAGAGAAAAATTTATACATAATCACAAAGATGACACAGCTATGGAAGTAGCTCTTCTGTTCTGGAAAAAAGTCATGGCTGATGTAGGTATTCCAAAAATTATAATCAGCAACAGAGACCCAAAGTTTAATTCTGAATTCTGGAGGAACCTTCATGATATGTTGGGAACAAAATTAGCTTTCTCCACAGCTTATCATCTTCAAACTGATGGGCTAGCTGAGCACATGATTCAAACTTTGGAAGAAATGCTAAGAAGGTTTTGCTCTTTTGGTTTAGAGTTTAAAACCCACAATGGGTACACGCATGAATGTGTAAGCCTTCTGCAATCCCTAGAAATAGCTTACAACAGCAGTATGCACTTGACTACTGAAGAATTTGCTTATATTCTAGAGAGAGGATGGGTAAATAGAATGCCTAAAGAGAGTGTCAACCAAAAGCTTGTCAATTTCCAACCAACAGCCCTGGACTTAAAGAAAATGTTGGAAAAAGCTAATCATCATGCCTCAGAATGTGTTCAGAGAGCTGTTGAGTATAATAAAACTAGGTGGGAAAAAAGCCACAAGGAACCTGACTTTAAATTAGGGGACAAGGTCTTACTGTACACAGTGAACTTCAACAATCTAGGAGGTAATAAGAAACTGAAATCAGCCTTTTTAGGCCCTTTCTGAAAAAAAATGCTCCATGGAAAGAATGCTGTTGAAGTTATCCTCAGTGAGGAATTGTCCAAGAAACAGCCAGTTTTTCCCATTAGTTGGATTAAGCACTATAAACCTAGGGATGCTGAAGACACACTTTCCCAAAATATTCCATGAGAAATCACACAGGAAGGGAGAAAGAGCAAAGTAAGAAAAATCCTTAAAGAAAAGAAGGAAAGAGTCAAGGGAAAGGATGTCAGGCTGTAACTTGTCAGATAAAGAGGAGAATCAGCAGCCAAGGATGAGTAGCTACCAGAAAAAAACATACCAGATGGCCCCATCCTTCTGAGGAATTTCAGAGTTGCAAAAAGGAAAGATTAAAATCTCCACCCAAGAACCTGTTTTTTTACCTATTTCCCCTCCAAAATTCCTTTTGGGTACAACAATCTTGACAGGGGGGAATTTTAGCTGGATACTATTCAGAACCAACTGACTAAAGCCCCCAAAAAGTAAAACTTGATAAATAATAATAATAAATACAAAAATACAGAAACAATCAGTAAAAATATGGAAATTAAGAAATAAAAACTTAACCTGTAATAAATCTAAAAAAATTATGAAAGAAATGGATTCTTGGTGCCAATTTAGGTAGGGCCACCTACTGGCACAACCCCCAAAAATTTACTCCTTCAGGTAAAACCATGGTTTTCCTGTGTACCCTCCCACTACATCTGCAGGTATGGGTTCCTGACCAAAAATTTGGTCAGAAACTCATAATTATGTCTAGTTTAGGAGCTATGGACAAAAACAGGTTTTTTCCATAGAGGTAAAAGCAGTAGCATACCTTCCGCAAACTCAATTGTCCATAGCTCCAGGCACAGCCAAATACCTTCTGCAACCGCCTGGAGGGGCTAAAGTATGCGCCAGCCCCACAATCAGTCAAGCAACTACCTTTCTGGACCCAGACGTAGTTTCTAGTAAGCCACTACCACGCGTGGCAGTTGCCACCCACTCCTGCGGGTAGTCAAGCAACTACTGGGGGAGGCAGTTGCTACCGACTCCTGCTGCTAGTCAAGCAACTACAATGGGAGGCAGTTGCTACCAACTCTTGCAGGTAGTCAAGCAACTACCGCGCAAGGAAGTTGCAACTGACTCCTGCAGGTAGTTGGGGGACTACTGAGCAAGGCAGTTGCTACTGACTCCCGCAGGTAGTTGCTACCAACTCCTGCAGGTAGTTGAGCAACTACCATGCAAGGAAGTGGCTACCGACTCCTGCCGGTAGTCAAGCAACTACTGCGCGCGGGGGTAGCTACCTGTGGCCAGCCCCGCAGGTAGTCAGCCAACTACCTTGCGCAGGCCCCTAGAAAACGGCTGGGCCATTGTGAAAGGCAACAAGCCGCCTCACTGGACAGCCCCCCCTCTCCCAAAAAGGAAACAGGCTGTAGGGTACCACCTATACACCCTGCAGCCCTGTTCCACACCACATGGGGCCAAAAGAGCGCCACCATGTGGTGGGAAATAGTATGAAAACAGATAAACCAACAAAAATCTAGAAAAATGGGCCCTTCAACCTATTTGAAACTATATCAAAGGTTGTCAGGGCCCCTGAAAAAAGGCCTGTATGGTAGGTTGGGACCCAACAGGGTACATTTTAGTTACTTTAACACCCTGAGAGTGTTTAATAAGGATAAACAGAGGGCTAAATTCGTGCTTGATGGCTCACAAGGTAACAAACACCCATAAAACACCCCCCTTGTGTCCCTGGTAGCTAAAGTGGTATGTAACTAATCATTAATAAGAGTGTGCTGTCAAATTAAGTGACTGTAAAACATCCCAATATGGAAAAAAGCCTCAGACTTAATATATCCTTGCAGAATGGGGTCCACAGAGCATGCGTTCAAACCCCTGGCTTCAAAAAGCCATGACTTATATTTAAAAATTTGAATTGGATACTACTTCTTTGGTAGAAACAATGAGGACATTAAGGGTACAGAAACATGTATCAAGCCCCGGGAATGATGAAATAGGGCTTCCTGTACCTCTTTAGTGACCAGAGCAGGTCTACACAAAAAGACTGATGGCTCCCTGGCCTCATCACTAGTTTAGCTGGGAAAAATACTGTACCATGAGGGGACCCAAATTATATAAATAAGGGCTCTTCCCCCAGCCATTTCTAACTCATCCATCCAGTCATATAGTCCTTATTTCTTCAGATATTTTGTTCCTCAAGCCATCCAACCTTTATAAGAAATAAGTGTGTGATCCTGGACCACTTTCTGATTAAAGTATAGGCAAAAACTCTTGAATCCTTACATTTTGGCCAAAATAAACATCCAACCATTCAGCCTGCCTCAGAACAAGCTTTCAGCACCGTGAATCCCTGCATATTGGTCCATCCATTAGGCATAGGTCCAGATCTAGACCCAGTAAGTTATCCCGCTGACTCATTCTCTTTTTGTAGGTTCTGCATAACCCAAACCCCAAAGAAATTACACACACTCTTCTTGAAAGGAGTCCTTGTGAACCCCACAAGCTTCACAATTGCACCTATATTGCCCTTAAAAGACATATAAGTGTGTTCATAAGGGCTCAAAAACCCAATTAAGGTCTTGGTTCTTCCTTTTAATTTTATTTTTATAAATATATGAAAAAATTTAAACCTGTTAGCCAAAATATATCTCTGGCTTTTTGTAACATTTTTACTCTAAACTTTTCTTCACCTCTAGTAGCTAGAAGGAGATAGGTCCTTGGCATATAGTAGGCTGAAACCAGTCTTGGTTGGATATATATCCAGACACCATCTCAAATTGATAAAATACTCATAAGAGATAATTAAGTGATTTATGGCTTTAGTCTGATTAATTTGTATCCGTCCAAGCCCTTATGAAACCACGTTATACTGCTGAAATTTTTCTAAACCCCAGAAAACAGGCTAAAACCCTCCAGTATAAGTTATCACAGGAAACCAAGGAAGGTGATAATATACCAGTAATTTTTTTTATCTCCTTTTATGTTGTGGATGTTGTCAGCCTAATGGATGCCAAGTAACTAGCTCCTTCTAGCTACTAGAGGTGATTGAAAGTTTAGAGTAAAAATGTTAAAAAAATGCCAGAGAAATATTTTGGCTAAAAGGGTGAAATTTATTGATATATTTATAAAAATAAACTGAAAAGGAGGGTACAAGACCTTAATGGGTTTGTTGAGCCCTCTGGAACACAGTTATATTTCTGTAAAGGAAAATATAGGTGAAATTTTGGTGCGTGTGGGGTTCACAAGGACTCCTTTCAAGAAGAGTGTGTGTAATTTCCTTGGGGTTTGGGTTATGCAGAACCTACAAAAAGAGTATAAGTCAGCGGGATCAATTACCGGGTCTGGATCCGGACTTATGCTTCATGGATGGACCAATATGCAGGGATTCAGGGTGCTGGAAGGTGTTGCTGAGGAAGGCTGAATTGTTGGATGTTGATTTTTGGCCAAAATGTAAGGATTCTAGAGTTTTGTCTATAATTTTATCAGAAAGTGGTCCAGGATCACACACTTATTTCTTATAACGGTTTGATGGCTTGAGAAGAAAATGATTTAAGTAATAAGGAATATATGACTGGATGAATGAGTTACAAATGACTGGGGGAAGAGCCTTTATTTATATCATTTGGGTCCCCTCATGGTACAGTCTTTTTACCAGCCAAAGTAGGGTGACCCAGGCTAGTTCTGAGGCCAGAGGGCCATAAGTGTGTTTTTCTAGACCTTTTCTAGTTACTAAAGAGCTACAGGAAGCCCTATTTTGTCATTCTTGCGGCTTGATACACGTTTCTGTACCCTTGATGGCCTCATTGTATCTACCAAAGAAGTAGTATTCAATTAATATTTTGAAATATAAGTCATGTATTCCTGAATCCAGGGGTATGAAAAAATGCTCTGAGGACCCCATTCTGAAAGGCTATTTTATTTTTGAGGCTTCTTTGTCCTTATGGGGGTGTTTTACAGTCACTTAATTGGACAGTACAATCCTAGTAATGATTAGTTAAGTACAGTTTTAGTTATCAGGGACACAAGAGGGGTGTTGCATGGGTTTTTGGTACCTTGTGAGTCATCTAGCACAAAGTGAGGCCTCTGTTTATCCTTAGTGCACACTCTAAGGGTGTTAAATTAAATAAAATGTACTCCTTTGGGTCCAAACTTACTGTACAGGCCCTTTTACAGGGGCCTTGACAACCTTTGATATAGTTTTAAAAAGGGTGCAGGGCCCACTTTTCTGGATTTTTTGTTGGTTTATCTGTTTTCAAACTATTCCCCACCAAATGGTGGCGCTCTTTGGCCCCCATGTGGTGTTTAAAAGGGCTTTAGGGTGTATAGGTGGTACCCTACACCCCTTTTCTGTTTTGGGAGGGGGGGAGGGCTGTCCAGTGAGCTGGCTGGTTGCCTTGCGCAATGGCCCGGCTGGTTTCTAGGGGCCTGCGCAAGGTAGTTGGTTGACTACCTGTGGTGCTGGAAAAAGGTAGCAAATGCCTTGCACGTTAGTCACTCAACTACCCGTGGGAGTTGGTAGCGACTGCCACGCCTGGTAGTTGCTGACTAGTGACTACTTCAGGCTTGCGCAAGGTAGTTGCTTGACTGCTTGCAGGGACAGTATGTGCGGTAGCTCCTTTGCGTGGTTACAGAAGGTATGCAGCTGCGCGCGGGGCTATAGAAAAAACCTGTTTTTGTCCATAGCTCCAAAAATAGACATAATTATGGGTTTCTGACCAAATTATTGGTCAGAAACCCATACCTGCCAAAGTCATGGGAGGGTATACAGGTAAACCATGGTTCTACCTGAAGGAGAAAGCTTTTGGGGGTTGTTCCAGTGTGCCAGTTGGTGACCCTACCTAAATTGGCACCACAAACCCATTTCTTTTATAATATTTTTGGATTTATTACAGGTTAAGGCTTTATTTCTTAATTTATTTTTATCAATTATTTCCAAATTTTTGTATTTATTATTATTATTCATTCAGTTTTTTTGGGGGGGCTTTAGTCAGTTAGTTCTAAATAGTAGCCAGCTGAAAGATTTTGTGTTAAAACACTCTGTAACACCACCATATATTTTATAGAAATATATTCTTTGGGAAATTATCCCCTTCATCACTATTACAAAGGATCTGAATTAGCCAGGTGTATTGATTAAAAATTTAATTAACTGAAGAAGAGGTGCTAAAGATCCCAAATATATTCTTGTGGCCCCCTTCTTATTCATTTAGTTAATCATTTATTTATATCAATTCTTAATAAACAAACCACCTTACCTTGAATTTGCTTTATCCATATTTTGAGAGATCTATGCTTCATGTTTTTGAATAATTTCTACATGGTTTAATCTATTACCTCTGGTATCTTAAAAGTAGCAAGGGCTTTTATGTTTGACGGCTATGGCAGAACATGTTATGAGTCTATCTTAGCAATGTGCTAAGATGGATAAAGATGATCACTCTAAAGTACCTCACCTCGCAGAACAAGTTATGAGTCTATGTTAGCAATGTTTTAAGGTGGAAAAAAATAATCACTCCTGAGTAAATTCTGAGTTATTAGATCCAACATGATAATTGGGGAAGTGATTTTAGTTTCTTAGTGTCAGCTTGCTACTATTACAGAGCAATCTGCAAATGGTACAGAAAGAAAAATAAATACAAGAATAAAAATGAAAATACTTGAAGGAAGAAATAATATTAAAATATTATTTGAAATTCTGATTATCTATCAAAGTTAAGGTGGGGTCCCTCACTGAAACCTACCTTAAATTCCCACTCCTTACATTGTTAAATCATTGATGAAGGATTCAAAGAAGACACAGATTTGAGCTTTTGGCCAATGAAATATTTCACCTGCAACCCCACATATAGGTTTTACTGTGAAAAATTAGTCAGAATCTGTGAAATCTGAATATTTGAGGAGTTACAGGTGGAAGAGTGGCTGCAAATAAGATTCCTGCGTGCTTCTGAGGAGCAACAATTCTACTTGGTCTAAACAACATGAAAAGCTGGGTACGCAGTCTCAGGAATCTGACAAGTACTCAGCAGCAGGACTGCAGACTTACTTGAAAAGTCTGACAGCAGGAAACCTGAGGTACCGCCTACATGGTACTACCCAGACAGAGACATGTCACATAATTTATGAATGTCTCCTGGGGTTTAGAATGATCAGAAACATACATAATAAATGCAAAATTACCTGAAAGTAACTTGTACATATTTTACTAAATATATGAAGAAAACTTGAGAATGTCAAAAATAGGTAACAGCAGATTGAAAAACCTTAAAAAATACCTTGAAGTTACAAATATGAGTACTTTAAGAAATAAAAATACGCATGACAACTCTAGGAAAATGAATATGTAAAATATTAAATACTTTCCTATAGTATGTATTTTTGATTAATTATTGTAAGTAAATAAGAAGAAATTCAAAATTATGCCCAAAAGCATTTTATGCTTTTGTTCCCATTTATTAATACATCATTAAAAATTAAACTACATCAGAGTTACTGTAGGAAGTTATACTAGGAAGTCATATAAACAATCCCGGAATATCTACTAGCAATAAATTATGAAAGAAAGGTGATGTGAATCAATAAGGTGTCATTCACATACAAATCAATCAATGAAATAGTAGAAAAATTCCATAACCCTGCAGAATTATAAACTACCAGTGATACATCACCTATAGCACATGCAGGGCCAGCACTGGCTGCCCTGCTTGCCTTAGGAAATGTTGCCTTGCGCCTCTACAGCCCTCAGAAGGACAGAAATTGGACTCAAAAAGATATACATAAAGGCCCCTTTTTGAGGTTATTGATACCCCAGACCCAGTTGTATATACATCCAGAAACCTTTCCAAAATGATCAAATACTTATAAGAGATAAACAATTGATTTATGGATTTAGTGTGATAAATATTATCTGTCCCAAACCCATTTTTATCAATTTAAACTGCTGAATAACTTCTTACCCCAAGTACAGGTTTAAACCCCTCAGTACACATCCCAAAACGTTACCTAAAGGATTAAATAAAATACCAGTGGGTTTATTGTCCTTTTTATGTTTTGGAAGCTTGGTCAAAAAGCCCTGCCACTCCACCATGTATTTAATATGTATATTATCTTTGGGAAATAACTCCTTCAAGAATATCAATGAGAGGTTCCAGATTAACCAGGCCTACAGATTACAAAGTGAATTTTCCTGAAGAAGAGGCGTTAAAGATCACCAATATTTAATTTTGGCTCCTCTTTTTATTTATTTAATAATGTATTTATTGATATTGATTGATAATAACCATCAATAACCAAACCATATTGCCTTGAATTTTATTTATCCAAATATTTTACAGATAATTGCTGCAATCTTCTTAATAATATACTTATAATTTATTCTATGACCTTTTATAGCCAAAATTTATCAACTACCTTGGGGTCCAGGAGGCTGGCACTTAGTCATGAGTGCGTAAGCCCAGTAGATAAATCACTGACACCTGGCAGAACACTTTATGAGTCTATCATAGCAATGTGCCAAGATGGACAACTATGATCACTCCCAAGTGACTTCTGACTGAAGAACAAAATGAAAAATAGGATGATGAGGAAAGAAAGTGTTGAGATTTCACATCAGAGAAATTTCATCCCACTGGGGGTTTCACATTTCTTGCACTCACCTGCACTCACCCCTGCGCTCTCAGATCCCTGGGGTTCTCAGGGACGGTGTCAGTCTGACGATGATCTCTTGACCTTCCTGACAACTCTGATTGCACACTTCTTCATTGAAATCCTCACCTCAATTCACAAGTACGCATCATCTCAAGCATCAAATCGAGCCAGGGTCTTCAACAGTCTTCTCTACCTCTCATTCAATCCCAAAAATATTGTTGATTTCATCACAAAGGTGAAGGTCTGCCTCAAAAAGATGGGAAAGGTCGGTATCAAGCTGCCTGATGACATATTGGCATATCTCATTCTCTTCAAATTTCCAACCTCCATGGACAATTTCAAAAGGCAAATCATGCATTCTGACAAGGAGCTCTTGGTCAAATTCGTACTCAACCATCTGACTCAACTCAATAATGAATCCATGTGTCAATCCTCTATTTAAAACTCTAGAATAAAGGGCGATGTTGCTCTTTTTGGAGGAAAAACTGCCACACACTATGTCATCCAAAAGATCCAACTCAAAGCAATGCATCAAAGGCTATCATCATCCTAGCCAAGATAAGAATCACTCGGCTGGAGAATGTTGGCACCTTCAGCCTGAAGTAGCCCCTGCATGGTGGAGAGAGAATCAAGAAAAATGGAAAGCAAAGAAGGGTGGACCAAAAGCCAAGGCTGAGTCACATTCAGCTCACTATCTAGCCTTACTCAATCAGTGGATTGAACACGGAAATTCAAATTGGCGGTTCTTACTTGATAGCGGAGCATCGGTCCACATGATAAACAACAGTTGTTTCTTTAGCGAGATGGAGCCCTACTCCGGTGAACCTATCAAGACAGGGAAAGAAGGAGCCAGCCTGCCGATAAAGGGGAGAGGTACTGCAATACTTTGCTGGGAAAATCTTACGCTCAAACTCAGTGACGCCTTCTACGTACCCAAGGTGACCATCAACTCAATCAGTGCAGGTGCTTTGAACCGCAAGGGTTGCTCAATCACCTGAACCTGTAGTAAATTCTCTGTGTCTCATGCGCGTAAGGTAGTACTAAGTGGACGGATCAAAGAAAATCTCTACACTCTACCTACGCCCTCCTAAAATGCTGTTTCATCTCCGAAAAATCTTTTCTCATCCACCATCTCTTTGCCAGAAGACAACCTACTTGAGGTTCACAGAAGATACAGACATGCGTCTCTATCAAGACTTGCTTCTCTTACTCAACATATTCCTGGTGAAGCTAAAAAAAATTTTCAGTGTGTTGAATGTGTCAAAAGCAAAATCGCAAAATTGTCTTTCAAACTCTCATCCAAAAGGTCGTCCAAAGCTTTCAAAAAAATACATCTTGATCTCATGGGGCCAATCCGAGCGTCCTCCAAATCAAGTCACCAATTCATCTTGTCTTTAGTCAAAAATTCTACTGGCTATCTTGCTGAATTCCCAATGGCTTCAAAGGACAAGACAGCCGATATCATTATCAGTCTGCTTGAGAAGGAACAACATTGCCAAGGAATGTATCCCTCTGAGGTCTGTACTGATGGAGGAACCAAATTTGTCAACAAGAAACTCTCCTCCTTCCTTGAAGACAAACACATCTCCCACATCATTTCAGAACCCTATCACCCAGAGCACAATGGGCAAGCCAAGCGAGCTAACCGCACTATTGTTGAATCCACACAAGCAACCATTAAGGATGGTTTTCTCCCATCTACGGTGTGGCACAAGGTGGTGAAGGGGTGTTTCTTGATGCTGAATCATATCCCACTGAAAGGTGAAACGGAAACGCCTTGGGAGAAGATAAATGGTCAAGCTCTTCCTTCATCCTTCCTAAAACCCATCCGCAACCCGTGCATTTATCTCATCAATAAAAGAGAGCAAGGATTGAAATTCAATGCAAAGGGCAAAGAAGGCACATTAGTAGGCTTCAATCAACTTCTTCACTCATATCAAATATTAAATAGGCATGGTTCTATTGTCTCATCCAAGCATTTCAGATTCATGCAAATGCCCCCACCGCAAATGAGTGGACCCAACTTAGATGTGGAATCCAAAATAGATAATGGCGATTCAACGCCAGCTCCTGAAGATCTCCCTGACAATTGTGTACCTTGGAAAAACTATCAAGACAGATCCAACAATTCTATGAGCTCAGCAGATGAAGAAAAGTCAATCAGTCACTCCTCAGAAGAAGTAAGCTCACCATCTCCCCCTGCCACAAAGAAGTCAAATTGCACAACGTCTCAGGAGACCAGTAAAGACGTTCAGCCACCTGTCGCACCCGTCATATGGGTACTACGAGACAGGTCGAGGGTCAAACCTCAAAACAGTACGGATTATTCCACTTTTACAAGCCCAAGACCTAAAAAGACGCACTTCAATGCAACAAAAATCTAGATTGGATGGAAGAAATGGACGTAAAACTGGACTCCATTGAGGATCTTAGTGTGTGGGAAGAATATGAAGGTCCGGACCCGAAAAATGCACTAAGGACTACATGGATTTACAAGATCAAGCTAGACTGCCATGGAGATCCTGTCCAATACAAGGCAAGACTCTGTGTGCAGGGGTTTAACCAAATTCAGGGCCTGGATTATTCAGAAACATTTGCACCAACTGGAAAACCATCAACCTTGCGTCTCATGCTCCTCTACACACTCAAATCAAAGCAGAAGATCCTCCCATTCAACTTCAAAAGTGCGTTTCTTCACTCAGCAATTGACAAGTAAGTAATTATTCAAACTCCAAAGGGTTCAAAAAGAAAGAGCAGATTCATTACGCTTCAAAAATCTCTTTATCGGTTGAAGCAGGCGCCCAAGAACTGGTATGAAACGCTGACAGGTTGGTTTGGGGAGGTAGGTTTCAAAGATTCTGCGTGAAACCCATGCCTCTATCTATCCAACAACAGCAAATCCCAAATATTCTTCCATGTGGACAATCTAGTTCTTGTCGGCAATGGTGATGATTTTGAAAGGAAATTCCTCAATCACTTTGCTGGCTCCACCGCGAAAGATCCGGACACCATCCTGGGCATGAAAATAGAAGTGAAAGGCAATGAAATTCTTCTTAGCCAACCTAAAAACATCAAGCGTGGCCTCAAAGATCTGGGACTGCAGGACGCGAAATCAAGCAAATCTCCACTCACTCCAAATCTTCAACTCAAACCCGCAACTGATGATGAGCATGAAAAGTTAAGAACATGCAATGTCAACTACAGGTTGACCATTGGTCTACTCAATCACATAGCTTGCTACTTGCGGCCGGACTTGAGTTTTGCTTTATCCAGCTTTTAACGATTGAATGTCAAGCCAGGTCTAATTCACTGGAACAAACTGAAAAAGACGTGGAAATACCTAAAAGAAACCTCTCACATCAAGCTGCCCTTGAAAATAAATGATGCTGACACCCTGATCTCAGCTTACTTCAACGCATCATGCGCAGATGATCCAGACACTCAACAGTCTCAAACAGGGTATCTCTGTGCAGTTTACGGGTGCGTTGTATTGTGGAAAAGCTGCAAGCAAAAGAATATCACCTATAGTTATACCAATGCGGAGCTCAATGCTTTTGTCAACACTTTTCATGAGGCCAGCTGGATATGCTCACTCACGTGTGAAATCTTCTCAACTGAGGTATCCCCTATAGCAATTCATACGGATAACAGTGAACTGATAGATAAAATTGAGAGATTTGGCTCAAACTAAAAAACTCAACACCTTGACTTGAAAACCAAAGGAATGAAAGAAGAGCTGAAATCTGGCAACTTTGCAACCATGCTTGTCAAGTCAGAAAAAATGCCCGCTGACGCTCTCACCAAAAGCGCTGACTTAGAAAGCTTAAAACTACTTCAGTTATCCTTTTCCTCACTGGTGTCCACGTGATTCTTTTTTTTTTCTTATTTTTTTTCCTTCCTTTTTTGTCTTACTCACTGAGGGCGTTGACAACTTCTCATCTCTCCAGGCATGGGGCGTGTTGAGATTTCACGTCAGAGAAATTTCATAACACCGGGGGTTTCACATTTCCTGCACTCACCTGCACTCACCCCTGCGCTCTCAGATCCCCGGGGTGCTCAGGGACGGTGACAGTCTGACGATGATCTCTTGACCTTCCTGACAACTCTGATTGCACACTTGTTCATCAAAATCCTCACCTCAAGTCATGATATCCTTACTTTCCTTTGTAAAAGATTTCCGTCTCATGTCTCTTGATTTCCTTCTCTTGACCTCATCTTCCGTCCTGCTTGTTCCGTCTTATTCAATCATCCTCTGACTCAAATCATGCCTGGTGAGATTTGTCATCTGTCTCATTCTTCTCATCACTCATGTCTCAATGACTCACCTATTTGAAAGTTCTAGCTTTTCATCATCTTCTTGCTTCACAAACTCAAGACCTCCCAAATCCACCGAACTCACAATCAACCTCACCTCAACCAGTCACACTTGCGGTCTTGACTTCCTGTCTGTTTTTGTCACTCACAGTCTCATGCCTGTCTCTTGTGTTGTTCTCATCTGTTGCTATTCCTTTTGTTTCTAGCTCTCAGCTCAGTTCACAATTCAAACTTCATTATCTTTTCAGAAAGAGACTGTTATAATGGAAAGGAGAATTATTGTGAAGAGTAATTACAGTATCAGATCCCCAGTGATAAGTATTGGATGTGATGGGACCTAATACACATGAGACTCTTTTTATTTAACAACTTAAGTTCTTAACTTCAGTTCTCAGCACACTGGATCAGTTTTCTAGAGGTTTCTCTGTTTGGATTCAGGTTTATCTATGAATTCATAAAACTCAGGCTCCCATGATGTCATTGTTCTCAATCTTACAATTTGTTTCCCTGCTTGTTTTTGATTAAGGACAGGTAGATTTCAAAAAGGCCCTTGCCATCCAAGCGGCTGACACAAGTAGTTGTAAGAGCTGATGACAATAAATTGCAATAAGTACACAAAAGGGGAGTTGGTAAGGCATGCCAACATTTCAAGCTTAAGAGCAACAAGGTACCTTCTGGTGGGGAGCGGTAGTTGTACCATATGTGTTGCCATTATCTGGGGCCCTTTTGTACATGATTGGGCGCGAGTTGCCTTTGACAAGCTGGGAGTTAGTGGGCCGAAGGAAGGGACAATTAGTGATGACTTTTCAGTGTGGCTGTGAAGGTATCATGCAGTTGCAAGCAGATTCAATGAAAGCAACACTTCAACTGACTGAGGACCCTTTGGTTGCAGTAGGGGCAGAGTAACCCAAGTTGGCTTGCAGAAAAGCAATCAGGACGGCCAGGAGGATGAAGGAACGCATGATTGGTCTTATTTGGGGCAAGGTTTACCTTTGTTTATTAAATGAAGGTTTAGGTATCCTAGCCAAAGCTGAAAATGATAGTGAGGGAAGAGTATTGAGGGATGGTGGCTGGATAGTTGTTGCAGCTCACTGGGCAAATGCTGGATTCTTTATATCCTTGGGGAACACAGCTCACTACTTGATACCCTTGAAGAACAGCAAGAAATTGGAAACGTAAAACGATTGGTGGTCAGTCGTCCATTGGGAGAGCTGGCGTCATAAAGGGTTTTTCGGCCAATGTTTGACATCTGTTGTCCGGCGGTCGCTCTCGTCATTACCAACAGGACCAAAAGTCGAAAGATGAAACAGCTCGACAGGTGCTTGAATTGTACTTGAAATCAAGCGGGAGAGCTTCAAGTCTAATGAGACAGTTGGTTTGTGTAGCGAATCTCAGCCCACCTTTTGTGAAGAATTAAATCAAATTTAAGGATTTATGTTTCAGTAAGGAATCGGCACCTGATATTGGATATCCCAGCTGGAATAATGATTCTTTGCAGAGGTTTGGTGCAAAACGCCGTGGTGTTAAAAGTGTCAATCATTGTTAATAGGTTTGACAAGTGTCAGAGCAAGAGGCTCTTTGCCTTGGTACGTCCCTCGATAGCCGAGCCGTATGCTCCTAATAGAAGCCAGTTCTGCTGGGTAAGTGGACACTCTTCTGAATAAACCGTGCCTTGACGGATCAATGAGTCCCTTGAGCGATTACCGAGGCACTGAGATACATCTAACCACGCCACAGATCAGACGAGGCCATGGCATAGACCTGACCACGGTTGAATCAGCGGTGTAGGACAGTCAGTACAACAGGTGGTTGCTCACAACCAAGCAACATGCCT
This sequence comes from Puccinia polysora, assembly GCA_025617555.3. NCBI lineage: Eukaryota > Fungi > Basidiomycota > Pucciniomycetes > Pucciniales > Pucciniaceae > Puccinia > Puccinia polysora. The sequence goes on along the minus strand of CM062630.1, from coordinate 1,405,570 downwards.
GGCTGGCAAGGAAACTGGCAGGGTAAAAGGATGAAAGATGAGGAGGAGGCTGCTATTGTAACTTTTGTATGAAAGGGCACTTGTATTTAGCAATTATTCAGCACCCAGCCATCATCATATCTAAAAACACTGCACAATACAAATCCACGCAATTAAAAACAAATCCATCTTATCAACGCAAGTTCCCGCTATATTTCTTCCATAAAATAACTTTTCATAAAACTCCAAAATCTACCAACCAATTGAATTCTCACAACAAGAACAACGGTCAATTTAATAAAAATCAAAGTGAGGCCTAGGCAAATGAAATATGAGTGACGTCATAAAGAGTACAACGTCATCATTTGTAATAATGACATCATTAGTTGTAAAAGAGTGAATCATAAAATGAAAAAAATATGTAAAGGAGATCGAGGTTGACAGTAGCAGGTTCCCCATTTCTTCTATCATCTATTTTGGGCGAACTGCCACTGTAAGTCATTTGTGTAACTGAAAATACGGTCAACACTTTAAAAGGTACACCATGGGTTCACTTTTGGAGGTTGATAGCACCTCCAATTGTTGGGGAGCTTGGCTTGTTAGGTAGCGACTCGCTAGCAAAAAAAAATAGCTAGCAAGCCGTTTATTGGGCGTTTTCCGCAATCGTGCAATCCACAAGGCCGCGGAAGCCAGCTAGCGACTCAAATCACCCAATCATGTGTCATGTAGCAGGTCGCTAGCTAGGACCATTTGGCCGTTTTTTTGTCATTTTTTTCATTTTGCGCGCAAAGTTGGGGCTGGGGTGAGGGGAGCAGGGGATATTGGAGCTGCAATGATTGTGGAAGGTGGTATTGAAGGACATTGAAAGGAGAGCTGGCGGGTTAACGGGGTAGTGGATGAAGAGGTGGTAATCGAAGATTAGCTAGCAAGCTTGCTAAATTCCCATAGATTTATGGAAAACCTGGCAAAATTTTGGAACTCACTTGCTAGCAAGCATTTATTTTTGCACAATGGTGAAAATTGCTTGGTAAACTAAGCTAACAGTCTGGTTTACCAAGACAATTGGAGATGCTCTGAGAGCCACAGAGTTGACAACAGGGGTCAACTTAAAATTGATTGCATCAACCGCCTGGCATTTTGACGACTGGGTCAGTCAATGGTTGATCAACCAACAAATGATGGTGGATTCAACCAATGCTTCAATTAGCCAGTGGGCTGAATTGTGATCAGTCAAGGTCAGCGTTGTGGCAATGCTACATCGCCCCCGCTGTTGAATCAACAGTGGGGTGGGCTGGGAGGACCCATGCCACTTGGGTCCTAGGGAACTGGCCTGTGGCTCTATACTGAAGTTAGTTCCTATACTTCTTACACATTTTTTATGTTGGCAAGGTTCCAATTTTGCAGTCATTTGAGACTTGAAATCAATCTTTAAAAAAAGAAAATTTTCATTGAAAAAGTATACTGCTTTAAAACAAATATATTGTTTTTTGGTTCTATTTTCTTTGATCTTTCAAATCAAGCTATTTTTGATATTGTGTAGTTATTTTTTTTTCTTTTTTTTCAAACTGTATTTAATTTTCAAATTAAAAACATTTAAAGCATCACTTGTGAAGTGCTAGCCTCAAGATTCAAGAGAAGTCCTTGTCCTGGTTCAACCCACCTGGCTATGGCTGAGGTCATACACTCAACCGTTGGCCAGGTTCAATGACTGGAGTGACAAACCTGGCTGCTGACCTGTGCTCCTCAGCTGCATTGCATGCAGCTGAGTTAAAAATCAAATAATTTTAGTTTGAATAGATAATTTATGTTGTTCTCTGAGAGGTATCTTGACCACCCTTGAATTCTAACTCCTTATATATTTCAAATAAATAAAAGGAAAATGACCAAAAGGCCAAGGCATCACTATGGCACTTTTTTGACATTTTGATATTTCTTTAATATTTCACATGCAATTTCATGTACATGTTTCACACCTGAAATTCACTCAGAATTGAAGTATTATGTATATTTCAGGAGTTACAGCCAGATTTGTTCTCTGTCACAATTCCTGCACGCAGCCCCACATTGCTACCGCATGGGTACACGCGCCTGACACTAAAAATGTAGGCGCCTGTCAATAAACCTGCATGCAATATACTTCTGGACGCGGATGCTGGATTCCCACATGCATCTGTTAGGGATGCACGTGTCAAAAAAACTGGCATCACTAATCACTGCCTGGTACCGCAGGAACATGTTAAAACCCAGCTTCATGCATCATGCACATGTAAAAACTTGACTGACGGATAAAGGGATGTCTGAAACCTCTGAATATTGGATTTAAAGTATGATATTGAAACCATAAGACAGAAAACTTAGTGAAAATAATAATAAAGGTTGTCACCTAATTACCATTATCAAATATTTATTAACAACAAAACACACCAAGGATCTTCCCTAAAAATTATGAAATTTTACCAAAATTTTCAGAAGATGGCTTAGAATCCAAAAATACCCTTTTCTGACCATTTCAATCAAAAGAAACTAATAAAAAATTCAGAAATATGCCAGAACTGTACAAATCACAAATTAACATTAAAACAGATTCCAATAATTATTTCACAATCAAATATGACACAGACAGGTTCAGATGATTGAAAACACTCAGAGTGCGTGCCAAAATATTGCTGGCCAGCCTTCTAGCCTTTTTCCACAAGCAAAACCCTCTCTACATGCCCTGGGAAAGTCCTCTTACCCCAAAAGCTATATAAACAGCCCTTTTTGGATGATTTAAACACTGGTAATTTTTAATTAATCAATCCAGGCCTATTCCCATCCATGATCAAGTTTTTAAAGATGATAAAAAAGTGAGGTATGGCCTCAGTCTGATAGCATGATCATGAATTCTAACCCCATAATTAATTCCATTGAGGAATATCAGTAAAACCCCACCAATTTTCCTGAGACCCTTTCAATTGGTGAATTTTTGCAAGATTCTGGGAGTGCCTGCTTAAAGTTGTAAGTTATCCCCTACTTGCATCCAGGAATAAGTGCTATGTGAAAGCCAGTCCTCCCATTCCCCTTGAGTAAACCCCTTTTGAGGAATCAATTAGGACCTCATTGTCCCAAGGTCTTTAAATGGTCAAAAGAGCCTGATGAAGAGAGGTTGTTTTAATCAGGATCCCCAGTTATTTCAGCCTCCTGGATGCCAAGACCCTTTTTATCCTTTAGCTAAGAGAGGTGACGGAATAAATGTTAAATATATTGTTCAATAAATGCAGCAGAAATCCTTAAAATATTTGGATAAAGCTATTGCAAGGTTGATTGGTTTGGTTAAGATTGAATATTATTAATAAATATTAATAAATTGATTATCAGATAAATTGAAAGAGGAGCCACAATGATATTGGGGATCTTGAACACATCTCTTCAGGCAATCCACTTTGAAAACGCGTAGACCTGGTTACTTTGGAACCTTTAATTTATATTCTTAAAGGAGTTTTTGCCCAAAGATAATATATATATAAAATATATGATGGAGTTGCAGGTCCTTGTAACCAATCTGCCACTACATAAAAAGGATAATTAAACTCACTGGTATGTTATTGTTTGCTTTAGGTACCTGTTTGGGATGTGTACTGATGGGTGAAACCTATTACTGGTGTTAAAAGGTTGTTTGGAAGTTTAAATTGATAAAAAGAGTTTTGAGACGGGTAATATTAATCAGAATAAAGCCATAAATTGCTTACTTATCTCTTATAAGGATTTGATTACCTTGGCACGGTGTCTGGATTTGTCAGCTTGCTAGTTGACAAGAGCAACCTGTCAAAGCAGATCAAAAAAAATAAATAAATAAAAAATTAGAAGGAGTGGGAAATCCATATATATTATTTAAGGAAGGGACTCCCCACTCAATAAAAGGTAGGTTTACTCACTGACCCCACCCTTGAATTCCAACTCCTTATATTTTTAAATAATTTCAGAAGAACAAGACCAATAAACCATGACCCTACTATGGCACCTTTGGGCCATCCTAATATTTCCCACATAACGCCATGAATAGGTTTAACACCTAAAATTCAGTCATAATTGAGGTGTTGTGTATATTTTAGGAGTTACAGGCCAATTTGTGTTATGTCACAATTCCCGCACACAGCTCCGCATTCATATAGTAAGGGTACACACACCTGACACTCAATATGTAGGCACATGTTAAGAAAACCGCATGCAAAATGACTGATGACGTATCCCCGCATGCAGCTGTCAGGCCTGCGCTCGTCAACATCAGTCGTGCTAATTCCAACAGCCAGGTACCGCAGGAACATGCTACAACCTGCATGCATACATCATGCATATGTAAAAAGTTGACTGATGGATGGAGAGATGTTTGAAACCTAAGAAAATTGAATAAAAATATGAACATAAAAACAATAAAGCACATAGATTGTGGGAAAAAATAATGAAGGTTGTCACGTAAATGAGATTGCCAAATCTTTATGAACCACAAAACACACCAAGAAGTCTACCAAAAAAAATTATTGAAAATTACCATCATGTGCAGAAGATGACGTAAAATCTACAAACACCCACTTCTACCCATGCCACTCAAAAGAAAGTAATACAAAATTAGGAAATATGTCTGAACCATAAAAATAACAAATAAATATTTAAATACTTTCTGAAAATTTTTTCACATAAAAATATGACACAGGCAAGGATAGCCAGTTGACAGCACCAAGAACACGTGCCAAAACAGCCATGTTTAGCCTTCCAGCCTCAGAACACAAGCACTACCCTCTCTACGTGCCCTGAGAAGATCTTATTACCCCAGAAAAGTATATAAACCAACCCTTTTAGATGTTTTAAACACCAGTAATTTTTAATTAATCAATCCAGACCCCTTTCCATCCATGATCAAGTGTTCATTCAAGATAAAAATGTAATTTATGGCCTTAGTCTGATATTATAATAATAATTCTAAACCATTGTGAATTGCATTGAAGAATATCAGGAATAATCCCCAACAATTGTCCTGAGACCCTTTCAACCGTGAATATCTGCAAGTTTCTTGGAGTTTCTGCTTAAATTAGTAAGTTATCTCCTCCTTGCCTCCAGGCATAAGTGCTGTGAGTCAGCCAGTCTACCCAATCCACTTGAGTAACCCTTTTTGAGCAATCACTTAGGGACTCATTGTCCCAAGTTCTATACATGGCTCAAAAGAACCCCTTGAAGAGAGGTTGTTATCCAATAAAGAGCCCCTGTTTGCATAAAATGTGGCCCCTCTTGAAAAATATATTTAAATCAATTTAAACCAACCAAACCACTTAAACTTTGCACTTGCCTCTAAATCAACCATGTGAGAATTTTACATATTTTTCTTGGAATTATAATTGTTCCAACACCAATATCACTTGCTTTAGCTAAAGGACTGAAAAATTCCTTGTATCAGTAAGCTGTCAACTAGGGGTCTCTCCGAAAATATCCCTGTATAATTAATTCATTTCTTTAGACCATATAATCTATGTAAATATAAGTAAAAATATTTATTAATTTTTAATTGTTATTCTTCCAGTGGATCTTAAGACCAATGTGGAATTAATCAATGAAAATTAAAATCTTCTTAAACAAAGAAAAGAAGAGAAAATCCATAATTTTTTACCTGTTATCATAGCTCCTGAACAACAAAAAGCAAAGTAAAATATTATAAAAAACAAGCTTTAAAAGATAAGGAATTAGAGCTTGAAATACTTATTAATTTGAAATATTTACTCAGGAAACACATGGCCTGGAAGAAGTATCTGAGAGAGCTTTATTTCTTTAACAAAGATAAAGAAAATAGATAAATTAAGCTCAAAATATTTTTTTATATTGTTTTTGAAAAATTTTGAAAAAAATTCAATGATTAATAAAAAATTCATAAAAATTGATAAAATTATAACAAAACCAAAAACTTATTAAAACTCAATTTTAAACTTATTTGCAGTGGAAAGAAATTTTTCCCTTGCGGATTTTATTGAGTAAGACTTGTTAAAAAACAGTTCTCACCACAGATCTTTGGATTTAAGCCAAGACCTCATTGGTACCCACAAAGACCCCCTGGATTACCTACCAAGGAGAAACCCGCGTGCAAAATGACTGATGAAGGATCCCCGCACGCCTCTGTAAGGCCTGCCCGCATCAAAATCAGTCCTGCCAATCCCAACAGCCAGGTACCGCAGGAAAGGGCTACAACCTGCATGAATACATCATGCATATGGAAGAAGTTGACTGACGGATAGAGAGATGTTTAGAACCTAAGAAAATTGAATAAAAATAGGAAAATAAAAAAAATAAAGCAAATAAATTGTGGGAAACAATAATAAAGGTTGTCACGTAAATAAGATTTCCAAATCTTTATGAACCACAAAACACACCAAGAATACTACCAAAAAAATCATTAAAAATTACCATCATGTGCAGAAGATGAAGTAAAATCTACAAAAACCCACTTCTACCATGCCACTCAAAAGAAAGTCATACAAAATAAGGAAATGTCTGAACCATAAAAATAAAAAATGAATATTTAACTACCTTCTGAAAATTATTTCACATAGAAATTTCACACATGCAAGGCTAGCCAGTTGAAATTACCAAAACTAAATGCCAAAATAGCCCTGGTTAGCCTTCCAGCCTCAGCACACAAGCACTACCCTCTCTACGTGCCCTGAGAAGATCTTATTACCCCAGAGAAGTATATAAACCAACCCTTTTAGATTGTTTAAAAACCAGTAATTTGTAATTAATGAAACCAGACCCCTTGCCATCTGTTATTAAGTGATTATTCAAGATAGAAAAGTGATTTATGGCCTCAGTCTGATAGTATAATTATCAATTCTAAACCATTTTTAATTCAATTGAAGAATATTAGCAATAATCCCCAAAATTTGTCCTGAGAACCTTTCAACCATGAATTTCTTCAAGTTTCTTGGAGTTTCTGCTTAAATTAGTAATTTATCTCCTCCTTTCCTCAAGGTTTAAGTGCTTTGATTCAGCCAGTCCACCCAATCCCCTTGAGTAACCCCTTTTGAGCAATCAATTAGGACCTCATTGTCCCAAGGTCTTTACACCGCTCAAAAGAGCCCCTTGAAGAGAGGTTTTTATCCAATAAAGATCCCCTGTTTGCATAAACTGTGGCCCCTGTTGAAAAACATATTTAAATCAATTTAAACCAACCAAACCACTTAAACTTTGCACTTACCTTTAAATCAACCATTTGAGCATTTCATGTATTTTTCTTGGAATTATTATTGTTCCAACACCAATATCACTTGCTGTAGCTAAAGGAAGGAAAAGTTCCTGGAATCAGCAAGCTGACAGCTGGGGGTTGGGCGGGGAAATATCCTTGAATAATTCTCTTTCAATTAATTATTTTCTTTGGACCAGATAATCTGCGTAAATATAAGTAAAAATACTTATTAATTTTTTATTGTTATTCTTCCAGTGGATCTTAAGACCAACGGGGAATTAATCAATTATTATTATAAACCTCTTAAACAAAGAAAAGAAGAGATAATCTGTAATTTTGTACCTGTTATCATAACTCCTGAACACCAACAAGCACAATTAAACTATTATAAACAACAAGCTTTGAAAGATCAAGAATTAGAGGTTGAAAGACTTATTAACTTAATTCTTTACTCAGGCAACGCACGTCCTGGCAGAAGTATCTGAGAGAGCTTTATTTCTTTAACAAAGATAAAGAAAATAAAGAAAGTAAGCTCAAAATATTTTTTTTATATTTTTTTGAAAAATTGTGAAAAAAAAATCAAAGATTGATAAAAAATTCATAAAAATTGATAAAATTATAACAAAACCAAATACTTATTAAAATTTAATTTTTAAACTCATTTGCAGTGGAAAATAATGAGAACTCACCTGACATCAGATATTCTGTAGGAATTTCTATTAAAATAATTATGAACTTACTGGAAAAATTTACTAAGGCTAATTAATTAAATAATAAATGAAATGGACAGATCAGTGTTATTCACACGTCCAAACATCAATTATAAAGTAGAATAACTCCCATACTCTGTGGAATTAGATTCTACCCGTGCTACAGCACCAAGAACACCTGACAGGCTGGCACTGGTTACCCTTCTAGCCTCAGTGCCCATCCCTTTGAGCCCCTGTACCACTCAGAAGGACAATACTGGAACTCAAAAAGATATAAATAAAGAGCCTTTTTGAGGTGATTGATACGGAGAGACCCAGTTATATTTAAATCCAGACACTGTTCCAAGGTAATCAAATACTTATGAGAGATAAGTAAGTGCTTTATGGCATAGTCTGATAAATAATATCCGTTGCCAACCCTTTTTATCAAATTTTACTGCTGAACAACCTTATAACCCAAGTATACAGGTTTAACCCTCCCAAACAGGTACCCAAAGAATTGAATAATATGCCAGTGAGTCTTATTATCCTTTCTCTGTTGTTGAATCTTGGTTGAAAAACCCTGCCACTCCACTGTCTATTTTATATACATGTTATTTTTGGGAAATATATCCTTTAAGAATATAAATTAAAGGTTCCAAAGTAACCAGGCCTATGTGTTTTCATACTGAATTCCCCAATAAGAGGTGTCAAAGATCCCCAATATAATTGTGGCCCCTCTATTAAAATATTTAATAATTAATTTATTTATATTGATTTATAACAAAAAACCATATCCAAAACAATCAACCTTGCAATAAGCTTTATCCAAATATTTTATGGATTTTTGCTGCATTAATTGAATAGTATATTTATTATTTATTCTAAAACCTCTAGTAGCTAAAGGATAGCAAGGATCTTGGCATCCGGGAGGCTGGAAGTATTTAAATATAACTGGGTCTACATGTATCAACAACCTCAAAAGAGCTCTATATTTATTGCTTTTTGGGGTCCCAATTTGGTCCTTCAGAGGGATACAGGGTCTCAAAGGGACGGTTTCTAAGGCTAGAAGGGTAACCAGTGGTAGCCTTTCATGTGTTCTTGTTTCTGTAACACGGGTAAAATCTGATTCTACAGGTTATGGAAATTATTCTACTTTTTTATTTATGTTTTGAAATGTGAATAACACTAACCTATCCACCTGATCATCATTTCATTAATTATTCTTAGTAAATTCTGCGGGAATTTCAATATTTCTTCTTGGTAGAAATTCCTACGGGTAATTTGAAATCAGATGGGTTCTCATTATGTTTTAGCTGATGGGATAAAATCATAATACTGATTTTGATCATTATTTTCAAAATTCTGTTAATTTACTTGAAATGATTAATTAAAAATATATTCTATGGGTATAGATGTGATATCTTTGGATAATCACTTTAATCAGTATTTCATGGACATACTGAGGTCTTGGAGTCCTCAAAATTTCATTTTTAAAGTATTTTAAGATATTTTTTAAACTTTAGTTATATTATTCTAGACATTATTGGTATTTTGTATTATATTTTATGAAAAATATGTAGAAATTTCATTTAAGTATTTTTATATAATTTTACGTATTTATAGACTATCTACTATCCACAGGGCAATTTATAACATATATGATATGTCCCTGTATTAGTTGTAGCACTTTTACGCAGTACCTTGGCTTCTCAAGTCATCTGTCAGTCTGTCAGTCTGTAGTCCCACAGCTGCATACCTGTCAGATTCCTGGGGCTGGGTACCTGGGTTGTCAGGGTAAGCGTACAGGGTGGAAGTGCTACTTCTCATCCGCGCGTAGATGTATTGGTTGCTGCAGCTGCATGTGGGAATTGTGACAAATCACATTTCCACCAACAACTTCTCTAAATCACAGAAATCCTGGATTCTGATACAAAATTCAATGTGAAACCTATATGTGGGGTTTCATGTGAAATATTAAAATGGCCAAAATTGCAAAGTTATGTCATTTCATAAATTTTCATAAATCATTCAAAAATATAAGCAGTGGGAATTTGAGGTAGGTGTCAGTGAGGACCCTACCATAAATTTTATTTAGAAGCATAATTTGAAATAATATTTTTTATATTATTTCTCCTTTACTATTTTATTTATTTATATATGTTATTTTGTTACTTTGGCAGCTTTCTCTGCAATAGTAGCAAGCTTACAAGTTTTGTATAAACTGTGTCCCCTCTTTAAAAATTGATTTAAAACATTTTAACCAAACCAAAACTCCAAAATTTCCACTTTATCTTATTATATCAATATTTCTCAGCATTTTAAATATTTTCTTTGAGTTATTATTGTTTAAACGCCAATATCACTTGCTTTATCTAAAGAACTGCAAAGTTCCTGGTATCATTAAGCTGGTATCTATGAGCTTTCCAAAATAAAACCAAAATCCTTCCAAATAATGTCTTGATCCTATGGTCTTGTGGATTCAACTAACAAGAAATTTATTGAAAAAAGAGACAAGAATTAATTCTTCTAAAAATTAGAGAACTGGAAGAAAAAGAATACTCCAAACTATTCCATCCATTCTTGAAGCTTGAAGGTGTTTTTCTCATGAAATTGATGAAATTTTCATGATAATCAGACATTGATATTTTTTTAATTCATTTTGTACAAATTTAACAGGATTTTACAGCTGCCTTGAAACTCCATTTGAAATCCTATCTGTGGTTCTTCTTTTTATTTTCAAATACTTGGTCCAAGCTTCTATTCAATGATTGAAGAAATCTGAATCAAAATTACTAAGTGTATACCTCCAGTCTTTCAACACAAATTCACTCAACATCCCCTCCCTTCAGCCAAACTATTTAATCAAATATTCACTCAGTCTGTTTGGAAAAGCCTTTAAAATATTACTTCAAGCAGCACCCTTTGCCTTTAATCACTTCATGAATGCTGAACAAAGAAATCTGTGGATTTCCATTTGTGAACTTTGCACTTTCATATCTCAAACTTACATCAAAGACATGAATGAATACCAAACTCGACTGAAGGCACAAATAAAACAATTTTTGCATCATTTGATCAAGATTTCTTGCAAATGGATAAACAAACAAAAGATTCACATGCTTCTTCACTTCCCAGACTCAATTTTGTGTTTTGGTACAGCTATTCTTTCTTCAACTGAAAAATTTGAAAGTTACAATGGAATTTTATTCCAAGCTCTGATTGATTCAAAAAAGGTCAGTACAAGGTGTGATTTGACCATCAGCTTCAGTAATAATCAGTCTATATGTTTTCTTCTCTCTGCTGATTTGTTATAACATCAAGAGACTCAAACAAATTTAAAAAGCAGTACAAAAATATACAGCATATTTGAAGATAATCCAGTTGTTCAACATTCTTTGGGTTATAATAGCCATATTTATCATCCCCTAAAACAATATCCCTTTGCTAAGAGAAAATCTGTTCCCAATGAAGAAATAGTTCAAGTTCTTCAGGTACTCAGAGAAAAATTCCCTTACAATCTTGAAAAAAATACCCAAATTCAATTAAACAAACATGAGATCATCCAGAAGAATTACCAAATCTTGGCAATTTTTTGGCTTTATTTGAATTGGGTAAATTCAAAACATTAAACAGTTTTTCCTTCTTTTTTTGAATCAGATTGAATCCCACAACTCAGTGAATTTTATTGGCAAGATCACTTCATTATGGCAGACTACTGGAATCAGAAGCACCAGATATGTTATCCAGTTCAACAAGCCTGAAAACATGAGAATCAATCAATTCTACAACATGAGGGAATTTTTTTCAACAATGTCTGAATGCACAGTAAATTGTCAGGTTAGAAATTTATTCCTTTTTTTTCTGATTCCAAATATATTTCATTAAAAAAACTTGATTTGAATGGAATACAGGAAATCAAAGCCTGCTTGAACATGCAGCACAATTGCCATGATGGAAGTTGCCAGCTTCAAAAAACCCACATTTCCCAATTCAAGGGTCAAGATACCTCTCAGAGAAAAACATAAATTATCTATTAAAACTAAAATGATTTGATTCTTAACTCAGATGCATTGCATGCAGCTGAGGAGCACAGGTCAGCAGCCAGTTTTGTCACTCCATTCATTGAACCTGGCCAATGGTGGAGTGTATTACCTCAGCCATAGCCAGGTGGGTTGAACCAGGACAAGTACTTCCCTTGACTCTTGAGGCTAGCACTTCACAAGTAATCCTTGAATTTTTTTTCATTTGAAAATAAAATACATGTTGAAAAAAAGAAATAAAATAACTACACAATATCAAAAATAGCTTGATTTGAAAAATTAAAGAAAATAGAACCAAAAAAATAATATATTTATTTTAAAGTAGTACACTTGTTCAATGAAAAGTTGCTTTTTTTAAAGATCGATTTCAAGTCTCAAATGACCACAAAATTAAAACCTTTCCAACAGAAAAAATGTGTAAGAAGTATAGGCACTAACTTCAGTATAGAGCCACAGGCCAGTTCCCCAGGACCCAAGTGGCATGGGTCCTCCCAGCCCACCCCACTGGTGATTCAACAGCGGGGGAGATGTAGCGTTACCACAACGCTGACCTTGACTGATCACCAATCAGCCCACTGTCAAATTGAAGCATTGGTTGAATCCACCATTGTTGATCGACCATTGACTGACCCAGTTGTCAAAATGCCAGGAGGTTGACGGAATCAATGTTGAGTTGAACCCTGTTGTCAATTCTGTGGCTCTCAGAGCATCTCCAATTGTCTTGGTAAACCAGACTTTTAGCTAATTTTACCAAGCAATTTTCACCATTGTTCAAAAATAAGTGCTTTCTAGGAAGTGCGTTCTACAATTTTGCCAGGTTTTGCATAAAGATATGGGATTTTAGCAAGATTTCTAGCTCATCTTTGAGTAACTGCTCTCCATCCTCCACCCCCCCAACCCGCCAGATCTCCTTTCAATGTCCTTCAATGAAAAAAATGACCAAAAAACAGCCAAATGGACCTAGCTTGCGACCTGCTACATGACACATGATTGGGTGATTTGAGTCGCTAGCTGGCTGTCGTTGCCTTGTGGATTGCACGATTGCGGAATGCGCCCAATAAATGGCTTGCTAGCTATTTTTTTTTTGTTAGAGAGTCGCTACCTAACAAGCCAAGCTCCCCAACAATTGGAGGTGCTATCAACCTCCAAAAGTGAACCCATGGTGTACCTTTTAAAGTTTTGACTGTATTTTCAGTTACACAAATGACTTACAGTGGCAGTTCGCCCAAAATAGATGATAGAAGAAATGGGGAACCTGCTACTGTCAACCTCAATCTCCTTTACATATTTTTTTTCATTTTATGATTCACTCTTTTACAAATAATGATGTCATTATGACAAATGATGACGTTGTACTCCTTATGACGTCACTCATATTTCATTTGCCTAGGCCTCACTTTGATTTTTATTAAATTGACCGTTGTTCTTGTTGTGAGAATTCAATTGGTTGGTAGATTTTGGAGTTTTATGAAAAGTTATTTTATGGAAGAAATATAGCGGGAACTTGCGTTGATAAGATGGATTTGTTTTTAATTGCGTGGATTTGTATTGTGCAGTGTTTTTAGATATGATGATGGCTGGGTGCTGAATAATTGCTAAATACAAGTGCCCTTTCATACAAAAGTTACAATAGCAGCCTCCTCCTCATCTTTCATCCTTTTACCCTGCCAGTTTCCTTGCCAGCCAGGCATGTTGCTTGGTTGTGAGCAACCACCTGTTTTACTGACTGTCCTACACCGCTGATTCCACCGTGGTCAGGTCTATGCCATGGCCTTGTCTGATCTGTGGCGTGGTTAGATGTTTCTCAGTGCCTCGGTAATCGCTCAAGGGACTCATTGGTCCGTCAAGGCACGGTTTATTCAGAAGAGTGTCCACTTACCCAGCAGAACTGGCTTCTATTAGGAGCATACGGCTCGGCTATCGAGGGACGTACCAAGGCAAAGAGCCTCTTGCTCTGACACTTGTCAAACCTATCAACAATGATTGACACTTTTAACACCACGGCGTTTTGCACCAAACCTCTGCAAAGAATCATTATTCCAGTTGGGATATCCAATATCAGGTGCCGATTCCTTACTGAAACATAAATCCTTAAATTTGATTTAATTCTTCATGTTGAATATTCCTCAAGTGTCTTCCACCTATCCTCTCTTATTGCGCCTCCGCGCAGAGTTCCTCACTACCATTATTTCTGACCGCGCAACCGCGCCCCTGGGCGCGGATGCGCACTGAACCTACGAGGGACACCCCGATGCGACTTTCTCGTACATCTCGGACGGAGCAAGTCTCCGGATCTTCTCAAGTCTCTGAAATCCTCCTCTTTCTTCTTTGATCTCACCTTTCTATGTCTCTCCCGCCTATATTTCCCTTCTATTTCTATTCTCATTCTTCTCTCTCTTCCAATCCTCTCAACGATCATCCTCCCTCCACCAAGTAAATGCCTCAGACCGAATTCGCCAATCTCTGACCGGTAAGATGACAACTTCCATAACAAACTCTATTGAAGTCAATCTAACTCGATAATCCAAACAGTTCTTCTCCAGCACCTTGGATTCCTTGTTTCTATTTCTTCTTCCCTTCTCAATTGTCTCATCGCCTACAGATCTCCTCTAAACTCGAAGCTGTCACCTTGAATACATTCTCTGATCTACGCTGTAGGACTCTTCATTCCCTTCTTCACGCTTTCTATCTCTCTCTTAAGATTCTGTCTGATATATTTCTTCCTGTCCATTCCTGATCTCTCAGCCCAAGCTGGTTATAGTTCTCAAGAAATTTATCTACAACTTATTACTTCACAATAGGTGGGCTTAGATTCGCTACACAAACCAACTGTCTCATTAGACTTAAAGCTCTCCCGCTCAATTTCAAGTACAATTCAAGCACCTGTCGAGCTGTTTCATCTTTTGACTTTTGGTCCTGTTGGTAATGACGAGAGCGACCGCCGGAAAACAGATGTTGAACATTGGCCAAAAAACCCTTTATGACGCCAGCTCTCCCAATGGACGACTGACCACCAATCGTTTTACGTTTCCAATTTCTTGCTGTTCTTCAAGGGTATCAAGTAGTGAGCTGTGTTCCCCAAGGATATGAAGAATCCAGCGTTCGCCCAGTGAGCTGCAGCAACTATCCAGCCACCATCCCTCAATACTCTTCCCGCACTATCATTTTTGGCTTTAGCTAGGATACCTAAACCTTCATTTAATAAACAAAGGTAAACCTTGCCCCAAATAAGACCAATCATGCGTTCCTTCATCCTCCTGGCCGTCCTGATTGCTTTTCTGCAAGCCAACTTGGGTTACTCTGCCCCTACTGCAACCAAAGGGTCCTTAGTCAGTTGAAGTGTTGCTTTCATTGAATCTGCTCGCAACTGCATGATACCTTCACAGCCACACTGAAAAGTCATCACTAATTGTCCCTTCCTTCGGCCCACTAACTCCCAGCTTGTCAAAGGCAACTCGCGCCCAATCATGTAAAAAAGGGCCCCTGTTAATGGCAACAAATATGGTACAACTACCACTCCACACCAGAATGTACCTTGTTGCTCTTAAGCTTGAAATGTTGGCATGCCTTACCAACTCCCCTTTTGTGTACTTATTGCAATTTATTGTCATCAGCTCTTACAACTACTTGTGTCAGCCGCTTGAATGGCAAGGGCCTTGTTGAAATCTACCTGTCCTTAATCAAAAACAAGCAGGGAAACAAATGGTAAGATTGAGAACAATGGCATCATGGGAGCCTGAGTGTTATGAATTCATAGATAAATCTCAATCCACAAGGAGAAACCTTTAGAAAACTGATCCAGTGTGATGAGAACTGAAGTTGAGAACTTAAGTTGTTAATCAGAAAGGCTCTCACGTTTTTTAGGTCCCCCATCACATCCAATACTTATCACTGGGGATCTGATACTATAATCACTCTTCACAATAATTCTCCTTTCCATTATAAAATTCTCTTTCTTTCCTCATCATCCTATGTTTCATTTTTTTCTTTAGTCAAAAGTCACTTGGGAGGAATCATAGTTGTCCATCTTAGCACATTGCTATGATAGACTCATAAATTGTTCTGCCGGGTGTCAGTGATGTATCTACTGGGCTTACGCCCTCATGACTAAGTGCCAGCCTCCTGGACGCCAAGGTAGTTGATAAATTTTAGCTACTCAAGGTGATAGAATAAATTATAAATACATTATTAAGAAGCTTGCAGCAATTATCTGTAAAATATTTGCATAAAGCAAATTCAAGGCAATATGGTTTGGTTATTGATTGTTATTATTAATCAATATCAATAAATACATTATTAAACAAATAAAAAGATGGACCACAATTAAATTTTGGTGATCCTTAAAACCTCTTCTTCAGGAAAATTCACTTTGAAATCTGTAGGCCTGGTTAATCTGTAACCTTTAATTGACCAATTAACATTCTCACCTCAGAGGACTCCATAGACAATTATTTGACCAAGACCAAAATTTTCAAGCTTAACCAACACAATTGGCACAATTGGAAAAGCGCCTTCAAGGATGTTATCTTAGGCAAAGGACACAAGGAAATTCTAAGCAAATACTGGGTTAAGTAGAACTCTAAGACTAAAACCCACCAATGAAAGAACGCACTTGCACTAAGTCTTCTCAGGAACTCTGTCAACAAGGACCTCCAGTCATGCATAAATTTGAGCAAATCAAACTTTGCTACAGCCTACAAGGCCCTGGCTCTCAAGTGTGGCTAAAAGTCATTAATTGTAGTGGGATATGCACTTATCCGGCTGTTCAACATCACTAATGAACCTGGTAGGAGCTTATGTGAACACACTTCCGCCTTCAAAGATGCATATGTCAACCTGTCCGAAATGATAGAGGGTCAAGCTCCTGAAGAGCGAATCATGAATGTATCTTCCAGACTAGCCGCAATACTCTTCATAAAAAGCCTGCGACTTGACAAAGTACTGTTGAGCCTCATCTCAACGCTCTACAATTTACGGCCTTTCACTCTTGAGGCGGTGTCCAACTGGGTTATGTTTGAAGACTCCAGGCGTGTGTCAAACTCAACTGAGTTTTCCTACTACGTTGGACATCAACATAAAACACAATGTCAATTCACACAAAAACCCTTACCCCCCAACAACACAAAGCAACCATTCAAACCTTGTCCTGCTGTTCCTACAAAGAAAAATCCTCAGGTTCAAGACCAAAAATACATCACTTCCCAGATAGAAAGATTGGACTGGGAATTCAAACAACTAAGGACATCTACCTCTGTGAACGCCGTCAAGGAAAATAATGATGAGGACACTTTGTTAGAACAAGAACACACGGAAGAAGGAGCAGATTTTGTTACTGAAGAACCACACCATCTGGATGACTATGGTTTCCTGATACAAGAAGACACTCTTTACAATATAAAAGACCCAAAAGACTCTTTGAGCAAACTAGTATATGACTCAGGAGCATCGAGGTCAACAGTTTGCAACCTTTCTCTTATTCACAACGCTCAACCAATTCACAAGTCCCTGAACACATACGGAGGGAGCATCAGTATAACCCACATGGGTAAGCTAGATCTCAGAGGAACAATAATCTACCCCATATTTTATGCAACTAAGGGTCCAAGGAACCTAATCTCCGCTATTCAACATGAGGACCACAGATTGAAAGTTTTAAACAAACACAGAATTTTCCTTGTCAAGCGTGCAAATCAGATAATATATTGCTTCCCTTGGATTGGCAATCTATACATGTCCTATCACAACCCAATGAGAGACATAAATCTGACCAATCCAGAAAACTCTCCTGTGGACTGGCACATCAGGCTTGGTCACCCATCAGATGTGTATCTCAAGCGCTTTCTCTCTCAAAACAACATCCCTCATCCAAATCCCCTTCCTACCTCGGCATCCTGTGAAGTCTGTATCCAGTGCCAAATGAAACAACATTCACACTCCAACCCGCTTCCCTCTTCTCCCAAACCGTTCCATTGACTACATCTGGACGTACTCCAAATCAGCCCTCCGTGCAAGCAATCGGCGTCCTATATACTTGCAATCATCAACAATTTATCTTGGTTTAATTGTATTTATGTACTAAAACATAAGTCAGACGTTCCGGGGAAAATTGTTAGTTACATACATGAGATCAAGAAACAACTCAGCGTCACCCCCGCTTTACTTCACTGGGATCAAGGAGGTGAGTTCATGTCAACCAAGCTATGCAAATTCCTATCCTCCAGAGGCATAGTACTTGAGCAGGGTTGAGCTAATTCTCCCCAAACAAACGGTTTAGAGGAACGTTTCAACCAGACAATCCTCACAAAAATGCAATGTATAATGGCACAATCATCAGTTCCAATCAGTTACTGGGATGAAGAAGCTCAATATGCCTCCATGCTCATCAATCTCCTTCCATTGGCTGCACTTGCGTGGAAATCCCAAACTGCATCTCTCCTAGATGTGAACTGCACAATTGAACCGGTAGGCAACGTCCTAACGCTAATACCCTTTGTCCTGAAAGTGAATGTCCACACTCCTCGTGTTGAATTACTTGAAAAGACACAGAAGAATTCAAAAACTAAGAGGGCTGAGATTCAAAGAAGACATCAGTTAAGAAGCAAAGAAATAAAGAACAAATGAATAATGAACAAGAAAGATTTTAAGAAATAGAACAGACATCAAGCAACGTGTGAATGTTGAGAGCTTGAAAAGATTGCTGTTAGATGGAGTTGATGATGATAGAGTAGGAAGAAAGTGTTGAAAATGGAAGACTTAAAAGAGATTGAGATGAAGAGATTAGACTTCATTGACCAGTGAGTGACTGCGACAAGAGTGAGTCTTACCAGTCAATACTTGCCAAGGATAGGTTTGGAATTTGGATCAGATGATGGTAGAGAGGTCGGATGGAAGTTATTGAAAGAGTACAAAAAGAACAAATGAAAAGAAACGAAATTGACAAGAAGTTATGAAAGAAGAAGATGAGCTTGAAGGGAAGAATTCAAGGTGATGGGTTGGACTGTTGATGAACCTTGTATTGGTTTATGAGCTCCTTGTTCAGGTGAGAAGACGAGAAGAGAATCAAGCAAGAAAGGAAGAAGCAAAACTGATGTGAAATGTAAATAATGACAGGTGACAGATGTCAGAGACGCGCAAGAGTGACAGTAGACTGGTTGACCAAGAATGGTGAAAGTAGTCAGGGACAGGTAGAAAGCCGTGTGAAAAGAATAATAAACAGACAAAAAGAAGAATAAGAAAAGAAAGAAAAAGGAAATATAAGGAAAGAAAACAGGGGAACGTGAGAGTAAGATTTATTGTTTGACACCTTGGGGCCAAAAACTGGATCATTGTTTGAGGCCGCTGCTCTTCCTTGGGTACAAGCCATACTCCAACGCTGGCAGGTTCATTAATCCCACCAAAAGACAAGTTGTGGTAAGCCCGGAATTCACACCGACAAAGGTGATGTTCTCATACAACTGTCCCTCATCAATAAAGAAACCCCCTTCTACACCACCTCAGTGTCTCCCAGTATTGAGCCATGCAACGTCTGGCGCAGACCCACTCAGGTCAACAGTTGTCAGTGTCCTGCTGGAACTCTCTTTGGACAGGCCCGCCTCAACGGTTACTCCATCTCAATTGGCAAGTCCCGCAGCCGCATCCAACCCATTGCGTAGTCTCAGACCGGTAAACAAACCTGAAGAAAATCACAGTGACTCCCAAACGCTTCCTCCCGTTGCACCACCAGCTCCAGTTGTGCAAACCACCAAGAAAGGTTATGCTTATGTCCTTTACTACAACAAAGCGCCATAAGACATCAGTTCCAATATCAACCAAGATGACATCCCAACCAGATCCCTCCGCAACTGTCCGCAAGAAGAATCCGATGATGATGGCGACAAAGTTTTGATTAGTGAAGTGGTCTTGGTCAAGAAGGCAATGTCTGATCCGAATGGACGACTGCTGTGGATCCAATCCATGACAGACAAGAACAAATCACACCTCCTTCAAGAAACCGGGAACCTGGTACCCAGACCGGCCAATGACAAGGTTATTGGCGGCATGTGGCGCCTAGTGCGCAAGAAAAACAAGTTTGGAGATATTATCCAACACAAGTCGCGTTGGGTGTGTTTTGGAAATCACCAAGAATACCCGCAACACTATTTGGACACCTACTCGTTGGTGGGACGGAGTGAGTTGATGAAAGTACTCCTGGCTGAGGCGGTGCAGCATGATTATCATGTGTTCCAATTCAACATCAAGATGGAATTTCTGTAGGGCAAGATTGACGCGGTGGTGCACGTGGTGCAAGTGGCCAGATTTGAAGTTCCGAGGGAAGAGGACTGGGTGTGGGAATTGAATAAGTCCCTATACGGAACAAAGCAGGCCCCCCAATGTTGGCGATCTCACCTGGCATTGACATTGGCGACTTTAGGCCTGACACCTTCAACAGGGGACAAGTTGTTATTTGTGAACAAGGCAAGAACAATGCGACTGCACATACACGTTGATGACGGATTGATTGTGGGGACAAGTCATGCTGAAGTCATCAAGTTCTTGACTTTTCTGGGGGTTCACTACAAGATCAAACTTCAAGAACCCCCCACACAACACCTGGGATATACCTTACAATGGAATGAGGACGGTTAAGTAAAACTCCATCAGAGGGACTTCACCAAGAAAACGCTCACCAAGTTTGGCTGCAAGCATGTGAATGCAGTCAAGGCCCCGGCACAAATGAACATACACAATATCATCAACCAGGATTCTCCCAATTTTGATGTCAAGACCATGCAGAAGGCCCTTGGGCACCTCATACACTTGAAAACTCACACTTGTGAAGGAATTCAGACTCAACCCAGCAACCAGCCACTCAGTATGGGATACCTGGAGGACATCATGTAGACGTAGCTGCGACTCTCATTTGTGGTGTTGACCTAACTTATGTAATCTCAACCTTTTTTATCATTTGATTAGGTCTATGAGCGTGTATCTAGTTACAATATTCACCTCAATCTGCTCTACTCTTCTTTCCACATTCATTCATGTCGCTTCTCTTCTATTTTGTACCTTGTTCAGGTACCTTCTCCTCCTCATCTCCTTCGTCCCACTATTTGAGCCTCCCACAACTCAGACTCGCTGGTCCATCTCTTCAGGTTTGCCTACCTTTCTCTTCTTCTCCTTTCTACTGTGTTTTTGTCTCCTTTTTCTGCTTGCCTCTCTGAAACACATTCATTCATGTCGCTTCTCTTCTATTTTGTACCTTGTTCAGGTACCGTCTCCTCCTCATCTCCTTCGTCCCACTATTTGAGCCTCCCACAACTCAGACTCGCTGGTCCATCTCTTCAGGTACCCTCTCCTCCTCATCTCCTTTGTCCCACTATTTGAGCCTCCCACAACTCAGACTCGCTGGTCCATCTCTTCAGGTTATGAGCCCAGGTAAATACCAGCCGAGCGGCCAATAGGACGAGGAGCAAGTCGAGGACACCAAATCCTGAAAAGTGGCCAATCCCACTATTACTCCGTTTTCACCACCCCCGTCCACTTCCTCCAGTGACGAGTTTCAATCTCCGTGCGGATCCAATTCCTCCTCCGGAGAAACCATCAGAGATTACCTTGTGGGACATTCTCCCTCCCAACTCTCACCTTCTCCCTCTCCTGCCATGGCGGAAACCTTGGATACACAAGGACTCTTGTGCAAAAAACTCTCTGGTCCTGGAAATTTCTCCAGTTGGCGAAACAGTATTCTCACTGCGCTTGGCTACAAGGACCTGGATGTTGTCGTTTTCGAACCCATCGAGGATTTGACTCTTGATATCCGCCTCAAAAAGAAGCAAGCTACCACTTTTATTTGCTTACATCTGGATCATCAAAACTTCACCAGGTTTGTCAAAGATCCCACCAAATACGAGCCAAAAGAACTCTGGGACTCCATTTGCGACCATTATGCTACTAAATCGCTTGAAAATGTAGTCAACTTGATGGACCGCCTTTATGACATACCCTTTTCCAATGGTGATCTCCAAGACTCAATCAACAAATTCCGCAAAAATTTTTGTCTCCTGCTGGAGGTCTCATACTACAATCTTGACACCTCCACCATTGAAACTCTTTGGGCTATCATCATTCTCAAATGCTTACCTTCTTCCTTTGCAGTCATGCATTCACTCCAGTTTGCTCAATACAAAGGAAAACAAGCAAAAATTCCGATGGATACCTTCCTATCTGACTTAGAACTTGAAATTCAGCGACAATCCGACTCTATCAAATCCTCACAAGCCACTGCACTCACCGTTTCACGCTCTCATCCTCTCAACTCCACTCAAAACAAAAATCAAAAACGCAGACATTTCTGTGAAAATGGTACCCATAATCCAAACACCACTCATTCTCCTGAACAATGTCATCAGCTGCATCCTGAATTGGCTATAGCTTATCATCAAGCTGCTCTTAATCGAATCCAAAGCAAAACCAATCCGGGGAAAGCCAATCTAAGCCACGGCAGAACCCATCCCAATCTTATCATACTAGACAGTGGTGCTTCAGGCCACTACCTCAAACATCGAGAATACTTCACCACTTTCCATCCCTCCAATTTGATCCTATACACTGCCAACGGTACTCCCCTCAAAATTGTTGGTCACGGTTGAGCCATTATTCCCTTAGCTACCGGCATACTTGACATACCCCACGCTCAGCTTGTACTGGACCTCTCGAACTCCTTAATATCAATGACCCCATACTTGCAAGCTGGTTATTCCATTAACCCTATCACCAACGGGTTTGAGTGTGTCAAAAATTGTCACAAGTTGATGACTGGACGATTCTCCGACAACATATTAGCCTTAAATCTTTCACAACCGCAAGCTCTTACGACCCTCTAACCTCTAGACCTTCACAGGTTGCTAGGACATCCAAATGACAAGTATCTCCAAAGACTTTTTCCTCACCTCTCCAACTCTCCCATCGATTGCTCCGAATGTCTCACTGCCAAAATGACCAAGGCGCCCTTCTCTGGTCACTTTCCAACTCCATCCTCTCGCTTAGAATGCATCCACATGGATCTCTGCGGTCCCATCACCCCCATCTCCAAAGGCGGTAGTCGCTATTTCTTGAAAATTGTTGATGGTCACAGCCGATTTTCCTTCATATATCCCATTGGAAGTAAGTCTGACTCCTATGACCGCTTCCTTACCTTCCTGAACAAAGCTGAATGCTTCTCCGGATGCAAAGTCCAAACTGTAGTTTTGGACAATGGAGGCGAATTTGTCAATGAAAAATTCAAAGACTTATTCAACAATAAGGGAATCAGGCACCTCACCACCTCTCCTTACACGCCCCAACAAAATCCTTTCTCAGAACATGGAAATTGCACTACCATAGAAAAGACCCAAACTCTACTCCTCACTAGTGGAGTTCCCTTGAACCTTTGGGGCAATGCCATAACCACTTCCGTTTTCTTGGAAAATCGGACTCCTCACTCATCTCTAGGTCTCATCACTCCCTATGAGAGGTGGACCGGTACTTTCCCTTCCCTCAAACATCTAGCGCCTTTTGGGTGTCAAGTGATTATGCTTCTTGAAAAGAAATGGAGAAACTCCAAATTTTCCCCATCTGGAGAGGAAGGTATCTTGATTGGCTTCGATCCTCATCATGTATTGTTCAAGATCTGGGTCCCTTCCTCTGACAAGATTCATTGGTCCCATCACGTAAAATTAGTCCACGACGAATTCCCTTTCAAGAGCATTCCCAATCGCACCTCTCAACCTGATCACCTCATCATTCCTATTGATGTGACTACCCCTCCGACTTCCAACTCCTCCACTGCCATGCCTCTTGACCCTGAATTCACCCATTCATCCCCTCCTTCTCCTTCTACTGATTCCATTATCCCCAATCCTTCCAATCAATCAACCGACAACATTCCTTCCAATCAATCCACTTCTCCGCCACCCGCTCCAACCAAACATCACGAGTACATTCCCTGGTACAAGAAACCTCCCAAAGAGGTTGGCTCTGATATCTCGGTCGATCAAATCCTGCCAACTAGACGACGTCATCACGCTAATTTCATTCTCACTGAGCCTTCCTCCCATGTCAACCCTAAGACCATTTCCGAAGCCAAAAGATCTCCAGATTGGCCCCAATGGAAAGCAGCCATTGGAACCAAAAAAGATAACTGCGTTAGACACCAGGTTTGGGAAGTGGTCCCTAAACCAGCCAATGTCAAAGAAATTGATACTACTTGGGTTCTTAGAACTAAGTTTGATGCTGATGGGTGCTTCTCAAAAAGGAAAGCTCGTCTCTGCGCCAGAGGGTTCCAACAAGTGGAGGGAATAGACTACGATGAAACCTTTGCTCCCACTGGTCGCCTTTCTTCACTTCGCATTCTTCTCAGTCTTGTGGCCTCTCATGATCTCAAGCTTCACCAAATGGACGTCCGATGCGCTTTCCTCAATGGTGAACCAGAGGAAGAAATCTTCATCAAAAACCCCAAAGAACTTGACATCCAAGTGCCACCGGGATTTGGAATTTGACTAAAAAAATCCCTTTACGGATTAAAACAAAGCCCTTGGTGTTGGTACACCGCTCTAACTTCCTTCTTCTCCTCACTCAATTTCAAGTCCTCTGAAGTGGACCCCTGTCTTTTAATCCACTCTGATCCCAATAAACTTTGTCTCATTTACGTCCATGTAGACAATCTCATTATTGGTGGAAGAAAGGAGGATGTTCTGGACTTCAAGCAAAACATGAAATCTAAATTTGAAATGGAAGATCTTGGCGAGTGTAAATGGGTTCTGGGGATGAGAGTAACTAGAGATCGCAAGAACCAAACAATTCAACTGAATCAAGACAAATACATTGAGAACTTGCTTTCCGAGTTTGGAAAGACAAACTGCAAACCAGCTTCTACTCCTCTCCCTCAACAACCCTCCAAAGTCCCAGTGGTCGACGCCCCTGTCGACTCCTCCTTCAACTACCGTCGAGGTATCGGTCTCCTGAACTATCTTGTGCAGTGCACAAGGCCGGATCTTGCTTTCTCCTGGAGTTATCTCTCCCAGTTCCTTAAAAATCCCTCAATTACCCATCAACGCCAATTCCTTCACTTAATTTGATACCTCAATTGCACTAAAAATCTGGGAATCACCCTTGGCGGAAATCCCTCTACCGCTTTTAGCCTCAAAGCGTACTGCAATGCTGACCATGCATCTAGCAGCGACCGTTGCTCCTTCACGGGCAGGTCTATCTTCCTCAATTGCCCCGTCATTTGGCATTGCTCAAAACAATCCGTGATTGCTCTCTCTACTACAGAAGCTGAACATCGGGCATGCTCCAAATCCGGTCAAGACCTTCTGTGGGCCTCTCAACTTCTCTCTCTACTTTCCACTGTTTTCAATTGCCCTCTTCTTCCATCTACCCTATTCTGCGACAATCAGGGGGCCATTGCTCTTCTAAAAAACCCCATCTATCAGCACCAAACCCGGCACATCAACGTTTGACTGCACTGGATTAGGCACCACATCGCCAATAAGGACTTCTCCCTGGTCTATGTCCCTACAGCTAACAATCTTGCGGATGGGATGACCAAGATTTTGTTGCCTCAAGTTCACTCCAACTTCCTGAAGAACACAAACATCTTACCTCTCAGGATGGATTAGCAAGCACAGGGGGTGAAGGAATTTGGACTCAACCCAGCAACCAGCCACTCAGTATGGGATACCTGGAGGACATCATGTAGACGTAGCTGCGACTCTCATTTGTGGTGTTGACCTAACTTATGTAATCTCAACCTTGTTTTTCATTTGATTAGGTCTATGAGCGTGTATCTAGTTACAATATTCACCTCAATCTGCTCTACTCTTCTTTCCACATTCATTCATGTTGCTTCTCTTCTATTTTGTACCTCGTTCAGGTACCGTCTCCTCCTCATCTCCTTCGTCCCACTATTTGAGCCTCCCACAACTCAGACTCGCTGGTCCATCTCTTCAACTTGTCCCAACATAAAGTTCATGGTTAACCTACTGTCTCAATTTGCAAACAAACCCACTCTAGTGCACTGGAAGATGGTTAAACATCTCCTCCGCTACCTCAAAGGGACAATGTCAGTAGGCTTACTATTTACCAAATCAACTGACCAAAGCAATCAACTATTCGGATGGGAAGATGCGAACTACGCTCAATCAACAGAAACCCAAAAGTCAAATACAGGATACGTAATAACGCTCTACGGTAATCCAATAAGCTGGATAACAAAGAAACAGACGGTAGTTTCCCAGTCCACCACCAAGGCCGAGTTCATAGCTATGAACCTCTTCTCTAAACAAATTAGATGGATCTCAATTCTGATCATAGGCATGGGAATATCTATAGGCAAGCCCAAGATAAAAAATGACAACCAGGGTGCCAAATTCATTAGCAAGGAAGCTCAGCTGAATCCCAGCTCCAGGTACATCAAGGTATGGTTTCAATACATACGGGACTTGGTACAAAAGCCACTCTTGGTAATTGAACATACTTCCTCAGAGGACATGATTGCCAATATCCTCACTATGCCACCCGGTATGTAAAAGTTGTACAAGCAAGACTTCACTCCGCATAACCTTGTTGGAATCTAGGAGGAGTGTTACATAAAGATCCCTCAAGCTCAATGCTGGGTTGACCTAATGAGGGGAGAGCGCAATGGCGCACTGCGCAGACTGGGTCCGCGCTCAGGAGGAGTGCCCGCAAGTCAAAACTCAGTCAACTGTAAACATGGGCTGCTGATTGCGACAAGCCCCAAGAACTGAAGTTTTGCATTGATATATCTCTTTCTTGATTCCCTCTTCCCATTACTCCCTCAGCCTCTCCTCAACCAACCCGTCCTTCCATCTTACAACCACCAAAGCCTGAACCGTGAAGAATAGCCAACCAACTTCTTTGTCAGCTTCAGTAACCAGGAGGAGCCTAGACTATTCCCAGTGAAGGTATGATTGGGACATTGTCTTTCCATTTCTTCCTCTATTGTTTCACTATTGTTTACCTGGTACTTAACATACACGTCTTGCTCTTTTGTCAATCTCTTTTATCTCTCTTACACTCTCTCATCCTTCATTCATTAGACTGATAAAGATAGTTCTGATCAAATTCCTGCCTGCAACCATTGCTTGAACCCGCTAGCTAATCATATAGTGCAGGTAACAAGTCTCACCTCTTTATTTGTAACCTGGATCCTAATTTCTTACTCATTTTTGACATCTCTCATACGTTTTCTACTCAGAATATATTACTACAAGAGTTGAAATAAGTTCTGCAATAAAGAGTCTCATAAACCTAACATACTGAGGGGTTTAAACCTGTACTTGGGGTAAGAAGTTATTCAGCAGTTTAAATTGATAAAAATGGGTTTGGGAAGGATAATATTTATCAGAATAAATCCATAAATCAATTGTTTATCTCTTATAAGTATTTGATCATTTTGGCAAGGTTTCTGGATGTATATACAACTGGTTCTGGGGTATCAATAACCTCAAAAAGGGACCTTTATGTATATACTTTTGAGTCCAATTTCTGTCCTTCTGAGGGCTGCAGGGGCCCAAGGCAACATGTCCTAAAGATAGCAGGACAACCAGTGCTGGCCCTGCATGTGCTATAAGTGATGTATAAATGGTATTTTATAATTCCGCAGCGTTATGGAATTATTCTACTATTCCATTGATTGATTGGTATGTGAATGACACCTTATTGATTCACATGACCTTTATTTTATAATTTATCCCTAGTAGATATTCCCAGATTGTTTATATGACTTCCTAATAGAACTTCCTACGGTAACTCTGATGTAATTTAATTTTTCACGATGTATTAATAAATGGGAACAAAAGCATAAAATGCTTTTGGGCATAATTTTTGAAATTCTGCTTATTTACTTAAAATAATTAATCAAAATATATACTATAGGGAAGTATTTAATATTTTACATATTCATTTTTCTCAAATTGTCATGTGTATTTTTATGTCTTAAAGAACTCATATTTGTCACTTCAAGGTATGTTTTCAGGTTTTTCAATCTGCTGTTACATATTTTTGACATTCTCATGTTTTCTTCATATATTTAGTTAAAATATGTACAAGTTACTTTTAGGTAATTTTACAATGATTATGTATGTTTCTGATCATTCTCCACCCCCAGGAGACATTTATAAAATATTTTACATGTCTCTGTCTGCGTAGTACCATGTAGGTGGTACCTCAGGTTTCCTGCTGTCTGACTTTTCAAGTCAGTCTGTAGTCCTGACGCTGAGTACTTGTCAGATTACTGAGACTGCGTACCCAGCTTTTCATGTTATTTAGACCAAGTAGAAGTGTTGCTTCTCAGAAGCACGCGGGAATCTTATTTGCTGCCAATCTTCCACCCGTAACTCCTCAAATATTCAGATTTCACCAATTCTGATTAATTTTTCACAGTAAGACCTATATGTGGGGTTGCAGGTGAAGCATTTAATTGGCAAAAATCTCAAAGCTGTGCCTTCTTTGAATCCTTAATCAATTATTTAAAAATGTAAGGAGTGGGAATTCAAGTTAGGTGTCAGTGAGGGACCCCACCTTAATGTTGATAGATAATCTGAATTTGAAATAATATTTTAATATTATTTCTTTGTTCAAGTATTTTCATTTTTTTTCTTGTATTTATTTTTGTTTCTGTTACTTTTTCAGATTTCTCTGTAATAGTAGCAAGCTGACACTAAGAAAATATTATCACTTCCAATAATTATCACGTGGGATCCAATAACCCAGAAGTTACTTAGGAGTGATGATTTTTGTCCACCTTAGAACATTGCTAACATAGACTCATAACTTGTTCTGCGAGGTGAGGTACTTTAGAGTGATTATTGTTATCCATCTTAGCACATTGCTAAGATAGACTCATAACATGTTCTGCCATAACCATCAAACATCACAGTCCTTGATACCTTTAAGATACAAGAGGTAATAGATTAAACCATGAAGAAATTATGCAAAAAAATGAAGCATAGATCTCTCAAAATATGGATAAAGAAAATGCAAGGTAAGGTGGTTTGGTGATTAAGGATTGTTATCAATAAATGATTAAATAAATGAATAAGAAGGGGGCCAAAATAATATATTGGGGATCTTTAGAACCTCTTCTTCAGTTAATTGGCTTTGTAATCCATACACCTGGTTAATTCAGAGCCTTTGTAATAATCATAAAGGGGATCATTGCCCAAAGAATATATTTATATAAAATATATGGTGGTGTGACAGAGTTTTTTAACACAAAATCTTTCAGCTGGCTACTAGTTAGAACTAACTGATTAAAGCCCACCAAAAAAAAACAGAATGAATAATAATAATAAAGGCAAAAATACGGAAATAATAAATAAAAATAAAAATTAAGAAATAAAAACTTAACCTGTAATAAATCTAAAAATATTATTCAAGAAATGAATTTGTGGTGCCAATTTAGGTAGGTTCACCCACTGGCACAACGCCCAAAAGCTTACTCCTTCAGGTAGAACCATGGTTCACCTGTATACCCTCCCATGACATCCACAGGTATTAGTTTCTGACCATAAATTTGGTCAGAAACCCATAATTATGTCTATTTTCAGAGCTATGGACAAAAACAGGTTTTGCCTATAGCCCCGCGCGCAGCTGCATACCTTCTGCAACCACGCAAAGGAGCTACAGCACGCACTGGCCCTGCAAGCAGTCAAGCAACTACCTTCCGCAAGCCTGAAGTAGTTTCTAGTCAGTGACTACTGCACATGGCAGTTGCTACCAACTCCCGTGGGTAGTCAAGTGACTAACGCGTAAGGTAGTCGCTACCTGTTGCCAGCACTGCAGTGAGTCAACCAACTAGCTTTCCCAGGCCCCTAGCAACCGGCCAGGCAATTGCACAAGGCAACCAGCCAGCTCACTGGACATCCCTGCCCCTCTCCCAAAACAGAAAAGGGCTGTAGGGTACCACCTATACACCCTAAAGCCTTTTTAAACACCACATGGGGAACAAACAGCGCCACCATGTGGTGGGGAATAGTATGAAAACAGATACACCAACAAAAATCCTGAAAAATGGGCCCTGCACCCTTTTTAAAACTATATCAAAGGTTGTTAGGGCCCATGAAAAAAGGCCTGTATGGTAGGTTGGGACCCAACAGGGTACATTTTAGTTACTTTAAGACCCTTAGAGTGTTTAATAAGGATAAACAGAGGGCTAACTTCGTGCTTGATGGCTCACAAGGTAACAAACACCCATACAACACCCCCCTTGTGTCCCTGGCAGCTAAAGTGGTATGTAACTAATCATTACTAAGAGTGTACTGTCCAATTAAGTGACTGTAAAAAATCCCAATATGGGAAAAAAAGCCTCAGACTTTAAATATCCTTGCAGAATGGGTTCCAAAGAGCATGCATACCAACCCCTGGATCCATGAATACATGAATTATATTTGAAAATATTAATTGAATACTACTTCTTTGTAAGATACAATGAGGTCATTAAGGGTACAGAAACATGTATCAATCCCCAAGAATGACAACTTAGGGCTTTCTGTAACTCTTTAGTGACTAGAGAAGGTCGACAAGAGAGAAAAATGCTGGCCCTCCAGCCTCAGAGCTAGCCTGGGTCACCCTCCTTTGGCTGGTAAAAAGACTGTACCATGAGGGGACCCAAATAATATAAAGAAAGGCTCTTCTCCCAGCCATTTAAAACTCATTCATCCAGTAATATAGTCCTTATTGCTTCAATCATTTCCTTCCTCAAGCCATCAAACCGATTTGAGAGATAAGTGTGTGATCCTTGACCTTTTTCTGATAAAATTATAGATAAAACTCTAGAATCCTTACATTTTGGCCAAAAATCAACATCCAACCATTCAGCCTGCCTCAGTACCAGCTTCCAGAACCCTGAATCCCTGCATGTTGGTCCATCCATGAAGCATAAGTCTGGATGCAGACTCGGTAAGTGATCCTGCTGACTTATACTCATTTTGTAGGTTCTGCATAACCCAAACCCCAAGGAAATTACACACACTCTTCTTGAAAGGAGTCCTTGTGAACCCCACACGCGCCAAAATTTCACCTATGTTGTCCTTAACAGACATATAACTGTGTTCCGGAGGGCCAAAAAACCCCATCAAAGTCTTGGCCCCTCCTTTTAAGTTTATTTTTTATAAATATAAAAATAAATTTAACCCTTTTAGCCAAAATATATCTCTGGCATTTTTTTAACATTTTTACCCTAAACTTTTGATCACCTCTAGTAGCTAGAAGGAGCTAGGTCCTTGGCATCTAGTAGGCTGAAAACATCCACAAAATAAAAGGAGATAAAAAAATGATTGGTATATTATTACCTTCCTTGGTTACCTGTGATAACTTATACTGGAGGGTTTACACCTGTTTTCTGGGGTTTAGAAAAATTTCAGCAGTATAACTTGGTTTCATAAGGGCTTGGAAAGATAAAAATTAATCAGACTAAAGCCATAAATCACTTAATTATCTCTTATGAGAATTTGATCACTTTGAGATTGTTTCTGGACATCTATCTAACCAAGACTGGTTTCATCTTCATAGATGCTAAGGAAACAGCTCCTTCTAGCTACTAGAGGTGATGAAAAGTTTAGAAGAAAAATGTTAAAAAATGCCAGAGATAAATTTTGGCTAACAGGTTTAAATTTTCTTATATATTTTTAAAAATAAACTGAAAAAGAGGAAACAAGACCTTAATTGGGTTCTTGAGCCCTTATGAACACACTTATATGTCTGTTAAGGACAATACAGGTGCAATTATGGTGCGTGTGGGGTTCACAAGGACTCCTTTCAAGAAGAGTGTGTGTAATTTCTTTGGGGTTTGGGTTATGCAGAACCTACAAAAAGAGTATAAGTCAGCGGGATCACTTACTAGGTCTAGATCCGGACCTATTCCTGATCGATGGACCAATATGCAGGGATTCAGGGTGCTGGAAGCTGGTGCTGAGGCAGGCTGAATGGTTGGATGTTGATTTTGGTCACAATGTAAGGATTCAAGAGTTTTGACTATAATTTTATCAGAAAGTGGTCCAGGATCACACACTTATTTCTTATAAAGGTTGGATGGCTTGAGGGAGGAAATATCTGAAGAAATAAGAGCTATATGACTGCATGAATGAGTTAGAAATGGCTCTGGGAAGAGCTTTTATTTATATAATTTGGTCCCCTCATGGTACAGTATTTTTACCAGCTAAACTGATGATGAGGCCAGGGAGCCATCATTGTGTTTGTGTAGAACTGCCCTGGTCACTGAAGAGGTACAGGAAGCCCTATGTCATCATTCTTGGGACTTGATACACGTTTCTGTACCCTTAATGACCTCATTGTATCTACCAAAGAAGTAGTATTGAATTCATATTTTTCAGTATAAGTCATGCCTTCCTGAAGCCAGGGGTTTGAACACATGCTCTGGGGACCCCATTCTGCAAGGATATTTCAATTCTGAGGCTCTTATTTCCATATTGGGATTTTTTACAGTTCCTTAATTGGACAGTACAATCTTAGTAATGATGAGTTACATACCACTTTAGTTACCAGGGACACAGGGGGGTGTTGTATGGGTGTTTATTTTTTACCTTGTGAGCCATCAAGCACGAAGTTAGGCCTCTTTTTATCCTTATTAAACACTCTCAGGGAGTTAAAGTAACTCAAATGGACCCTGTTGGGTCTCAACCTACCATACAGGCCCTTTTACAGGGGCTCTGAAAACCTTTGATATAGTTTCAAAAAGGTTGAAGGGCCCATTTTTCTTGATTTTTTTTTGTTTTATCTGTTTTAATACTATTACCCACCTCATGGTGGCGCTCTTTGGGCCCCATGTGGTGTCAAACAGGGCTTTAGGGTGTATAGGTGGGGCTTTACTGATATTCCTCAATGGAATTAATGATGGGGTTAGAATTCATAATTATGCTATCAGACTGAGGCAATAAATAAATTTTTTATCATCTTTAAAAACTTGATCATGGATGGGAAGAGGTCTGGATTGATTAATTCAAAATTACCGGTATTTAAATCATCCAAAAAGGGCTGTTTATATACCTTTTGGGGTAAGAGGATTTTCCCAGGGCATGTAGAGAGGGTTTTGCTTGTGGGAAAAGGCTAGAAGGCTGGCCAGCAATATTTTGGCACGCACTATGAGTGTTTTCAATCATCTGAACCTGTCTGTGTCATATTTGATTGTTAAATAATTATCAGAATCTGTTTAAATGTTAATTTGTGATTTGTAAAGTTCTGGCATATTTCTGAATTTTTTATTAGTTTGTTTTGATTGAAATGGTCAGAAAAGGGTTTTTTTGGATTCTAAGCCATCTTCTGAAAATTTTGGTCAAATTTCATAATTGTATTGAATCTTCTTGGTGTGTTTTGTTGTGAATAAATATTTGATAATGGTATTTAGGTGACAACCTTTATTATTATTTTCACTAAGTTTTCTCTCTTATGGCTTAAATATCATACTTTCAATCCAATATTCAGAGGTTTCAGACACCTCTATATCCGTCAGTCAAGGTTTTACATATCCATGATGCATGAAGGTGGGTTGTAACATGTTCCTGTGGTACCAGGCAGTGATTAGTGATGCCAGTTATTTTGACGCGTGCATCCCTGACAGCTGCATGTGGGAATCAAGAATCCTTGTCCAGAAGTATATACCATGCAGGTTTCTTGACAGGCGCCTACATTTTTAGTGTAAGGCGCGTGTACCCTTGCGGTATGGATGTGGGGCTGCGTGCGGGAATTGTGAAAGAGCACAAATCCGACTGTAACTCCTAAAATATACGTAATACCTCTATTCTGAGTGAATTTCTGGTGTGAACCCTGTACATGAAATTATATTTTAAATATTGAAGAAATATTAAAATGGCCAAAAAGTGCCATAGTGATGCCTTGGCCTTTTGGTCATTTTCCTTTTAAATATTTGAAATATATAAGGAGTTAGAGTTCAAGGGTGGCGTCAGTGAGTAACCCTAACTTATGTTGGGTGAGGAGTCAAAATCTTTAATAAAATCTCAGTATTTATCACTCTTTTTAATTTGATGATTTTATTTTTGTTTTTTGTTCTACTTTGAAAGGTTGCTCTGTATGAGGAGCAAGTGTACAATAGAGATCATGGGTTTTGTTAATGGATTCAGTCCAAAATCTTGTGGGATGAGAATCCTAGAAACTTATAATAAAATATTATCAACAATGATCAATTTTATTCAAAGAATTAAAGTTTTCACCTGAAATCCATTACTATCAATTTGAACAAAATTTCGAAGATATGCAATTTTTTTCTTATTTTTCCTCTTGGGGAAAGATAATTCTCAAATTTTAAATGGTTTGAGAAATATTCCAGGACCTTGAGTTTTTTTCACTTCTGCATGCATTGGGGAATTAGTCAAAAAACATGAGGCAGTGTTGATAAAGAAAACTGGTTCATAAATGGTATTATCAAAAGCTGAAAATCCTTAGGTGGCCATTTGGTGTTTAAAACTTGAAAAAGTCAATATCATTTCAGTGCATGATTTATTTTGGGACTAAGTGAATCTCCTCAAATATTTGGTCTGCATTTGGAGTAGTCTAGCTCTGTTGGATGTTGACAAAAAGTGATAATTATATTCTGGGTTGGATAGGTGCTGAGGAAGACCAGATATTGTTAAGCATGATGATTGGTTTTTGTTGAAGTTCTTTGATATATTTTGTGAAGTATCATCTGAATATATTTTAATAGAAAAATTTATAATGATCTTTCCTTGTGCCTCAACAAAAATTGAGTTAGGGAGACTGATCACATTTTCACTTTCTTCATCCATTTCTATGTTTTCACTTTCTTCATCAATTTCTATGTAATAAAATTGCTGATTTACATGTAAAAGAAATTTCAGAATGTAATTCTCATGATAAATTAATTTTTGTAAATCACCTCACCATACAATTTGTTGTCACAGATAGCTGAAAAGAAAATTCCATCTTTTCTATTTGGGATTACTCCTTCAGAAATTCATCATTAAAAATTTCCATTAAATTTGAATCCATGAAATTTGCCTGTTCATCTTCACTGTGGTTGAATTGAGCTTGGAGCATTCAAGTAGGGGATATTTGGTGTAAATCATTGATTAAAAAGAGTAAATAAATACAGGAAATACAATTTTTTTGGAAATTCATTGGCCAGGTGAAAATATATAAAAATGGTTGGAGTTGTGCAGAAAAATTTGATTTCTTAGTTTGACTGAAAGAAGTTCCCAACATTTCTTGGATTGAGAGAGCCTGAAATGATCCAAACCACAGGTTTCTTCTGGGTAAAGTTGCAAAAAGGGGGCCACATATGGATTTGAACACTCCTGAAAATTCCAAAAAAAGGGTGATGATAAATTCACAACTCCAGTGGTGTGGGAGTCGTGTAGGGCCCCAAAAAACCTGTGGGAGTCTTGTAGGGCCCTAAATGACCTGTGGGAGTTGTTTAGGGCCCCGCACGACCTGTGGGAGGTTTTTAGGTCCCCTAAAAGCGTGGGGGCCCATACACTACTCCAAACGGTTGTTCTAAACACGCGCAATCCCTGGGTGGGCATATACCCCCTATAATGGGCATTTTTGATTTTTTTACCCTGCTACACAACCCTATTATTTATTATTTATTATTTATTATTTATTATTTATTATTTATTATTTATTATTTATTATTTATTATTTATTATTTATTATTTATTATTTATTATTTATTATTTATTATTTATTATTTATTATTTATTATTTATTATTTATTATTTATTATTTATTATTTATTATTTATTATTTATTATTTATTATTTATTATTTATTATTTATTATTTATTATTTATTATTTATTATTTATTATTTATTATTTATTATTTATTATTTATTATTTATTATTTATTATTTATTATTTATTATTTATTATTTATTATTTATTATTTATTATTTATTATTTATTATTTATTATTTATTATTTATTATTTATTATTTATTATTTATTATTTATTATTTATTATTTATTATTTATTATTTATTATTTATTATTTATTATTTATTATTTATTATTTATTATTTATTATTTATTATTTATTATTTATTATTTATTATTTATTATTTATTATTTATTATTTATTATTTATTATTTATTATTTATTATTTATTATTTATTATTTATTATTTATTATTTATTATTTATTATTTATTATTTATTATTTATTATTTATTATTTATTATTTATTATTTATTATTTATTATTTATTATTTATTATTTATTATTTATTATTTATTATTTATTATTTATTATTTATTATTTATTATTTATTATTTATTATTTATTATTTATTATTTATTATTTATTATTTATTATTTATTATTTATTATTTATTATTTATTATTTATTATTTATTATTTATTATTTATTATTTATTATTTATTATTTATTATTTATTATTTATTATTTATTATTTATTATTTATTATTTATTATTTATTATTTATTATTTATTATTTATTATTTATTATTTATTATTTATTATTTATTATTTATTATTTATTATTTATTATTTATTATTTATTATTTATTATTTATTATTTATTATTTATTATTTATTATTTATTATTTATTATTTATTATTTATTATTTATTATTTATTATTTATTATTTATTATTTATTATTTATTATTTATTATTTATTATTTATTATTTATTATTTATTATTTATTATTTATTATTTATTATTTATTATTTCTTATTTCTTATTTCTTATTTCTTATTTATTATTTATTATTTATTATTTATTATTTATTATTTATTATTTATTATTTATTTTTTATTATTTATTATTTATTATTTATTATTTATTATTTATTATTTATTATTTATTATTTATTATTTATTATTTATTATTTATTATTTATTATTTATTATTTATTATTTATTATTTATTATTTATTATTTATTATTTATTATTTATTATTTATTATTTATTATTTATTATTTATTATTTATTATTTATTATTTATTATTTATTATTTATTATTTATTATTTATTATTTATTATTTATTATTTATTATTTATTATTTATTATTTATTATTTATTATTTATTATTCATTATTTATCATTCATTTTTTATTATTCATTATTCATTGATCATTATTTATTATTTATTTTTTATTATATATAATTTATTTTTTATTTATAATTTATAATTTATAATTTGTCATTCGTTATTTATCATTTAATGAAGGCTACACAACTTGATTTGAGTTTTTTAGCATGCCACATTCCCCATTTGAGTCGTGTAGCATGCCACACGGCTTATTTGAGTTGTGCAGCACGCCACATGGTTCATTTGAATCGTTTAGGGTGCCAGACAACTCTACACAACTCAAAGAGTTGTGAAATTAACATTACCAAAAAAACAAAAAAATCAGAATATTATAAATAATTAAGTTATCAAATATTAAAAATTTGGAAACTTCTCAAAAAATCCTACACAGGATATGATCCCCTTCAAGTTGAGGCAGAGGCATGGAATCCACAACACAGACATTTTTGATTCAGTGGGGAAGAACCAAAATTTGCAAATATGGCCGTGTGTCCACCAAATTGAAATTCCAAGAGGGCAATTTTACCCCGCATAGGTGCAAAATTCCCCAAATCTGCCCATAGAGAGATTGAGAGACAATGTGGTGAGTATGAGCCACAAGCATTGATCCAACTAACTCCCAGCAAAAAACCGTTACCCAAGTTCAGTTTTTGGTAATCATTTTGTTCTGTTGTTTTTCTTTACGTTTTCATCTTACTAATTATTCTCTTTTTTATCTCCAAATTTTCACTTACCCCCTTATTCCAAAAAGGAAACCATCAATCAAGTCCCCCCTGCCATGGTAGCTCAGAATCTTCCTTATCAACTTCAAAATTCCCAGAAGTTGAAGAATTTCTAAGTATTCATTCAACTCTGCATTGATGAACTCTTGCCATACATCTCCATTTCCCATCAAATCCACATCTTCACTTGAATCAAAAATCATGCCCAAATGATTTCTTTGAAACTTTTCAATTATTCAATACATATTGATTGGCAAATTGGCTTTTTCAAAATCTTTCCACAAGTTGTCATTCACTTCATGATTCCCCAAGTCATTTTTTGAATCCATTATTGTAGGTTCTTAATGAGTTACCTTGGCAACATTGCTATGTTTAAGTTGATGAGTGGGTGTTTTCACATGTCTTTGCTGATTTTTGATATTCATTGGCCTTCCTTGGCAGATTTTGAATTGATATTTATAAACTATCTTAAACCCTTTGGCATAGGAATCACCACAAACCCTTTTTTTTAAAAAAAATAAACCTCCACAATAAATTCCCTCCTGCAAAAGAGTAAGATGTAAAACTAATCCCCATCCATTTTTACTAAATTATTGGTCAGTATCTTCAAGCAGGAGAAGTTGATTGATGGCCAATGATTGGATAGACCAAAAAAATTAGTGGAATTCAAGAATTAACCAGTGGCCCAACCTGCAAAAAACAAACAACTTCACGAAGCCACAACCGTTGGGGACCCCATGACTGTTGAGTACCCTAATCTACTTTCTGTCCCACTAATCCCTTATGACCTTATCTGATACTGAATTTCAAAGATTCCTGGGTATTTTTT
Source organism: Puccinia polysora (assembly GCA_025617555.3). Lineage (NCBI taxonomy): Eukaryota > Fungi > Basidiomycota > Pucciniomycetes > Pucciniales > Pucciniaceae > Puccinia > Puccinia polysora. The sequence goes on along the minus strand of CM062630.1, from coordinate 1,367,018 downwards.
TCCCCTTTAAAATTTGATTTCAAAATGTCATGATTTCCTGCCTCCCTTCCTTCCTCCCTGTTTTAATTTCCTACCTCCCTCCCTGATAAACCTTTAAAAATGCTCTCCAAATGTGTGCTTCATTTTGTAACCCATTCTAAAACCAAAATTATTTGGCCCAAGCCGCTACCCTTTGAGAAACCAACCTTAATCCTTCCAAGCAAAGACAAATTGATGGTGCTGAGGATGATGAGCCTGATTCCCCCAACCATCCCAGCTTAGCCTTTTAATCCTGTAATACAAACCCAGATTCAAGTGATCAATCTCTCCAGAAATAAACTAGCCCATTGGAGGAAATTTCAGCCAAATCATTTCAAAGAAAAATAATCCAAATTTTTCTTCTTTCCAATGAACTCAATAAAATCTTGGACCAATGTAATGATGTGAGCTTCTTACTTGTGTTAATTGGCTGAATCCAATTTTACTATCCCAAACTCAAATTTCCTTTTGTTTTTATCTCCATTGGTATCTAATTTCAATCTTGCATATCAATATTACCAACGATCAAATCATGATGTTTCTGATTCATGGGGACTTGAGCCTCCAAAATCAAGGCCACCAGACCACCTCTTCCTTCTCAGCACCATCCAAAAAATCCAACAACCCTCACATGCAATTAAAACAATTGAACAAAATAAAGTGTTATCCATACACTGATTACATCAGGGTAATCTCTTTCTTTCCCCTATCATCACAATCAATTTGTTCATTGAAACATATGAAAAAGTTGATGGTTTGAGAGGATATTGGAGGAAAGATCCTCTGATGCAACATTGACACCAATGGGAAGACAAGGAATGTTCTTGGTGAGCCAATCAAAGGCTCACTACAACTCTTCAAAATTTTGAGTTTTCCTTCTTTTTTTAAAAATAATGAAATATTTGGATGAATTGAAATTTTTTGGTCAGTATTTTGTTCCCAAAAAATAAGGCAATTTCAAAAACAACTACCAGCCCCCTGGTTATGACTCAAACAGCCCACCTGCACAAAACATTTTTTCATCTTTTGTTGGTAAACTGGTCAAGGACAAAAAATCCAGTTTAAGAAATGTGGTGAGTTTGATTTTCAATTTAAAAGATTTGTTTAAGATATTTATAAATATCCTCTGGTCATAATGGTTTCAAGTTTCTGTATAAAATTTCATATAAAAGTACCCATGCAAGGAACATACCAAACCCAAAGTTTTTCAAACTATTAGTTAAGGTATGTGACTTTCTTTTACCAAATCAAGTTGGGATTCTCTTTGAATTCAACTGATTGATTAATTAATTACAGATTCACCAAAAGTTGGTAAACAAAAACAAAGACAACCTAGCAAACCCTTTCATTGTCAAAACACCTCTCCAAGAAAAGGACAGATTTTCTTTCTTACAACTCCAAAACTCAATTCATGTTTCCAGAAAAATAAGTGGTGATACTGTGCACTTCAAGTCTATTGATCAAGATTTGAAGGAATAAAAACCACATCCATTGTCTACTATCACAGTGTAAGCATTCTTTTTATTTTATTTTCTTTTTGTTTGAATTAATTGATATTAATCTTGGATTGTTTGGACAATTTTTCACAGATGGGCTTAAGCCATCCTCAAAAATGACAAAGAGCTTTTTGATGGAAATAACATGGAAGAGGATCTTATATTTGAGGAAGAATTCATTCCAACTGAGGGAAAAACTCTGAAATTGGAATGAAAACTCAAGAAACTACAAAGTTTTTTTTTTTAAAAAAAAATTCTGTAACATTCTACATTTTTCACTGTTAAAAAATTGTTGTGATAAATTATTATAGATTTTCCCTTGTCAAAAACAGATAAATTGGATAATACTATTTATTATATCTTACCATAAAGTAACAATAACAACAAGCTAATAACATAATTTATATACTGAAAGAAATAAGCCACCAATGGAATCAAAAAAAAAGAACAAAGTTTAAATCCTTGTCTAGGAAGATAAGGCTTCAACCCATCTTTGAACTTCTTACAAAATCAACTTTGAAAGCAAATTGAGGCCATCCCAATGGCGCCAAGGGTTGAAATGGCGTCAAAAGGTTGGCATGCTCTTGACCAGCCTTGACGTTTTTGCTTGCCAAAATTATTTCAAAGGCTTCTTCCCACTAAGGGAGTGTGGTAAACCCAGTGTCACACAATCTGGGGGCTTGAAAACATGGTGGTACTTTGTTGCATGTTTCTTAACTGTTAATTATTCTTTGTAATAGTCAACAGGTTTTCATATATGGACATGATCAAATCTTACCAGTAAACTAATATTTTGATCATTTTTTTGATCATCAGTTCTTAGTTTTTAAATCAAAAGCGTAAAATATATTTATTTGAAAATAACCATTTCTTATATCATCTAATTGAGGAAACTGCCACTTCAACAGGTTTCCAGCTTTAGTAGGTGATCCAATCTTACTAGTTAACTATGATTGTGATCATCAGGTGTGTAAAACTATAGGAATTTATCCCATCTTAGCAGTTAAGTAAGATTGTGATCATTATTTTGATCATCAGAAAAAAACAATCCAGTTTAACATGGAATTGAGAGACCAGATCTGACATTTCTCCCATTAACAGATCACCAATTGCAAGCCCAGTACCAAGCACTTCTGTACTTACAGCAACAACTCCAACCAATCAACCAGTATTAATCACAGTCTTTCCATTGAGAGAAAACCAGAGAATAATTCAATACAGAACCAGAATCCATAAGACAAAAAGATTAAATAAAACAAGAAATAATGAATATACTATGAAAAATAAGTATTACTAATAAATTGAACAACTTCACTCATTAAATGTGGTCAAAAGCAGTTATTATATCCTTAAAATTTATTGAAGTTGATGAATATCTATTCCATGTTTCTGAAATTGCAGAAACCTATCCTCCATCTTACCATAGCGCCATAAAATGAATTTTATGTTCCTGGCTCCTTAGCCAAAAAGATTCCTGAAATGTGGCAAAAATCAATGCTAAGTTTCAGATATCAACATCTCTTAAATATAATAATCAATCCCTTATATAGAATACTATTAAAGAGTTTCATGTAAAAACAACGTCAGCCACCAGGATGAGAAGACACTTGCTATCCTTCAGCTACTAGAGGTGATGGAATAAATAATCAATATATTATTCAATAATTGCAGCAAAAATCCTTAGAATCTTGGGAAAAAGCTATTGCAAGGTTGATTTATTTGGTTTTGGTTTAATATTATAAATCAATATTACTAAATTTATTATTAAATAAATTGATAGATGGGACAAAATAATATTTGGGATCTTTGGCACCTCTCTTCAGGGAATTCCCTTTAAAAAGAAGTATACCTGGTTACTTTGGAACCTTTAATTTATATTCTTAAAGGATACATTTCCCAAAGATAATATATATATATAATATATGATGGAGTTGCAAGGCCTTGTAGCCAAGATTCCACGACAGAAAAAGGATAATAAGACTCACTGGTATATTATTTAATCATTTGGGTACCTTTTTGGGATGTGCCCTGATGGGTCAAACCTATTACTGGGGTCAAGAAGGTTGTTCAGCAAAAACCAATTGATAAAAAGGGTTGGGGCGGATATTATTAATCAGACTAAAGCCATAAATCACTTATCTATCTCTTATAAGTATTTGAATACCTTGGAACGGTATCTGGATGTAAATATAACTGGGTCTCTGGGTATCAATATTCTCAAAAGAGCTTTATATTTATAGATTTTTGAGTCCAAATATTGTCCATCTGAGGGATACAGGGGCTCAAAGGGATGGATGCTAAAGCTAGCAGAGTAACAAGTGGTAGCCTGTCACGTTTCATTTGTGCTTTAGAACGGGTAACATCTAATTCCACACACTATGGGAATTATTTTACCTTTTAATTGATATTTGGACATGTGAATAACACTAATCTAGCCATATTATCCATTATTTAATTAATTAATTAAATAAATATTCCCAGGATTTTAATAATTTGTTTAATAAAAATTCCTATGGTTAATCTGATTTAAAGTGGGTTCTAATTATGTATCAATTGATTGGAGTAAAATCATGATATTGATTTTACTGCTTATTTTCAAAATTCAGTTGATTTACTTGAAATAATTGATGAAAAATATAATCTATGAGAATTCATGTAATATTTGTACATCATCAGTTTCCTTAAAATTTTACGGAAATAAAGATATCTTTAAGTTCTCAAAATTGTATATTTAGATTATTTTAATATATTTTACAAATACTAGTTATCTTATTTTCAACATATTTGCTATTTGATATATATTTTATAAAAATACATCAAATGGTTATTTAAGTAAATTTAAATATTTTTATGTATTTTTAGATTATCTAATATCCACAGGGACATTTACTGCATATGTAGAATGGTCCCTTCCAGGTTGTAGCACATTTACGTGGTACCTGGGCTTCTCAGGCTGCCTGTCACACTGTCAGCCTGTACTCTTGCCGCTGCATACTTGTCAGATGCCTGGGGCTGCGTAAACGGCTTTTCGGGGTACACTGAAAGTGTGGATGTGCTGCTGCTCAGCCGTGTGTGGGTTAATTGGTTGCTGCGGCTGCGTGCGGGAATTGTGACAGAACACATTTCCGTGTGTAAATCCTAAAATATAAACAACACCTCCATTCTGACTGAAGTTTAGGTGTGTAACCTATACGTGAAAATGTGTGTGAAATATTTAATTGGCCGATAAGTCCCATAGTGATGCTGTGGTATTTTGGTATTTTCTTGCTTTAATTATGAAAATTGAAGGAGTTGGATTTCAAGGGTGGGGTCAGTGAGTGACCCTACCTACTTTGGGGTGGAAAATTGATTTCTGCAATAATATTTCTGGATTTCCTACTCCTTATTAATTTAAATTTAATTTTCTTATTTTATTTCATTCTGTTACTTTTGCAGCTTGCTTTGCAATAGTAGCAAGCTGACAAAACACAAGCAGGAATATTTACAATCTTCAAAAAAAACTAAGGCAACTTAAAACAAGGACCAAAAACATGTTGATAAATTTGAAAAAATCAAATCGCAGTGTTAAAAAGCTGGTGGAGATGTATATACTTGACTTGAATCAATTAATCCTAGATGAAATACTGATAAGCAATCAATTACAAGATTTATTAAACTTTGAACTTATGATAAAATTGTTTAAGAACTACTCAAGACTCATAGATTATCTCCCTTTATAACCTGTGACACTGCTTCTATGGAATCAAAAGGAGAAACCACTTTAACAAGCATTCCCACAGGGAAGCATAATTGATGCTCTAAAAATAAGTGTTTTGAACCCCACCCACCACACTTGTGTCATGCAAGAAATGAAACCACACTTTGAGTGTGGGTAGAAAAGGAAATTCTTCAAGGTCAATGGATAAGGGTTATTCCTGACCTGTTCAATAATGAAAAATTTTACACAAGCTAAACAAGCAACAATACTAGACTTTCCTCAACAAGGAAAACCCAGCTTTTTTTATTGTCAACAGGGAAAAAAGGAACATATGATCATCTTTTATACTGTAGCTACACAAAATATTTTTAATATTTTAAATTTTTTTCAGCCAAATTCTATTGGAAATAATATCATAGGAATTCAAATTAGATCAGCTGGAGGAGAAAATACTATTTCAATCCAAGCAAATTTCAATGCTATTCAACAGTACATAGAAAACTCTGAGAGACCAAATAATCATAAATTGATTCATTTCACAATTGACAGGGGAAGCAAATTCATTAATCATGAAGTAACAGGGTACCTAAATAAATGTGGAGTATCAGTAAAAATAACAGGACTTGAACAAAACAGGAGCACAAAGGAGCAATCAAAAAATAGTCAAAAGATCCAGACCCTTTTTTTTTCACAGTGAAGTAAGGTGTGAATTTGGGTGGAATGCAGTACATAAAGCAATGTACCTCACAAATAGAATATTTAAAGATTTAACTGCTTTCAAAAATATAACACCCTTTCATTTACGGTATGGTTATGAACAAACTGTAGATCATATCTGTACATTTGGATGTAAGGTATTTGTACTTATTTGAAAACAAATCAGAGATAATAAACTTAGTATTGTATTAGAAAAGGGAATAATTGTGGTTTTCAGAAAAGAAAACAAAAATTTTATATACCAGAATAAGTTAAAGGTAGAGTTTTGTGTGACATAACTTTTGAAGAAGATAAATGTCCCTTTAAAGCAAACACAGAAGATCAACATGCAACGGTGTTTACCCAATTCTTCCTTTAGATTGTATAGAATTAATCAGCAAATCTATAATTGATTCATTAATCAAAAATCAATTTCTCATTATTAACTTGGGACCACCACTGGTTCCATACAATACTCCAAACAACAACTTACCTTAACCCAGTAACTCAATTAATCCTAAAGTTAATGAAACTGTCAACTAGAAAAATAATTGTCAGCTTGCTACTTGCACAGAGAAACCTTTCAAAGTACAATTAAGAATAAAAATAAAAATATTTAGAATTCCTAACATATTATTACAAATTTGGATTCCCCACTTAAAATAAGGTAGGGTCACTCACTGACCCCACCCTTGAATTCCAACTCATCACATTTTTAAATAATTAAAAAGGGAAATCAACAAAAGCCACTGCATCACCACCGTACTTTTTTGCCATTTTAATACTTCACAAGTAATTTAATCTGTAGGTTTCACACCTAAAATTCACTCATAATTAAGGTTTTGTGTAAATTTTGGGAGTTACAGCCAGATTTCTGTTCTGTCATAGTTCCTGCGCGCATTCCCGCATCCATACAGTGAGGTTTCGCCCGCCTGAAACTCAAAATTCAGACACCTTTCAAGAAAACTGCATGAAATATGCTGCTGGCCGCAGATGCTTGATTCATGCACGCAGCTGTCAGGTATGCGCACGCCAAAAATAACTGTACCACTCCTGACAGCCAGGTACTGCAGGAACAGGTTACAAACCACATGCATGCATCATGCATATGTAAAAAACAGACTGAAGGATCAAAAGACCTCTTAAACATAGGAATATTGAACAAAAAGTAGGAAATTACAAGTATAAGACAGACAAATCAGGGAAAACAATAATAAAGATTTTCATGTAAATACTATTATCAAATCTTTATGAACTGCACAAAAGACCAAGGATTTACCCTAAAAATTAATAGAAACTCCCATCATGTTCAGAAGATGGCTTAGACTTCAAAAGTACCCCATTCCGACCATGGAGCTCAAAAGAAAATAATACAAAATCAGGAAATATGCCAGAACTGTATAAATAACAAATTAAAATTTAAAAATATTATCATATTTATTTCAAACATAAAAATGACACAGACAGTTAAAGCGGAGTGAAAGCACTAAGAATTTGTGCTAAAATATCCCTGGCCAGCCTGCTATCCTTAGCCCACAAGAAAACCCTCTCTATGTGCTCTGGGAAGACCCCCTCACCGCAAAAAGTTTTATATACAGCCCTTTTTGGATGATTTAAACACCAGTAATTTGTATGTAATCAATCCAGACCCATTGCCATCCTGGATGAAGTGTTAATAAAAGGTAAAAATGATTTATGGCCTCATTCTGTTAGTATAATTATGAATTCTAACCCCATCATTGATTCCATTGAAGAAAATCAGAAAAATCCCCAACCATTGCCCTGAGACCCTTTCAACCATGAATTTCTTCATGATTCTTTGATCCCTGCTTAAGAAAGTAATTTATCTCCTCCTTGCCTCAAGGAATAAGTTCTGTGAGACAGCCAGTCCACCCATTCCCCTTGAGTAAACCCCTTATGAGAAATCACTTAGGAATCCATTGTCCCAAGGTCTTTAAATGGTTCAAAGTGAGGTTGTTTAAATGGAGATACCCAGCTTTTTATAAGCTCTGGAACCTCTTTAAAAATACATTTTACAAACCAAATCCCAAACCTTGCACTTGCGCTTATCATACCATCAATATTGAGCATTTTATGTTTTTTCTTGGAATAATTATTCTTCCAAAACCACTATTGCCTGCCTTAACTAGAGTACTGCAAGTTCCCTTGTTTCAGTAAGCTGACAGACCTGAACAATTTCCAAACATACCTTGAATAAAATACTCAAATCTAATAATTTTATCAGGAACTTTCCTAGTACTTTCTAAAATAGTTTCATACATCATTGAGAATGAAGATCTGAAGTCATTTTATGACGCATAAAACCAAAGTGATGCTCCAGATTTGTAAAAATAATTAAAAAAGAAAATCAATTCAATGAAAATAAGAATTTGTTTTACATTATTCCACCAAATAACTCATAAAAATGTAATAAAAGTTAAATGGCTTTGTAAAACCAAAAGAGACACCAATGGAATCATTATAAAGAAAATGTTGTGATAAGTAGAAAAAGAATTTTCTCAAATTGAAGGAATCAATTTTCATGAAACATTTCCACCAACAGGAAACCAAAAATCTCTTTTTATCCTCATTGCTTCAGCTAATTTAAAAGTTTTGCAAATACATCAAATGGATGCTCTTAATGGTTTACTCAGTGTACCTGTGGATAAAGAAATTCATCTCAAACAAAAAGATGGATTTTTTGAAGGAGGAAAGAAAGTATTTTTATGAAATAAAGCAATTTATGGAATTTGACAGTCACCCAAAATGTGGGACAAAGACCTGAGTAATTACTCAAAATATATAGGTTTTCAACAATCTCCTTTTAATTCCTGCTTATACCTTTGACAAAAACACTCTCAATAAAGTCTTCTATATGTTGATGACATGATCATCACAGGAGATAATATTGAAAAAGTAAAAAAAGAAATCAAGAAAAAATGATAAATGGAATACTTAGGTCTTGCCAAACATGTATTAGCAATAAAATTAAAAAAAAGAATCACAGTATATTCAATAAAACAACAACACATGGCTCAACAACTTTTGATAACATTCAACCATGAATATTGTGATATTTCCACAACTCCTTTACCCTCAACATGCACATGTTTAAATTAATCTGAAAAAGAACATACAGCATTTCAAGAATTAGACTTACCTTATCAAAGTGAGGTTTTCTTGCTACTGTATTTAGCACAATGCACCTATCATTATCTCATTCATGAGGTAGGTCTTTTAGCTTGATAAATGGATAAAACTTCTCTGAATCACTGGAGAGGTTTTTTCCCATGTTCTTTGGTATCTGAAAGGTACCATTAACCTAGGAATAGAATATAATCCAGAAAAAGAAATAATTCATGGAGACAAGAGTTACTATATCCCGCATGGTCATGCTGACACATATTGGGCAGGAGATAAAACTAGACGCAATTCAACTAATTGATATATTCTTATGTTCATGAACGGTCCAATTAATTGGAGATCAAGGCTTGAACAAACTATCTCCCTGGAAAAAAAAGAAGCTGAATAAAAATTAACATTTGAAGCAGGTCAAGAAGCAGTCTGGCTAATTGAATGACTGAAATTTTGGCAATTACCGTGTGATTTACCAGTCATAATTCACTGTGACAATCTCAGCAATATCCATTTTACTTCCAAATCAATCTTTCATGCAAGAAAAAAACATATTGAAATTCAAAAACCAATGGATCAGAGAACTTTTCAAAGCTAAAAATGTAAAAAAAGAATATTGTACAACAAAAGAAATGATGCCCAATCTTGTTTAAAAAACCTGAAATAAAAGAAAATTTAAATATCCCACATCAGATAAAATAAAACTAAAATATTTGATCAATCTAATAAATTGATGGTGGTTTTTGGAATTATCAATAGGGCGTATCAAATTTAACCAAACGCGTCATTTTTTTATGGAGGGTTTCAAACCAAATCTGCCATTTCAAAACCGCAATTAAAAATAAAAAAACCCTCTTATTTCACATCAGATGTGTCAAAGTTAACATGAAATAAGTGGTTTTTTTCAAATAAAGTATTTAAAGGCTTCTGCCACCTGTCCACGTCATCCACCCCTGGCTTCCCACCTCCTTGTACCTCCAACCTCCTTGCAAATTTGTTTACCTCCAGCCTCATAATAAAAAGATTCACCACTCTCATCACTTAATTACTCTCATAATCACTCTAATTAATTTATCCCCCTCATCACTTGATCAATCACCAATTTATTGCTCTCAATGCTTCATTGCTCTCATTGCTTCAGTGCTATCATTGCTTCATTGCTCTCATTGCTTCATTTCTCTCATTGCTTCATCACTCTCATCACTCTGCCTCCAAACTCATCCAAAGAATCCAATCATCCTTTTATTTCTCTTGTAACTTCATTGCTCTCATCACTTCATATCTCTCATCAATTTATCTTGCTTTTCCTTTATCCCTCTCATAACCTTATTGCCCTTACTCTTTCCAAATGGCCCCTCAGAAAACCTCCCCCTGCAAGTCCACACAAAAGTCCAACAGACCAAAGCAAACATTTCCAAGGAACTCTACAACAAACAATCCTCCCCCATCAGCTTCCAAGGGCTCAAAAAATTCTCCACCATCAGATTCCAAGGGATCAAGTCAGCTCAAGGGAGCTGATCACATCATCCTGGTAAACTGGCTCAAAATTCCCTCCAACTATAATGCCTGCTTTTGATCCAACAATGAAACATGTGTTGGATGACCTCCATCCTCTAAGGTCAATGGTTATCTCCTCATAGCCAATGAACTCAAGGGAAAAAACAAAAGTTAGGCTGGATCTTTCATCCAAACAGATGAGGGAGCAATTCAAGAATTATTGAGCCCAGTAAAAAAAGACCCACTTGATGTCAATCTCCACCAGCTTTGATATCACCAACTCTTACAAAGACAAGGGAATCAACTTGGTGGTTGATAAGTTGGACTCCATTTGTTCTTTTTATATTCAAAAGGATGAAATCTTTGGAATGAATGCCAAAATCACCCCTTTGGCCACTTTTGATGCCCAAAAATCCGATTCAGTCCACGCTGAGGACTTGGATGGGAATGCTCAGCCTAGAAATGGTGATTCTGAAGAAACCTTTTCCTTTGAGTGGCTCCCATCTGATACCAAGGAGGATATTCAAACGCAATCAGCTCCAATCACGTCTACTTCTGTGCTGATTGATGTGTCAAACCATACCTTGGACCCCTCCCCTCCTTCTTTGGATTGCTCTCTTCCTGGGCTAGCAGATATAATCAACCTTGCTGATGCAGAACAAGATACTCCTCAGTCTCCATTAACCTCAACATTGGTTCAAGTAAGGAACCAAGCTCTTTTCTCTTCTGTCTTGTTAATCCTGACTGTTTTAGATTGTAAAAAAACAGGACCATCCATTCCAGAATGGCCAAAAACTCAAGCAAATGGGGCCTCTCTCATCGCCTTTGAACACCAGAGAATACTTTCATACTCAATCCTCTTCCCAGGGTAAGCAAAAGGCCTCCAATTCCATCAATACAAACCCCAAAAGTCATCAAAAGAGGAGAAACACTTCCAGTTTTTCAGGCATTATAGAAATAATGGATAATCAAGATTCATGTAAGTCCATTGGTTGAATATCCTTGCTTTCAAAACAATCCTCATTGCTTTTTCCCTGAAAAAAAGATTCAAATCAAAAATTGAATCTGAAAAACTTGAGTTTGAAAAGCAAAAGTGTGATTGTCAACTGACCATGGATGTTCAAAAGCAGAAAGACATGGGTTTGGCTCATCAACAAAAATGGGATGCTGAGTGGAAGTTAAAACAGGCTGAGCTGGAGTTTCAACAAGAGGAAAAGGAGAAGGATTGACAGCAAGCACAACTGGAAAAGGAGGGGTAACAACTTGCAACCAAAAAAAAAAGGATAGGGTATCAGTAGCCTTGGCTTGCATTGGTAGCAGTAGAACAGTAGATGAGATAAACAAGATAACTCAAATGCTAGGCTTGTAAATATATTTGCATGGGTGAAAGAAAAACAAAAAAAATATTTTTGATTAAAATGTTTGAGAGTATTCTTAACCCAACCAACATAAAAATCTTATTTGATTTTATTTATATTTTTTTTTCTAGAGTGAATTTGGCATTATTCAAGTACCCAAATTTTTTACTAGTTCTTTTATTAATTTGAAGTGACATGGCCATTTTGGTATGGGTTGCTGTGTCCACAGCAGGGAAGGTACAGTTCTGGTACTCATTAGCTGCCCAAACCATTTTGGCTATACCTTTTTGATTGAAATCAATTCCAAAGCCAGGTTCATGAAAAACAAATTGGCCATCCAATACTTGATATTTGTCCGTATTTTTGATAATTTGACCATTTAATTTCTTGGTTGGAACCACAAGTAAAAAGGAGTAGCCACAAATTCCACCTTTGTCAATATGAGGAGAGTTGTATAAAGAATTTTAGGTGAAAGTGATGTTTGGGAGCAATCAAAAGGTGTAGGCTTGGAAAAAAATTACAAAAAAGAGAAATAGGGGATGTTGTTGTCCTTCATGGTATCACAGTTTCGTGCAAAGGAAAGTTTGGACCAATTGCAAAACATTTTTCCTAGAATTCAGGAAACTTTTTTGGCCTTAAGTTTTAGGAAAGCATACTCTTGAGGAGAATATCTAATAGATGATTTCTTTACATAACATCCAAATAACTCCAAAGGGTGCATCAATTTTTTCCATCCAACTGCCCACATTTTTCCACCTTAAGCTCTTGAAGGATCAACTGGGTTGAAAAAATTTTTTGAATCATGAAGGAAAGTGGTGACAAAGTTGATGTCCTTCTTATCTTGTTTCTGAGAGTTTATCCAAGGGCCTAAATCTGGTTATTGCAATCAGGGCTTGATGATCAGATTGATTGAGGACAATTAATTTTCCACAGTGGAAGAAATGGAACCATTTGATTGTTTGTTTTGCTTGCTCAAACTCTTCCTGGGTAAGTTTTTTACTGATCTTTTTCTTTTTGGCAACAATTGAAGTGTACAGATCCAAAGGAGGCGGTTTCCAACCAGAAAAGACCACCTTTTCATTAATACCTTCCTCTGAAACCTCAAAAGATATTTTGGAATATCTCATTTGATTCCTCTTTTGGTGAGAATCCCTACTCTTCCCACCTCTCTGTATTTGTTTCAAGCCATCTCCTTCCAACTTATTCCATCCCAATCCTATAATTAGATTGGGGTGAGGAAAAAGTCATTATCTGATTGTTTGTGTAAAATTTTAGGGGGTGGGAGAAGAATAGGATGTTCCCCAAAAACAGTCAATTTTTTTCCAAAAAAAAAGAAGCCAGTCCAATAGACATCATTGGTGAATCATGATTGATTAAAAAAAAAAGAAAAAAAAACCTGAACTTGAACCCAGGGACACTGGAAGCTGAATCTCCCCCTAAAAAAACGGCATGAGTGACCCATGCAACACACCAACAAGCAATGTTATCAAAAAAATTAAAATTAAAAAAAACCTACCTTCCATGGAAAAGAAAACCTGAAATAAACAAGGTGGAGTCCAGAGACACCTAAAAAGAAAAAAAACATCAAAAACAAAAAAAAATAACCGGAGTTCAGCTCCAAAGAGTTCTTCAAAAAAAGGAGCAGGAGACATTGGCAATCAATTGCTTGATTGATTGCAAAACAATTGCTTGATATATTACAAAAAGATTGAAAAATAAATTGCAAAACAATTGAGTAATCAATCACAAAACAATTGAGCAATCAAATGCAAATTGATTGCTTGATCAATTGCAAATCAATCCAGCAATCAATTTGCAATTGATTGATTGATTGGTCAAGCAAATCGCGATAAATCCAAACCATCAATCAATCAATCAATCAACCAAATCCTAATTGATTGATCAATTGATTGATTTGGTTTCAATTTATTGATTGAAACCAAATTGATTGATTGATTGATTGATTAGGATTCAATCAACCAATCAATTCCTAATTGATTGGTGGGGGTTTGTCAATAAAGGCAGGAGGAGGAGGAGGAGGAGGAGGAGGAGGAGGAGGAAGGGGGGAGAAATTGAAGGGAGAGGCTTATCAGATGAGGAGGGGGATGCAAGTGAGAGGAAGAGGAGCTGAGAGAGAAGACCTGGGGGAACTTCAAAGGAGAGGTAATCAAGAGTGTTTCAGTGAGTGGAAAAAAGGAGGGAAGGGGACTCAATGAGTCTGTTTGTGAGTTGGATGGTGGATTTTTTGGGGAGCTTGGTGAGGCAGGTTTCTTGGTGAGGTTGATGATGCTGGTGAGGTTGGTTAGGTTGCTGAGGTGAAGGAGGTGGTTTGATGAGGAGGAGGAAGGAAGTTGACCGGTGTGTGAGTGGGGTGAGGTGGAAGTGTTGGAGCAGTGATGTGGAGGGGAGAGGTGGGTGGTCTGGAAAGTGTTGGGGTAAGAGGTGGAGGTGTTTTTTGATTTTTTCTAAGTCCACTAAGAAAAAAAAAACCAACTCAGCCTGGAAACTTGGGTGAACAACCAAAAAAAAACCTTACTGTGAATTCATTTTTCACCTATTTAAAAATCAAAAATTACTCATCAAAGCAAGCAAGGGTGAGAGGAAGAATCAGCTCTCTCATAGAAGAAGCTGAGGGACAAGATGAGACAGGGATGACTTGAGGTGTGTCAGGAATATCATCTTCAAATATTTTGTTCCATTCATCTTTGATGTTGGCCAAAAGATTGTGAAGGATTACACAAGGGATAATCTAGTTGATGAGGATCTTCATGTCTTTGGGGTTTTGAAGCTGGTTTTGCATTTCCCTTCAGCTGGCCCATCTTCGTTTCAGGACTCTTATGGCATGCTTAATCCAAACTTGTGATTGGGCAAGATGATGGTTGAAATTTGTTTTTCTTTGATTGTTAGATGAAACGTTCTGGTATGCTGGAACCACATATTTTCCACTAGCATAAGCTGAATCTGAAAGAAGTTATTGATTGTGGTCAAAGTAGTTCTCTGGTTGTTGGGAAATCTGAATCCAATTGAACACATATGAATCGTGACAAGAACCTGGAAGGCCAGCATGGAGGGATATGAACTTCTTGTTGCTATCACAAACAAGTTATAGGTCCACAGGGTATCTAAACAAAAATATGAAACATATTTGGTCATTGGTGTGATCAAAGGTGTTATCAAATTCATTTGAAAAAAAAATGAATCAGTTGCCTTTATTTGCAATCAAAATAGTGGTTGCTATCTAGCTTGGGTTTTTGACTCAAGGGGATGGTGGTTCCATCAACAAACCCAATGCAACCAGGAAAGCCTTTGGTCTCCATTTCTTGAGATATTTCCTTGCGTTCTTCTTTGGTTGGCCAAGAAAGGACTGAGCAATGGAAAGATGGGATAGAAATCATGACTCTTTTGGTGTATAAGTCAATGCTTCTGCAACTGGCTGAGAATAGATTTTCCAATTGATGAATTGCAGATCCATTTCTGTTTGATCCCAATCTACAAAGAGTAAGAGTGAGTTGGATGGCTTGATTGCGTTGAGGATTCCAAGAATTTTTCTGGAAGATTTTTTGGTCTTCAATAATCTCCAAAAGTTTCATGAATGAAGGGAACAAAGTTTGGAGTTGTTGCTGGAAGATTTAGTTGGGGATGAGATGAAGCTTTTGACTTTCATACATAGGTTTGTGGAGGGTGTGTATTCTTGGAACCATGTATTGCTTTTCCAACAGAGAATTCAAAGATCCCCAAGTTGATTACAAATTGGAGTCTGAATCAGAGTTTGAATGGGAGTCAAACAGTAGCAAAAATTGAGTTAACTTTTTTGCGTTTTCAACTTTCTGGCAGGAATTTTGATTGGACATTTTGAGAAAGATGGTGATTTGATGTGGGGTTATGAGATGGTGATGGGATTTGTTTTTTGTGAAGATGGATATGTGAAAATTTATAAAGATGTGAAACAATGGAGATTAGATGTGCGTGATGCAATGGAGGTGCAACTGGTATGGATTTTCTGATGTGGATGGGTTTTTCAGATGCAATGGATTGTGGATGAATGATGATGCATAAATGGCAGGTTTTATTGCGGGTTTAATGGCGGGTTTGATGATGGAAATCCACCATTTTCATGAAACCCCCCATTTTGAAATACACCAGTTGAGGGATATGTGTATTTCAGAAACCCGCCATCAAAAATGGCGGGTTTGGTCAAAAAAAATGGCGGGTTTATAATGGAAGTTTTTTGAACTTTGATACGCCCTAATCATTATTAATAGGTCTAAAAAGAACAACAGTCAATTTAATATCAATCAAATTAAGGTAAATTAAATATCAGTGAAATCATGAAGAATACAACTTCATCATTTGTCATAATGACATCATTATTTCTAAAAGAGTTGACCATAAAATTAAAAAAAATATGAAAAGGAGATCAAGGTTGACAGTACAAAATTCCCCATTGCTTCTATCATCCATATTGTGGAACCTACCCCTGTAATTCATTTAACTGAAAATACTGTAAAAACTTTGAAAGATATGTTTCTTAAAAGTTAATTGTTCTTTGTAATAGTCAAAATGTGTCCAACCATAGGATTTTATCCAAACTTGCCAGTAAACTGAAATCATGATCATTGTTTTGATCATCAGGTGTTTGTTGTTACATAAAAATCCTAACAGAAATTTGTATGAAATTAACCATCCCTTATATCATATATTTTGGGGAAACTGCCAAGTCAGCAGGTTTCCAACCATATGATTTTATCCAATCTTACAATTTAACTGAGATTGTGATAATTATTTTCATCATGAAGTGTGTCAAGCTATACAATTTGATTCCATCTTACCAGTTAGCTAAGATTCTGATCATTATTTTGATCATCAGACACACAAAATTCCGATTTTTACAAGTTGGTGTGTATAACTGTATGGGTTAAATTTATCTTTCTTGGTAATAGGTTCAAAATTCAGACGTTTTTTCCATGGGGGACACCCCAAAAAGGCAAATAATGCAAGGTATTCATACAAAATGGAAGGTTTCCTAGGCAGAGCTATGATGTTCAAAAGGATTTCAAGGAATTGGGTGGGAGGTCAGGAACGGGGGGGGGTACTGTTGATTGAGAATAGAAAGAGAATAATTTTGAAAAAATAATATTAATTTTCAACGTTCATCTCCCAGTTTGGGTTATAGTAATCTGTTTGTTGCCATGATTTGTTACACACCATAATTACCTATGAGACTAATTTTTTGTTTCTCTGATTTCATTGACATGGCAAATCTAGGCATGATTTAGAATATTTCAGATAGGAGTCAAAGCCCGCTGGGATATGTGAGAAATTTAGATTCAAGTCTTTATTTCAGTCACATGTTTTTTAGTAACTATTACTATTATATTCCCCTAAATTTGGGGAGGCATGGCATTTTCCCAGTGCAGTATGGGCTTTTCCCAGTGTAAACGCTTGACTGAAGGTGCACAGCCTGCATGCAGTTTGCAGAGAAAGACTTTGAATACTCAATGGTTTTAAAAGGGAGGTCTCCCAAGGAGGCCAATTTGGTATTTTCTGACCCTAAAAAAATCAATCTTTTTTTAGGAGAAGACTAGTCTTTTTCCCCCATATTTGGGGAATGGGTTCAATAAGGAGAAATTTTCAGGAAAATATTGAATATATTTTAAATCATAGATAATTTCAATCAAGTGAGAAATCAGGGAAATGGATGAAGAAAATGATGAAATCAACAATTTTAAAATTATTTGAAGAGATAAGATTGTAAAACAAAGTATATATCTTGAAAAAGTTTGTATTTCATTTCAGTGATGGATGAGTTTATCTGAATTCTTAGATATTCTTGAAACCTAGAATAACACAATGAATCATTAAAATTTTATCAAGACAGTGGTTTTCAAACTTTTGGAATGACATGTGGGTCTATTTGAATCTTTTATAAAATAAAGATGATTACCAAAATCAACCAATAATAATAATAATAATAATAATAATCAAATCAATCAGGATCACCTGCAACACACATATTTTGATTGAGGGGGAAAACCTAAAAATACCTCCATCATGTCAAATTCCCATAACTTGCATTAAATATTTGAGGATGTGTACAAATCACCATCAAGAAATCTTTATTTTCCTCTAAAATTCAAATCAGAATCAATTATATCTTGAATTTGTCTTTCAAAAAACCCCAGAGCATGCCTATGAGTCATGGGTGTGTTTTCTCACCCACCAGAATGATCAATAGATAACTAAGAGGGCTGAGGAAAATTGCATGCTTTGAATATGAACTCAAATATATACTTCTATCTATCATTAACATGTGATAACTTTGAAAATTTGATTCATTTAGAGCAGCATTTTATTTCTTCATCAAGAATCTATTTGCTGTTTATTCTGTTTACCTCTAATGTTTGCTCCAATTTCGGAAAATTAGGGAAATATTTTCCAATTTTTGTGAAATGGTTTTTAAATAGAACTGGGTTGATTGAGGTGAATATTTTGTTTCTGAGGAAACTTTGATCTGTGATCCCAGATAGAATTGAAAATTCAACCAATGAAATTGAAGAAAGAGTTTTGAGTAGAATTTGGGGTTTTTGGCTGACAGAGTGCCAATATCAAACAACTTTCTTAGTTCAAAATGGTGAATATACCCATCAGATTCATTAATTTTCATTTCAAAACTACTTTTTTCTTTTATTGAAAAATTGCATAGATTTTAATATCACATATTTGCGTATGAAATTCCATCATTCATGGCAGTTGTAAATCCTCTGAAATCAAGAACAGCATCCATCTTATCTCGCCAGATGCCGTAGTTGTCGTCTCCGAGTAATTGAATTTTTTCAAGAGCAGTCTTTAGCATCGTTTGTTTGAAGACGTCCATGGCGCACAGTTAGGATCCTCTCTCAGCAGAATATTTGAAGGTTGGTTGAGCTTGATCAAATCGTTTGGCTTTTAACCGTAAAGAGATAATACAACCTTGAATTGATCACAGAGCTGAGAGCTAAGAACATCAAAGATAGCAAGAGATCAGAAAAAATCAAGAGTAATAGGAAATGACTCGAGACAAGATGACAAACAGGAAAACGAGACTGCAAGAGTCATTATTGGAGAAGAGAGGGAAATTAGATCATTTAGTTGACTGGTTCTTGAGTTTGAAGCAAGGTTGGAGTTGAGCAAGCTAGAACAGCAAGTAGGGTGAGTAGGTGAAATATATATATGTATATTGAGCAGCACGAGAGGGATCTCACCAGGCACAATTTCAGGAAGAAATGAATTGAAGGAGGTTGAAGAATAAGAAGCGAAGAAAATGGAAATGAAGAAGAAAAGATATGAGGCGCAGCAAGGAGACTGTGGTGATCGGATGAGGACGTTGAAAGAAGTCGTTGATTGAGTGGTCTTGACTTTTGGTGAGTGAGTCGGTTTGATGGATTTAGTTGGATCAAGATGAGGCGATGAAGCAAGTTCATATCAGTTTACCCCAGTAAGCCCTCACTGAGAGGGAAGTGAGCGGGTGAGAATTGAATCCCCAGTTGTGACAGTTCTGGGGGTGAGAGTATCGGGCGAGTGGCCCTGGGTGAACGTGATTCCTCTGCCATGTAATCTCAACAGCACACTCCCTCCAGTTGGGCCCATCTACTCACTAACCCAAGGTGAAAAGTCAACCCTACAAGCCTACATAGCAGAGAATGTAGAGAAAGGTTTCATCCGTTCCAGCACTTCAAGCACTGGAGCACCTTTTCTTTTTGTCAAAAAGAAGGATGGGAGTTTGCGGTTTTGTGTCGACTACCGCAAGCTTAACGCTGTCACCAGGAAGAACCGTTACCCACTTCCTCCAATGACTTTCTTACTGACTGTCCTTTCAGGTTCTTCCATCTTCACCAACATTGACCTCAGAGGTGCCTACAATCTATTGCGCATGAAGGAAGGAGATAAACACCTAACAGCATTAAGATCTCAGTTTGAAAGCTATGAATACCTGGTCATGCCCTTCGGGCTGACCAATGCCCCAGCCTCTTTCCAAAATCTTATAAATGACATCCTTGCTGATCTTCTCACAATTTATGTGGTGTTTTACCTTGAAAATATCCTCATTTTCTCACAAAATTTACAGGAAGACATCCCTCATGTGTGTGAAGTACTGACCAGACTCAGAAAACACAAGTCATATGCAAAAGCCTCCAAATGCAACTTCCATGCACTTCCTGTGGACTACCTGGGCTACGTGATCTCAGGGGATGGGATCTTTATGGACAAAAACAAAGTCAAGACCATCCTTACCTGGCCTACTCCCACTAACAGAAGGCTTTTCAATCTTTCCTTGGGTTTGCTAACTTCTATTGCAGGTTTATAAAGAACTACTCCAAACAGGTCTCCCAACTCACCTCTGTTGCTGGAAACGGCTCCCTCTTCAATCTCACTCCTGAAGCCTTGCAACAATTTGAAAACATCAAGCAAGCTTTTACCCAAGCTCCAGTCCTTCGCCACTTTGATCACCTCTTGAGAACCTATGTTGAGACTGATGCCAGTGACTATGTCCTGGGTGAAGTCCTACACCAGGTTACTGCTGACAACACTAAACACCCTATTGCCTTTTACAGCAGAAAATTGTCCAGTGCTGAACTCAACTATGAAATCCATGACAAAGAGCTCCTTGCTATTGTCTTTGCCCTCCAACAATGGAGGTCCTACCTCTTGAGCGTTACTGAACCTTTTGAAGTTCTAAATGATCATTCCTCTTTGAATTATTTTATGTCTTCCAAGGTCCTCACGAGAAGACAGGCCCGTTGGGCAGAATTCCTCTCTGAATTCAATTTTTTAATCACTTACAGGCCTGGAAAACTTTCAACTATCCCAGATATCCTCTCACGTTGGGACAATGTGTATCCAGCAGGGGGAACGCCATATTCTGAAAAGAATCCTGGAAATTTTCAACAGCTTCTGAAAAAAAATGAATTTGAACCTTCCAAACTGTTTTTCCTTTCTGCTAATGAACTTGACAATCAACTGAGTGAATTGAATTCTGGTCAACAAGTGCAAAGATGGATGCATAAATATCACAAGGATAGATCCATAAATCTCATGGACGACTCCTTGCTCTCACAACTGTGACAGGTTCATTGTCCCCGCGGGTGCGCTCACCTTATTCTTAAACCCAACAGAGACCCTCATGGGTTCTAGCAAGGACCAGAGAAGGAACAATCACCTCAAGACAAACCAATCAACCAAACTTGACTACTCGACTTCCATCATTTTTTGTTTTCATTTTTCCTTCTATCCTTTTTTTTTCATTCGACTTTCTTTCTTCTTTTCAAAAGCTTTCATTCCAACGCTCATCCTCAAAAATCTCAGTCTCAATCACTTGAACTTTGATCATCAAAACACGCATTGTCTTCAATTGGTAAGACAATCTTCTGACTGAAGATCATTCTGAACTCAACTCATTGAAACATGTTGTCTCAATCCAGTCTTGTCATGTCTACCTCATTCCCTCTCATATAGCCATAGGCTACTCGGGTAACAGTCTTGTTGTGTTGGTTTTCTTAATCTTTCCACGTCTCCTCACATATCAATTTGTTTTCATTCACTCTGATCTCTGTCTTTGCTGTTACTTTCCACAGCTTGTTGTTTCAATCATCAACTAAAGTTATACGGTTAAAAGCCAAACGCTCCACTCAACCAGCAAGACAACAACTATGGCATCAGGAACGGGTTTCTCAACGGACTCATTCCGACAGGCCATGCTCAAAACGGCTCTCGAGACAACGCCCTTACTGACGGAAGAGAATTACGGGATATGGAAAGACAAGATGAAGGCCCTGCTCAAGCTCAGAGGAGTATCGGACACACTTGAGTCAACCACCGAATCACTTTCCTCTCTAGATAATGATGAAATCCAGCTCCTGCTTATTTCCAAGGTAGACTCAATAACTCACAACAATGTCATCAGTGTGGCCAATATCAACTCCGCCAAGGACATCTGGATATCAATCAAGGAACGATTCTCATCCTCTCAGGCATCTAATCAAGCAAGAATATTCAACAACTCTCTGCATCTCACCTTCAAAGAAGATGAGATATTAGACTTTGTCACGAACATCAAGACTTCCATAAAAAAAATGATAGACATAGGTATTGACCTACCCAACGACATTCTCGCCTACCTAACTATGTTTAAATTCCTGTCAACCCTTCAAGATCTGAAGCGTCAACTCATGCACTCCGGCAAACAGATCTCAGTGGAATTCGTCTGCAATCATCTTGTACAATACCATAATGAAGTCAAGGCCGAAAGCTCCAAAAAAGGGACCGCACGAGGGACATCTGACACAGCCCTGACCACCATGAGAACCAAGACAAAGAACGCCCTATGCAGTCAATGCATAGAAGGGTATCACAATCCAAAACAAGACAAAAACCACTCGGAGTCCGAATGCTTCCATCTTCATCCGGAAAAAGCCCCCGAGTGGTGGAGGGAAAATCAAAGCAAATGGAAGGAGAAGCAGAAGAGAAATCAGTAATTGGCTCACTTCCACGCATTCGTCACTAGGTGGATTGACTCCAAAATCGGAGCGGAGAAGAATATCCTGATTGACAGTGGCGCATCCGCCCACACCTTCAATGAAAAACAGTTCTTCATCACGCTCGACAATTACTCCGGAGAACACATAACCACCGGAAAGGCTGGAGCGAACCTACCCATCATGGGTCTTGGGACAGTCAGATTATCTTGGAAGGATCAAACAATCACCTTGTCAAACTGCCTATTTGTTCCCGACATTGTAGTCAATCTGGTAAGCCCAGGCAAGCTTCTGGATCAAGGCTGAACCCTGAAGGCCAAATTGGGCCACTTTGAGCTTAACAAGGATGGAAAAAGGATTTGTCAAGGGTCAATCACTGACAATCTCTTTGTCCTAGATCAACCACGCAAGATTGGCAATGATGAGTGCCATTGGACCACCCATGAAGACTCAAGGACTTTGAAAGACCTTCACCTCTCCTACGGCCATGCCTCGCTTGGCCGCCTTGCTAAGATCAAGGGAGTCCAATTCAACTCGTCCAAGAAAGAAAATTTCGAATGCAAGGACTTCTTAATCTGCAAAATAACCTTTCAAGACAACCTCCACATCTGCCACCAAGCCTTTTGAAAGAACCCATCTCAACGTCATTGGACCAATCACGCCTGAATCACACAGACATGACAAATACATACTAACCATTGTGGAAAACTATTCTGGTTACATCTCCGGCATCCCTCTTCATAGAAAGGACGACGTAACTCCTGTACTGATTGAAGTCATAGAGAAACAAAAGAATGTCTGCGGGTACTACCCTTCCACGGTTTGTTCGGACGGAGGATCAGAATTTGTTCACACAAGGTTAGTAAAGTACTTCAAGGAGAAATTCATTAATCAGCTAGTAACTGAACCGTATCACCCTTAACACAACGGCAGAGCTGAAAGAGCCAATCAAACAATTATTGAAAGGGTTAGGTCAACCTTGAGCTCGGCCCACCTACCTCGAAAATATTGGTTGGAAGTTCTCAAGTCCTGCTGTCTCAGTCTCAACCAAATCCCAAAAGACAGTCGGGACCAGTCTCCTTGGGAACTCATCAAGAAAAACAAATTGCCTTCCAAATATCTTCAACCAATCAGAGTCACCACGGTAGTGTTGAATCAAAAAAGAACAAAGGGCGCGAAATTTGAGCCTAAGGGAAGAGAGGGAAAGCTTGTTGGGTATAATTCCGAATTTCTCTTGTACCGAGTTCTCATGCCCAACGGGCTGATTCTACAATCAAAACACGTCCGTTTTCTCAAGCACTCGGTGGATCAGCCAGGAATCAAATCCACCATGGATCTCGATTTCAACACAAAAGAAGTGATTGATAAGGATCCGTCGATAACCAAAGAAATTGTTGAAACCATCACCGATTGGATGAACTATTGTAATCCTCCAGCTGAAGTGAATTCTTCAGAAGAAGATGTGTCAAATGGCGTCTCCGAGTCAGAATCCAGCTCTGAGGACAAGCCAAGCAAACATCAAACTCCCTGCCAAGCAGTTCAACCTCCAGAAACAGCTGAAGGACCAACCAGAAGATCCCTCCGCAACAGATCTTCCATCAAACCCCCTCAACAATATGGCTTCCACCATTATTTTGAACCAAAAACTTTCAAATAAGCCAGACAATGCGCGGACATTCCTGAATGGGGTGGAGCAATAAAGAAAGAAATGGATCAGTGCAAATTATTTGAAGTATGGGAGGACTACAAGGGTGAAACTCCACTGAATCCGTTGGACACGACGTGGATATTCAGGATCAAGGATAACACCCACAATGACACTGTTATACACAAGGCATGGATTTGCGTCAAGGGGTTCAATCAAATTCACGGCCTGGACTTCAATGAGACCTTTTCTCCGACCGGTAAGACAGCCTCATTGAGAGCAATCCTTCTACTTGCCTTGAAGAACAAACTGAACATCCGACAGTATGATGTAAAGGCGGCATTTCTGCACACACCCTTGGACAAAGAATTTATCATCAAAAAGCCACAGGGATGTCCGCGAACATGTCAATTCTTGAGACTCAAGAAGAGTCTATACGAACTCAAGCAGTCGCCTAAAAACTGGTATGGCACCTTCACGGAATGGATCAAGTCTGTGGGGTTTAACAAATCAGACAGTGATCCCTGCCTGTACAGATTGGAGGACGGCAAGTCATTTCTTTTCTTCCACGTGGATGATGTGATCTTGGTTGGCGATGGTGACAACTTTGACGACAAGTTCAGGACTAAGTTCAAAGGCTGTCAAGCCCACGAACCGGACACAATCCTAGGAATGAAATTTGAACAAGACTCTAACTGCATTCTACTCAGCCAACCCAGACACATCATACACGGCTTAGAAGAACTCGGTCTGCTGGAATCTAGACCATCAGCTACCCCTTTAACGCCACATTGCCAGTTGAGTGAAGCATCAGATGGAGACTTCAAAGGCTTCAAGAAACTCAACATAAATTACAAGTCTGCTATCGGACTCCTGAACTATATTGCCAGTCGGACTTGTCCCGACATCAGTTACTCAGTCTCCAGCCTGTCTCAATTTCAGAACAAACACGGTCTCTCGCACTGGAGGGAACTCAAAAGAACCTGGCAATACCTGAATCACACCAAACATTGGAAGCTAAAACTTGCGTACGATGAATCAAAAGAACCCATTGAATAATACAGTGATGCCTCCTGGGCTGAAGACCCGACCAGCCGCAAATCTCAATCAGGTTATTTGTGCATGTCCTTCGGCAGTCTCATCTCGTGGAACAGATACAAGCAAAGAAACATTACATACTTGTCCACAGAAGCGGAACCCAACTCGCTGCTGGATTCATATCTTGAGAGCAAGTGGGTCCGACATCTACTGAGAGAAGTCTTCCAATCAACACTGTCATCTTCAAAACACTACATCGACAATAAAGGTGTAGACAACAAACTGAAACGGTTCGGATCTAATGCTAAGACTCGTCACATGGATCTCAAAACCAAAGGACTGAGGGAAGGACTGAAAGAAGGATCACTTCTCATTCATCTAATAGATACCGAGGCAATGATTGCCGACCCTCTGACTAACGCTGTCAACCTGCGACAACTGGACAAATTCTCCCGTTTAATTTTTGAACTTGAACCAGACCAATCTTCAGTCAAGGGGAGTGCAAAGATGGATGCATAAATATCACAAGGATAGATCCATAAATCTCACGGACGACTCCTTGCTCTCACGACTGTGACAGGTTCATCGTCCCCGCGGGTGTGCTCACCTTATTCTTAAACCCAACAGAGACCCTCATGGATTCTAGCAAGGACCGGAGAAGGAACAATCACCTCAAGACAAACCAATCAGCAAAACTCAACTACTCGACTTCCATCATTTTTTGTTTTCATTTTTCCTTCTATCCTTTTTGTTTTCATTCACCTTTCTTTCTTCTTTTCAAAAGCTTTCATTCCAACGCTCATCCTCAAAAATCTCAGTCTCAATCACTCAAACTTTGATCATCAAAACACGCATTGTCTTCAATTGGTAAGACAATCTTCTGACTGAAGATCATTCTGAGCTCAACTCATTGAAAAATTTTGTCTCAATCCAGTCTTGTCATGTCTACCTCATTCCCTCTCATATAGCCATAGGCTACTCGGGTAAAAGTCTTGTTTTGTTGGTTTTCTTAACCTTTCCACGTCTCCTCACATATCAATTTGTTTTCATTCACTCTGATCTCTGTCTTCACTGTTACTTGCCACAGCTTGTTGTTTCAATCATCAACTAAAGTTATAACAAGCTGACAAGTTATTTCAGGGCATCATTAAAAGATTGAATAATAATGAAGAAGTAACTGATTACTCCGTAGACCCCTTTAGTGGCTTACTCCTGTTCCAGGGTAAAGTGGTCATACCTGACCAAGCTAACCATCTTAAACAAAAAATACTCTATTAAAGACATGATTCTCCTCTTGTAGGTCACCCTGGCCAACAGAAGACTCTCAACCTCATCAAGAGATCTTTCTCCTGGAAGGGAATGTCAAAGGATGTCAAGAACTATGTTTCAGCCTGCTACCTTTGCAACAGGAAGAAGGCAAGGCATCAAAAGAAACTAGAACTTCTCAAACCTCTCCCAATCCCTGATGGCCCTTGGAATTCACTCTCTATGGACTTCATCTCTCAACTCCCTTTCTCCAATTGATTTGATTCTATCCTTGTTGTTGTGGACCGTTTCTCTAAGATGGCCCTCTTCATTAAAACAACCGGTACACTGACTGCAGTAGAACTTGCTAACCTTTTCATCAGTCATGTCTTCTCCAAGCATGGCCTACCTTCTGACATCATAAGTGACTGGGGCTCCTTATTCATCTCTTCTTCTGGAAGACACTTTGTGAAAAACTACAGATCCAAAGGAATCTCTCCACAGCTTACCACCCTGAAACAGATGGTCAAACTGAAAGAGTCAACCAAGTAATAGAACAGTACCTCAGAATGTATATCAGTTATCACCAGGACAACTGGGATACTTGGCTCCCCTTGGCAGAATTCTCTTACAACAATAGTGTCCATACTTCTACCCATCAATCACCCTTCTTTACCCTCTATGGAAGGCACCCAAGTTTTGAATTCCTATATGTGTGGGACAACCAACCTTCCATTCACTACCTGGACCAGATTCAGAAAAATCAGATTCAACTAAAGAAAGAATTAAAAGAGTCTATGGATAAGTATAAGCACTATGCTGACCTTAATAGAAAAGAAATTCCAAAGGGTATTGCTCCTGGAAATAAAGTTTGGTTATCTGAAAAGAATATCAATACTAACAGACCTTCCAAGAAGATCTCTGAGCATTGGTTGGGCCCTTTTCTCATTATTGAATGTATATGATCTCATGCTTTCATACTCCAACTGCCTGAGCAATGGTCTTCCATCCATCCCGTCTTCCACACTTCCCTTCTCAAACCCTACTCCTCAGACCCAAATTTGCCTTACCATCATCCACCCCCAGAACCAGTGGAAATTGATTGCCAGGAAGAATGGGAAGTGTCTCAAATCCTGGAATCCAAGATTAGACGTGGCAAACTCCTTTATCTAGTCAAATGGAAAGGTTTTTTAGAAGACTCTGAAAGAACCTCATGGGAACCAGTAGCCAATCTCACCAACTGTGCAGCCCTTCTCCACAACTTCCACTCACTCTACCCTTCCAAACCCAAACCCTCATAATGGCCACGCTTTTTCCCCAATCAACTCCATCCCTGTCCTTCTTGGTTCCTCCATAATTCTAAAATTCACTCTCACTCTCCCAAAACAATGGAAAAAATCAAGTCCCTTTCCATTTCATCCATCTACATAAAGAAAACAAAACAAATTTCTATCTACCATTCCCTTTAAATCTTATCAATCAAATCAGTAATCTTAGCTACCCAAACACTAGCCAATTTTATCTTCCTTTCTTCATATTCCTCCTTATCCTTAGCAGTAGCTCCCAACTCATATTTTACACCAGAAAAAGATAAGAAATCCTCTAGCTCTGCCAACACTTCCTTTTTTGCCTCCTTCTTTTCCTTCTTCTTCTCCACTTCTTCCCCATTATTCAAACTCCACCCAAAAATAGAATTGCTCCTGGAATAATTTTAAAACCTCCCAAGACGCCTTTCAATCTCCTTCAAGTCCCCCACTGGATCATCTTCAATTGAATCCATGGGTCCAACTACCTTTCCTCCAGAGCAAGCATAAAAACCAATATCCCCCTGGGTCACCTTCCTATATCCACCTATCACTCCATCCTCAGCCAGTAACCTCCCGACCAACTCTCCAACAGACTGAGGGCCAGGGGAATCATTGTCCAATTCTATAACCTCCTTACCCTTCCCCTTGTCCTGCTCCACTCCACCTCCTTCCCTTTCCATGCCTTCTGTTTCCTCTTCTCTTTCCTCTTCTTCTTCTTCTTCTTCTTCCTCTTCTTCTTCTTCATCATTTTCAGGCTCTCCAGGAGCATCTTCATCCTTGTCCTCCTCTCTCCCTGCTTCAACAACCTCTTTGACTTTGAATTTGTCGGGTTCAACTTTCACTTTGATAGAGGCGGTGGAGGTGTTTCCGGCAGACGGCTCCCTGGCAATTTTAATCACCTTCAAACTTTGAGCTTTGACGTCTCTTTGACGCTTTGACGCCTCTTCAATCCCCTCTCTGCTACTTTGACCGTGCTTCAACCGGATCACCACTGCTTTGACAGTCCTTCTAAGTGGCTGAATCAACTCGACCACATCGCTTCAAACTTTGACAGGTTTGACTCCGGCCCTTCAAACCTTGGCGTCTTCAACCTTCAATTTTCAAACTTTGAAAGCACCAACCTTCAACCGTCAAACTTTGAAAGGTTTGACCTTTGACCGTCAAACTTTGACGGATTTGATTTGACCTTTTTGAACTTCGACGGGTTCAACAAATTTTTAGCTTGCTTTGACCACTTCAACTGTGGTTTGATTGCCTTTGACCGGGTAAGCCTGGCTTTGACAAAGTTTTGATTGGCCCCCTGCGCCCTTGGAGTCCGCAAGCGAAATAATCAAAGACAAATAAGGGGTCCCCCAATGCACGTCCATTGCGTTCAAACTGGCCAATTCCTTTTTTGACGTACCGTCTAATGCCAGATGTCCTTTCTTCCTCAACTCTGTCCGGCGCTTCTCCATTCTTTTCATCTTCTCCTTCGGCGCCTCCACTTAAATAGTATGATTGCGGACTGGATTCAGCCTATCTGAACAACCTCAACTCAAAAAAAAAAAAAAGAAGAAGAAGAAGAAAAAGAAAAACACTCACCGTCTGAGGCCCCTACCCTACTCTCCACGCCTAGTGAAACGCTCAAATTGTCCGGCGCCTCCTTCACTTCAAACTTGGGACAGAGTTCATCCCTCACCCAAACAACAGGTCCTAGCACCTTCCTTCGGGCGTTGTGGGCTCCAGAACAAGGCCTTTTGTAGCATTGACAATACTCGCACTTCCCAGACCTGGGAGTGATGCTGGTGATGAAAACTTTGTCGGTTTCTGCGCACCTGGAACATGGAGGATAGTACTGTTTGACAGGTCAATAGCTGTTGGTGATTTCCATACTGAATGAGGGGGTGGATGATCTATTATAGGATGAAAGTGATGGACAGGTTTCAGGTGGTTATGGTGATGGATATGGTGATGGGAAAGGAAGTATAGGCATTGTGAAGATCTCAACCTGATTCTCACCTCTTCTTATGGGTATCAGGAGCTACCCCTTCCTCTTCTGGGGGGGTACTGTCATAACCATAACTCAAATCAGCCATACTCAACCCTCAGCCATACTCAGTCTAGTACAATCTACCTTCCACCCCTGGATCTACATACTGCATATCCCCTAAGTAATCTCCCAGGCATACTCTCCACCTCTCTATGGCTTGGTCATCCCTATCTATCCTTCAAACTCTATCTGGTATGAGAAGCACACAGACAACCCATAGTACATACTCCTGGCTGGACAACCCATAACCCGTTCAGTACATGACCTTCCTGGACAGGCCCATACTCAATCTGTCAAGCTACAACCTTCAGCCCCATTGGTCAACATGTAATGCCATGGGCCTCTCAGCTCAGCAACAGCCATCCCTCCTCAAGGCCTCCTCCCAGTTCTCACATATACTGGTCTCTCCTCTCCTCCTGGGCTCATTCCCCTCAAGGAATTAGTATACTACTTCTTATTGGTTAGTCCCTCATCCAATAGGTATCATCTCAGCACAAGAAAGCCAACCAGCCTACCTTACTCATCTCACCTATCCCTCTGGTGATACTCTTACAGGATTCACTCATCACAATCCTTCAGAGCCTTACTCCTGGATTCTTGTCCTCATCATTGTCCTTACTTTCAGCTTGCTACTATTGCAGAGCAAGCTGCAAAATTAACTAAAATAACATAAAAATAATAATAATACAACTAAACTAAGAAGGAGTAGGAAAACCATAAATATTATTACAGAAATGGGTTTTCCATCTAAAATAAGGTAGGGTCACTCACTGAACCCACGTTTGAAATCCAACTCCTTATATTTTTAAATAATTAAGGAAAAAAGAACCAAAATACTACAGCTCCAGTATTGAGCTTTTGGGCCAATTAAATATTTCACACACATCGTCACGTATGGGTTTCACACCTAAAATTCAGTCAGAATTGAGGTGTTGTGTATATTCTAGGAGTTACAGGCGGAAATGTGTTTTGTCACAATTCCCGCACGCAGCCGCGGCAGCCACAGCACCCGCGCACAGCTGAGATAAAGCCGTGTCAACCCGTCAAGGTTGTGTACGCAGCCCCAGGCCTCTGACAAGTACGCAGCCGCGGGAATATGGGCTGACATAGTGACAGGCAGCCCGGGTACCCCGTAAACAGGCTAAAAAATACACGGGAACTTGCTATATATGTAATAAAGATTCCTGTGGAAAGTAGACTGTCTAAATATACATAATATCATATAAAAATACCTAAATAATACTTACAAATATTATTTGTTTAATATAATGCAAAGTATCAAGAATGTCGAAAATAAGACAATGACAGCTTCAAAAAATATATAAAAATACTTTGATATACTTTTATGTAAATTGCTATAAATCAAAGTCTTTGCGAAATACTAAGGAACATAATGATGTAATAATATTACATGAATTCTAATGACTTATATTTTTAAGTAATTATCTTAACAAATCAACTGGAACTTGTAAATAAAGAGTAAAATCAATATTATGACTTTTACTCCAGTTATATGATACATAATGAGAACTTACCTGACATCAAAATGACGGTAGAAATGTCTAATAATATAATCAATAAAATAACTGGGAAAATATACTAAGGATAATTAATTGAATAATACATAAATAGGACAGATTAACACATCCTAATGTCCAATATAAGGTAGAATAATTCCCATACCCTAAGGAATTAGATGATACCCGGGCTATAGCTCCAAGAGCACATGACAGGCTACCCCTGGTTACCCTTCTAGCCTTAGTGTCTGTCCCTTTGAGCACCTACAACCCTCAGAAGGACCATATTGGGACTCCAAAAACTATAAATACAGAGCTTTTTTGAGGATGTTGATGGGCAGAGACCCAGTAATATTCATATCCAGAAGCCGTGCCAAGGTAATCAAATACTTATAAGAGATAAGTAAGTGATTTATGGCAATTTCTGATCAGTAATATCCGTCTTCAAACCTCTTTTTATCAATTAAAACTGCTGAACAGCCTTATAACCCAAGTATACAGGTTTAACCCATCATTACACGTGCCAAAAAGATACCCAAAGGATTTAAAAATATACCAGTGAGTCTTATTATCCTTTCTCTGTCGTGGTAGCTTGGCTACAAGGCCCTGCCACTGCACCGTATATTTTATATACATATTATCTTTGGGTATAATAATCTTTAAACTAAAGAACCCAAAGTAACCAGGACTACGTGTTTTCATACTGAAATCCCTGAAGAGAGGTGTTAAAGATCCCCAATATAATTGTGGCCCCTCTATAAATATTTAATAATCAATTTTGATTCAAAACAATAAACAATAACCAAACCGTTTAACCTTGCAATTAGCTTAATCCAAGTATTCTACAGATTTTTTCTGCATTTATTAAATAATATATTTATTATTTACAATATCACCTCTGGTAGCTAAAGGATAGCAAGAGTCTTGGAATTCAGGAGGCTGAAAATTGGGGGTCTGGCCAGGAAATATTCTATTTTATTATATTTAATACCTTGGACCAGACATTTTCACGAAAAAATAAAATCAAAGATACATTTATCTGACTTTATAACCGTGATTTATTATTAAATTCTTTTGCAGTGGATTTGAGAGCCAATGCAGAATTAATAATATATTATCTAAATCTTTTAAAGATAAGAAAAGAAGAATAATTAGAAATTATAAACCTACCGGTTGGAAAGCTTTAACTCAAGCTGAGCAAACTAATATTTCTTTTGCACGCAAACACTTAGATAAACTCCTTGAACAAGAAGATCTTGAAAGGCGTATCAACTTTCAGGCTCTATTAAGAAAACATAAAGCTTGGAAAAAATTCCGCATAAATTACTTTTTGAAATATAAAAGTAAGTACACAACTTGTATTACCATACTATTTTTAAAAGAAAATAATATTAACATATTTTATTAAACCAATAAAATACACTTTTTTACCAGTGAACCCTCCCGTACCAGAAAACACTGCCACTGAAGTGGATCTATGAGATCAGGAAGTCCCAGACATCTTTGGATGCCCTGAAAATATTGATTGGACGGTTGAAGACCTCATTGGAACCCACCAAGACCCCGTAGGATTACCTACTAGAGATCAATTCAACCCCAATTAAGTCTTAGTACCTCTTAATATCAACTTAAGTGAGTTTTGAAATAAAACTTATTTCTACGGATTTTTTCTGTAAAAACACTCATAAACTTATCATTCTGAAAATGATTAGACGTAACACGAGAGCCTCAGGAAGAATTCCCTCCTATGGATCTTTTCCAACAGCTCTCAGTAACTGTGAGACCACCAGTAAGGACAAAAATGAAGGTATTCGAACCCGTGAACCAAATTTTGATGAGCAAGGAGCAGCACCAACCACTTCTGCCCTCTCCCAACCTATAGCCGGAGAAAGTAGCAGAATCAAGCTACCGTCCTTTACAAGAAGATTCCCTGCAGCCACCCCAGCAGAATCTGGCCAAGGAGTCCAGGATCAAAGACCTAGTCAAAGAGCACGTAAAATATTGGGAAGAATTCAAAGAAGCCCAAGCCAAGGAGGACATGGTATCCATGAAAAAGATAATCTCTCAGGCAAAAGCCACCCAGATGGCTCTTCAGAAAATGATTCCAAGGAAAGAGGTAGAATCCTACATAGAAAAGTGGAATCCGTAGGATCAATTAGCCCAACTGAAAGGAAAAGGATCAGGAAAGAAGAGATCCTCTTCCCATCCCAAGCCAAAGGGAAAGAAAGACTGGGACCAGATAATATCACTATCTCAAAAGTGGAAAAAGGTTTACAACAATTAGCCTCTAACTCTGAGCCCAAACAGACCTCTGATTCAATTACTTCCTTTTCTAATGATTTGCGTCATAATTTTGAAATTGTTTGTGAGAATTTGGACAGGGTTTATACCCAAATGGACAAATTGACCTCAGTAGTACCCAAATAATTAATAACCAAACAAAGAAGGTAGGAATGGAAGAGATTAAAGAACACACAGAGCAGTTATTTGAGATAATTAATCAAGGTAGGATCAAAAAGACTCAAAAAATTGAGAATATGTTATCCGGAATACAAGAAGATTTTATTATGTCTTTCCACCCCTTAAAAGTAAAATTGGCAACCACCACTAACAGTTCTGTCCTATCCCTTAGTGAAAAATTGGATGTGCTCAATAGCAAAGTGGACCTGCAACTTAATCTGATCAAAAATGATCTTGGGGACTTAAAAGTCCGTCTGACCAACCCATTGGGAAGTACTACAGAGGAACCAAAGCCTCCCAGACAAACTACTACTCCTTATGCACCACCCTTATTAGGAATGCATAGGAGTGACACCTTTAGGCCTAGTCCTAATCCTGAAATGGAGAAATCCCTCAAACTGTTACCACCTATCTCTGAATGGCCCCAGGTCTCCAGAGAAGGAGAATACAATCATATAAATTTTATTGAATTTATTGATTACACCATTAACTCTTATGACTTACCAGAAGCTATAGCTGTAGTCCGGTTACCCAGAATATTTTAAGGAGTAGCATTGGACTGGCTTATCAGTAAGAGGGAAGAAGTAGGATCCTTACCATGAAATTCTTGGAAACTTCTGATCAAAGAAAAATGATGAAATAGTTTTAAATTTCTTAGAAGAAACAAAACCAGCGGCTAGACAAAGTAATGGAAAGGAAATAAGAAACTAGAGATCACGCAAACAAGATGACGAGGAATGGCAAGAAAACCATACAAGTTAGACCATAATCAAAAGTCAAAGAAAAGTTGGCTATTCGGGTTTGAGTGATAGGTTTAGGCGTGATCAGATCAGATAAGGATGGATGTTGAGGAGATGGGCTGAAAAGAATGAAGAGTCAGATCGGATGGTTGAGATCGGCAGTTGATTTGGAGTCTTACCAGTCAGAGACTTGTTGTTGAAGGGCTCACCATTGTAGCGCTTGTGATTGTAGGTTGATGGAACAGAATGAGAAGAAGAGGTTTGATGAGAAGGAAACTAACTGGGAGAAGGAGATTGAGAGACAAAGAACCAGAAGAAGAAAGTAGACAATCTACCAGTCAGCCAAAGAAGAGATTGAGAATCAGAAGTTAAGATGAGAGAGCAAGACATTTAGGGATTCCCCGTTCAGGGGTAAGGCGGAGCGCGCGCGAGGTCAGACAATGGTTCCCCGTTGAGGGGTGAGCGTAAGAGTCCATGTAGTAGGAGGATTTATGGAAAGTTAACACCCTCCGTGACTGGTAAGAGGAGAAATTCAGGAAACAGAGGAATTGATGGAAATGGTCTGTTG
Source organism: Puccinia polysora (assembly GCA_025617555.3). Classification (NCBI taxonomy): domain Eukaryota; kingdom Fungi; phylum Basidiomycota; class Pucciniomycetes; order Pucciniales; family Pucciniaceae; genus Puccinia; species Puccinia polysora. Next base: position 1,332,061 of record CM062630.1, on the reverse strand, counting down.
TAGAGGCTTAAGGGCGCCAATGGAAGTGGCCTTAGTCAAAGGGTCTGCTATCATCTTCTCTGTAGGGACAAGAATAAGGTCAAATTTGGATAGGGAGAAGTCTTTGCGCAGCCCTTTAGTTTTGATGTCAATGTGGCGGGATTTAGAGTGGGAGCCAAATTTTTTTAATTTATCATCTAATCCTTTATTATCTATATGTATTGTAGGTTTTACCTTGGTAGAGGGATCTATTTTGCTGATGAGGTGAGTGATCCATTTCAATTCAAGGTAGCAGTCCAGAATTGCATTTAATTCTGATTCTGTTGACGAGTAGGTTATATTCCTCTGTCTTGATGAGTTCCAAACAACCGGACTGCTGTGATGGAATATGATATACCCTGTCTGAGACTTGCAAGAGGTAGGTTTGTCTCCCCAAGTAGTGTCACTGTACCCGGATATAATTTCTTTTGATGAGTTGTATTCAATGGTTAATTTGAGATTTCTTTTTGTTTTCAAATACTTCCACACCTTGCGCACTCCCTTCCAATGTGTCAGACTGGGTTTAGTGTTAAACCTAGCTAGGCATGATATGGAAAAAGATATGTTGGGCCGGGTGTATTGAGAGAGATGATTCAAGAGTCGGATGGCTGATTGGTAGTTGATGTTGAGCTGAGAGAACTCCGCATGGTCTTTTTCGGAGGCTGGTTCAAGATGATGATTTTGAGTGAGAGGAGATTTGATAGTCTTACAGTCAGTAAGTCCCAATTCTTCCAGCCCCTGGTCAATGTGTTTAGGTTGACTCAAATGAATCTTATCACCTTCTATTTCCAATAGCATGCCAAGAATGGTATTCGGAGAGTGACAGGCTGAGTTTGAGAACCTTTTCAAGAAGTTCATAGCAAATTCTTCCGATTTTCCTACAAGGATGAGGTCATCGACATGAAAGTAAATGACCTCTCCCAATTATGGGTTGAGATACAAACACAGATCACTGGTTGATTCGTGGAAACCTTGTGATTTGATCCATCCAGTTAGAGTCTTGTACCAATTGTTTGGGGATTGCCAAAGACCATATAGTGATTTGTTTAATTTGAGATAAGGCGATTTTCAAGCAGAGCCCTCAGGGGTCCTTATTATCACATTCTTGGTTAGTGGAGCATGCAGAAAGGCCCCCTTCACGTCAAATTGAGTGAAGGACATCTTGTTCTTGAGTCCATAGATGAGCGCAAGTCAAAGAGATCCCAGTTTGCCGGTTGTTGCCCAGATTTTGTCAAAATCCACGCCTTGGATCTGATTGAAACCCTGAACACATAGGCAGGCTTTATACTTAACTGGTTCCCCGTGACAGTTCTCCTTCACCTTGAACACCCAGGTAGTGTTCAAGATATTTTAGGGTTTGTCCTAATACTCTTCCCAGACTTTTTGAGCTTCAATAGAGGTGAGTTCTTCTTCCAATGCTGTTTTATCATTTGGGCCATTTGGGGCACTTTTGAGCAGCTTTGTATGAAGGGGGTTCATAATAGTGATGAAACCCGTATCTCTGTGGTTTCCAAATTTCACGTCTAGGTCTTAGGTTTATCTCTCAAGTGGGTGGTTCAGGTATGGCAACAGGATTGGAATCAGAGATTTGAGAATTGGATAATTGAATTTCATCTTGATCTGAATCGGATATGATTAGTTGGGAGTCAGGTTCTTGGATCAAGTATTGTTTATCAACGGAAGAGAAGTCATTCTCGTTAGAATCTAAGCCAGGCTGAGAGAAGATTTCTGATCCAAGAGAATCCAAAAAAGGGAAGATTATAGTTCTATTTTCCCTTTCTGCTCGTCCTTTATGTTGGGAGAGGTAGGGTTCAGACGTCTGGAGTTTAATATGTTTCTTCTTAGCAAAGTCCTTGAGGGTAGAATTGGTAAATTCAGTACCTTTATTGGAGAATATTTTGGAAGGGTAGTCATTTAACCTCTTATACTCGTTTTCAAGAATACTGATGATAGTTTCAGGTGTTTCATCTTTGGTTTTAAGGGGAAAAGCAGCTAAGTAGCCGGTGTAATTATTGACCAGAGTAAGAAGGTGTTGATGAATGGCTTTAGATTGAGGACTGATAGGACCAACCAAGTCAAGGTGAATTCTGTCTAGGGGTTTGCTGGCAGGGGTAGAGGAGCCGGAAAACGGAGATCTTGTAATCTTACTCTTCACACAACTATTGCATTGGAAACTGTTGATTTCCTCATTGGTATAGAGGTCTTTTATCAGACATTTGAGAGTAGAGAGAGAAGCGTGTCCGTACATCTGATGGATATCAAGAAGAGGAAGAGTTGATCCAGGCGGCAGATTCAAAAGGTTTGCAGTTTGGTACAATTCAGCACATTGGGGTCTTTTGACAACAAATAGATTGTCTCGAATTAAGCCTTTCAGCATGAGTTGGTTATTTCAGACCACAGAGAATGTGTCGCGAACTTGAGAAAGGGAGCACCCATTTTTGGCTAAGAATCCGGGGCTAATTAAGTTGATGACAATGTCCGGAACCTACGCGCAATCTTCAAGGGTGATAACCAAGTCACTCCATTCTAGCTTGACCATTCGCATGCCACGTATCTTCAGAATAGCTTCCAATTTGCCCTTCTTGATTTCATCCGGTTCATCCCGGAGTTTGATGGTAGAGAAGAACTTCAGATTGTTGAAGATGTGAATATTTGCTCCCAAGTCCAGAAGAAGGCTAGGGGTATTGTCTGTCTTGATCCACAAGGTAAGTAGGGCATGGTAATTTATTTTAGGAGTTTGTTTTGTCTTGTTTTTCCAATCATTCTGTTGTTCAATCCACCAGTCCAGAGCAATCTGAGGATGTAGGTGAAAGCAAGAAGATTCTGGATGAGGAGCGTTGGGGTCGTGGTATCCCTCTCAAAATTTGATTTTGGTCCTTGAGTTTTAGTAGCAACCAGAGAGAAGTCAGTTGAGGATTTGGTGGTGGTTGATTGAGCTTTCCTCTTGTTACTGTATTGAGTAAGGTGACTGAAAGCAACGTCCGTAGGTAAATTTTTTTCAACATGCATAATTTGTTGTTTAAGGTTTTCAAGGATGGGGGGAAATTTGAAGAGTACGAGATAAGCTAGTATATCTTTAGGTAGTTCTATGCCAACATCCATCATTCTTGTGATGGCCTTCCGCATTTCAGTGATAAATCCTTTGATGGTGTTTTCATTGAATGCCGAATGAAGGAAGTAATTGAATACCCTAGCTCGATTTGCTGTCTCTGAAGACGCAAATCTTTGAGTGATCTCTGCCCATAAAAGTTTTGAAGAAGTTATTTAGAGGAGTTGACGACATTGGCATGTGTTGTACTGTTGAGTTTCAAGAGGATGATTTCTCATATTTTGTGATCTTGTTTTGTTGAGATTGGACCAGAGTTCCGAGTAATAGCCTCCTTGATATCTTTGAGATCAAACAGCATAAGCATCTTGTCTTGCCATATAGAGAGATTCTCTTTGTTCAAAGGGGGTATAGCATTGACAGATGCCTTGAGTGCCACTTGATGGAAATATTTATTTCCTCCCACTGGTTTGTTCATGTCTTGCTGATTGAGTTCGCTCGTAGATCTTTGGCTTTTAACCGTGATGAAATAGTGTTAAATTTTCTTAGAAGAAACAAAACCAGCGGCTAGACAAAGTAGCGGAAAGGAAATAAGAAACTAGAGATCACGCAAACAAGATGACAAGGAATGGAAAGAAAACCATACAAGTTAGACCATAATCAATGGTCAAAGAAAAGTTGGCTATTTGGGTTCAAGTGATAGGTTGAGGCATGATCAGATCAGATAAGGATGGACGTTGAGGAGATGGGCTGAACAGAATGAAGAGTCAGATCGGATGGTTGAGAGCGGCAGTTGATTTGGAGTCTTACCAGTCAGAGACTTGTTGTTGAAGGGCTTGTGATTGTAGGGCTTGTGATCGTAGGTTGATGGGACAGATTGAGAAGAAGAGGTTTGATGAGAAGGAAACTAACTGGGAGAAGGAGATTGAGAGACAAAGAACCAGAAGAAGAAAGTAGACAATCTACCGGTCAACCAAAGAAGAGATTGAGAATCGGCAGTTAAGATGAGAGAGCAAGACTTTTGGGGATTCCCCGTTCCGGGGTAAGGAAGAGCGCGCGCAAGGTCAGAGGATGGTTCCCCGTAGGAGGGTAAGCGTAAGAGTCCACATAGTGGGAGGATTTATGGAAATTTAACAAAAAATTTGGTTCTAGAATGTGGAAAGGGAAAATGATGAAAAATTTCCAAAATTCCTAATTTGACCCCTCCAAGGACAAACCTCACAAATGGTGCTTGGAACAGAAGAAAAGATTGGGTTGCTTCTATCCAGATGCTGATAAAGAGGAAGTAAATGAAAGACTCCTCAACCTGTGTCCTGGCAATCTTAACCATAGCGTAAGATGTAGGATGAGCATGGATGTGGACTTTCCTACTCTAATCAATGTATTAGAAGAAGTAATAGACATGAATGGGTTGGACAAGAAAGCCCCTTCCAGAACCAAATAAAACTACACCATCAACAAAACCAGAGAACAGCCTCCTCTGATAAATGCCTCTGACAATAAGAAACCTAATGAGAATAGGAAGAAAGAGAGGACACCTGCAAACGTGTTGGAATTGAAACAAGACTGGGCATATGAGACAAGAATGTCCATTACCAAGAAGGAAGATAGCAGTCTTGGAAGGAGAACAGGAGGTTGAAGAGAATCAGAACTATGAAGAAATAGCTGATACTGAAGGATCTCTTTCTGAATGTCAATTGATCATGACCAACCCTGTTAATGTTATAGAAGGGGGTATAGGTACTTCTCCAGAGATCAATAACATTCATGGGGATTCTAGCCTACCCCAACAATGGGATCATACTATAATTCCTAGAAACATCATGGATGTCAAACGATTAACAGTTAAACCTATGAGTGGGAAAAGTTATACCACTGGTCAAAGGTGCTATGCAACTGGTTTTTAAAAAAACAGACCCATAAGGTCATTGCTGGATAGTGGAGCCTTTTTGCTCATGTGTCTGTGCAGAATTCTTAAACAAATGGGACCCCAATTGGAGGCAACACCTTTTACCTGTCCCAAAAGCCAAGTTCAGTTCTTAAAACTCTACTATGAATGCTATTGGAGTATGGAATGCTCCTATAATACTACCTCAAACTAAAGGATCATTGAGAATACAAGTGGAGTTTGTAGTATTACTCAAAAAACTGTGTGAATACCTGATACTGGCTAATGATGCCTTATGTCTATATGGTATAGACGTGTTCCAGAGCAGAGGAAGATACTTCCCAGTAGGAGGTAATTGGGATAAGAAGTTTAAGATATTCACTATTCAGTATAACTTCCCCTCCTCTACTTACCAAAAGCATTTGGAAGACTTTGATAAAAAATATTTCTCTCAAGAAGCTCTGAATACAAAACTTTCTGAGGAACAGAAGAAAGATATATTAAAAATCTGCTTTGAGAACCAGAATGCTTTCTGTACTAAAGGTCATCCTATTGGTGATATTAAAGGACATGATATGGTATTAGCATTGACCATTAAGCCTCCTTATCCTCCTAACTTAAGAAGGCCAGCCTATCCGTCTCTTCCTAAGTCTAGAAAAGCTCTTGAGGAACATATCCAAGAACTGATAGACTTACAAGTATTAAGGAAAGTAGGACATAATGAACAGGTAGATGTCACCACGCCTGTAATCATAGCTTGGCATAATGACAAGTCAAGAATGGTAGGAGACTTCAGAATGCTCAACAATTACACGCAAGCAGATTATTATCCTATACCCTGGATTGATCATGCTCTGCATAATTTGTCCAAGGCTAAGTACATCACTACTATGGATATGCTTAAAGGTTTTCACCAGATACCAAAAAGTCCCGAAAGCCAGAAGTTTATGAGAATAATCTGTCATTTGGGAATATATGAATATCTCAGGATGCCTTTTGGCATAAAGAATGCTCCATCACACTTCCAGAGAACAATGGATACAGTTCTAGGTACTTAAATCAGACAAGGATGGATGATGGTATACATAGATGATGTTATCATATACTCTGATGACTGGGATACTCATATTAACCAAGTAAGATTAGTACTCCAGAATGTCTCCAAAGCAGGACTAAAGGTTTCCATGAAGAAATGCAATTTTGGCTGCGGAGAATTGAAAGCCTTAGGACATATAGTCTCTGGTCTAACTCTAGCTGCTGATAAAAATAAGATAGCTGCTGTCATGAATAGACATATGCCTCAAAACAAGACAGAATTACTGTCCTTCATCAGTTTCTGCAGTTATTACAGACAATATATACCAAATTTTGCTATGCTAACTAAAAGTCTGTATGAGGTTTGCAACAACAATACACTATTTGAAATGACTCATGAGAGACTAAAGAACTATGAGGAATTAAAAATAGCTATTACCTCTACTCCTCTACTTATCCAACCAGATTACTCTAAGCCCTTCAAACTATACATTGATGCTTGCATGGAAGGGCTATGAGCTGCTTTAAAACAGGAAAGGATAGAAGAAGAAAAACCAGTAGAAAAACCCATACTCTTCATATCTAGACAGATCAAAGATACTGAGAAGAGATATGGGGCCAGTCAATTGGAATGTTTGGCACTAGTATGGGCTTTAGAGAAGCTGCACTATTACTTAGAAGGCACCACTTTTCAAGTAATCACGGACTGCAATGCTGTAAGAACTCTTATGAACAGCAGAAATATGCTCAGGTGGCAAATTTCTATACAACAATATAGAGGGAAGATGACTATAGTACATAAAGCTGGAGCTAAACATCAGAATGCGGATATTCTAAGTAGGAATTCATTGCCTAATGACTCTAAAAATCTAGCATATGACCCTGAAGATCAAGATATCTTTCCTACCTTGAATATCAATATTTTTGCATTAAGTGCTCCAATAATGGGAATCCACTTGTGTGAATTAGACACTGCTTTCTTCAACCTAGTAAGGGATAGCTACTCTCCTGAGATCAAGCTGCTGATCACCATTATGGAATGTGAATCCCCAGAAGCAGCTTTGATAAATAGCCTGCCTGCTTCACTACTTAAACCCTATAAAGCAGGAAGGTTTACCTTTTGGGATGGTCTCCTTTACTATAGACACCAACATTCCAGTGTATTAGTACTGAGCAACAAAGAGCATATACAACATATACTCCAGGAATTCCATGACAACTGTTCATCAGGACTTTCATCCACAGAAAGAACCTTAGAAAAAGTGAAACAAACTGCCTGGTGAATAGACTGGAAAGAAGTCACTAAAGAATATGTTACCAGCTGTGAAACCTGCCAGAAATCTAATAAAACTACTGGAAAAAGGTTTGGACTCTTACAGAAGATATCTGAACCTACAACCAGGTGGGAAATTATCAACATGGATTTTGTCACCCGTCTCCCCCCTGGAGGTACTCATTCTTATAACTCTGTCCTAGTTATAGTTGACAGATATTCCAAAAAGGCAAAATTCTTAACTAACCACAAGGAAGATATTGCTATGGATGTAGCCTTACTATTCTGGAATAGGATTATAGCTGATGTGGGAATACCCAAGATTATAATCAGTGACCAAGACCCCAAATTCACATCTGAATTTTGGAGGAATCTATATGATATACTGGGTACTACCCTAGAATTTTCTACAGCATACCATCCCCAAACTGACGGATTAGCTGAAAGGATGATACAGACCCTAGAAGATATGCTAAGGAGGTTCTTTAGCTTTGTTCTAGAATAAAAAAACTCTGATGGTTATTGCCATGGTTGGGTCAGACTACTCCCAGTCCTAGAAATGGCTTATAACAGCAGTAAACATTCTACTACCAAAGAAGCTCCTTACATACTAGAAAGAGGATGGATTCCAAAACTCCCTAGGAATAATGTGAACTATAACCTAGCCACTATTCATCCAACATCTCTTGACTTTAAGAAGATGATAGATGTAGCAAATAACCTTGCTCAGAAATGTGTGGAAGAAGCTGTTGAATAAAACAAACAAAGATGGGACAAATCCCATAAAGAACCTGAATTTAAGATAGGAGACCAGATCTTGATATCTACAACTAACTTCAACAACCTGGAAGGCAACAGGAAACTGAAACCAGCCTTTGTTGGACCATTTGTTATCAAGAAGATGCATGGAAAAAATGCTGTGGAAGTAATCTTGAGTGAAGAATTATCAAGGAAACATCTGGTATTTCCTGTCAGCCTATTCAAACACTTTAAACCAAGAGAAGGCAGAAACCTCCCTCCAGCAATAATCCCAATAGAACCCTGCAAGAACGTGATGACCTAGTGAACCAGGACCACTATTTGATTTCAAAGATGAGCTGAGGTGAGTGAATGAAACAGACAATCTTATCATGACATGAAAGAAAGAAGGAACAGCAACCAACAGGAAGGCTAAGAGATAAAGGCTCAATAGCTCCACACTGAATACTTGACAACTTTCATAGAGACATAACTACAACTACATGGAAATGACAGTTTGAGTCATTAAGTTTGAGAAGCAAAGTAAATGAAATCTAAGTTAGAACTGAAGAGCAGCGTACTGATTAGGACGGTCTGAGAGTCTGAGGAATCAATCTTGAGACTGGCTGGTAGGAGTGAGTAGACCTGGAGGGTGGAGATTATTCCGTCATTACAAGCCAGATCAGAGTGTTGAATCAGTATTTGGCATTACCAGCTTTCCACAATTCCAGGCTTGGCTGTGATGATTGATCTTGAGTCGGAGTGGTTGGTGATGTGATGGTTGGTGTGAAGGTTGATAGGAGATTGAGATGGGAATGACAGTGGAAGGAGGAATGGCAAACGACCGTCCATCAGTCTTGTAACACAGGAGGTTGTTCCCTTGCCGCAACTTCCGGTTATCTGAATTTGGATTTTCTACATCAGAGTGGAAGCACGCGCGTCCAGGTCAGAGGTGTATTTCAACAAAACCAACCTTGTAAAAGAAAAAGGGAAAGTCAGCAGGATATTGAGAGATAAGAAAGAGAGGGTACAAGGAAAAGAAATCAGACTATACTTAGTAAGATACAAAGGGGAATCTGCAGACAAAGATGAATGGTTACCAGAAAATAATATACCTGACAGACAAATTCATCTCAGAAATTACAGAGCCAGTAAAAGGAACTGAAGCACCTATGCAGTTAAATTTTTCTCCCAACTTCCTCCAGATTTTTTTTCAGATATGACCATATCTTGGAGTGGGGGAATGTCAGCTTGCTACTATTGCAGAGCAAGCTGCAAAAGTAACTAAAATAACATAAAAATAATAATAATACAACTAAGCTAAGAGGGAGTAGGCAAACATAAATATTATTACAGAAATGGATTCTCCATCCAAAATTAGGTAGGTTCACTCACTGACCCCACCTTTGAAATCCAACTCCTTATATTTTTAAATAATTAAGGAAAGAAAAACCAAAATACAACAGCTCCAGTATTGAGCTTTTTGGCCAATTAAATTTTTCACACACCTTGTCAAGTATAGGTTTCACACCTAAAATTCAGTCAGAATTGAGGTGTTGTGTATATTTTAGGAGTTACAGGCGGAAATGTGTTTTGTCACAATTCCCGCACGAAGCCGCAGCAGCCACAGCAACCGCGCGCAGCTGAGATACAGCCATGTCAACCCGTCAAGGTCGTGTACGCAGCCCTGGGCCTCTGACAAGTACGCAGCCGCGGGACTACAGGCTGAAATAGTGACAGGCAGCCCGGGTACCCCGTAAACAGGCTACAACATACACGGGAACTTGCTATATATGTAATAAAGGTTCCCGTGGATAGTGGACTTTCTAAATATACATAATATTATATAAAAATACCTAAATAATACTTACACATATTTTTTATCTAATATAATGCAAAGTATCAAGAATGTCGAAAATAAGACAATGACAGCTTCAAAAAATATATTAAAATACTTCAATATACTTTTATGTAAATTGCTATACATCAACATCTTCGTGACATACTACAAAACATAATGATGTCATAATATTACATGAATTCTCATGACTTATATCTTTAAGTAATTATCTTAACAAATCAACTGGAACTTGTAAATAAAGAGTAAAATAAATATTATGACTTTTACTCCAGTTATATGATACATAATGAGAACTTACCTGACACCAAAATGTCCGTAGAAATGTCTAATAATAGAATTATTAGATCATGGGAACATATTCTAAGTATAATTAATTAAATAATACATAAATAGGACAGATTAGTGTTATTCACACATCCTAATGTCCATTATAAGGTACAATAATTCCCATAACCTAAGGAATTAGATGCTACCCGGGCTATAGCACAAAGAGCACATGACAGGCTACCCCCGGTTACCCTTCTAGCCTTAGTGTCCGTCCCTTTGAGCACCTACAACCCTCAGAAGGACCATATTGGGACTCCAAAAACTATAAATACAGAGGTCTTTTGAGGATGTTGATGGGCAGAGACCCAGTAATATTCATATCCAGACACCGTGCCAAGGTAATAAAATACTTAGAAGAGATAAGTAAGTGATTTATGGCAATGTCTGATCAGTAATATCCGTCTTCAAACCTCTTTTTATCAATTAAAACTGCCGAAAAATCTTATAACCCCAGTATACAGGTTTAAACCATCAGTACACGTCCCAAACAGATACCCAAAGGATTTAATAATATACCAGTGAGTCTTATTATCCTTTCTCTGTCGTGGTAGCTTGGCTACAAGGCCCTTCCACTCCACCGCATATTTTATATACATATTATCTTTGGGTATAATAATCTTTAAACTAATGAACCCAAATTAACCAGGACTACGTGTTTTCATACTGAATTCCCTGAGGAGAGGTGTTAAAGATCCCCAATATAATTGTGGCCCCTCTATAAATATTTAATAATCAATTTTGATTCAAAACAATAAACAATAACCAAACCATTTAACCTTGCAATAAGCTTAATCCAATTATTCTACGTATTTTTGCTGCATTTATTAAATAATATATTTATTATTTACAATATTACCTCTGGTAGCTAAAGGATAGCAAGGGTCTTGGCATCCAGGAGGCTGACAATTACTCTACATCCCCTCTTCATATGCAATCAATTTCTTTATCTCTATCCTGAGTTCTGTGAGCAGTAGTGCCCGTGCCATCAGCCCCTTGCACGCCAGGGGCAGTTGCAACAAGATAGAGGGCCTCTATACCCCATCCAGGCACCATGTGATCCCCCCATCCTTCCCTACAGGGATCACCATGCCTCCTAGGCACCCTTAAGCCATACTTTTACCATCCTCAACCATTATCCCATAACCCATCCTGTGACCATCACCAATCCCATATCACATACAATCAACATCATCATCACCATCATCATCACAATCATCATTATCATCAACCACCACCATTACCCTGGATCATTCACCATCATCAACACATACTTTTAACAATGACCCAACCCAATAACACATACTTTCAACCATCCACCACCACCATGATTTACCTAATACCCCACACCTTTAAACATCACCACCATTTCCCCATAACTTGAAAATCACCAAACGTCACCAAATAGCTTGACCATCATCAATCATCATCACAATCAATCATCATCACCATCCATCAAACATTATCAACATCCATCCTTATCATCCCCTACCTCCACCATCATCAATAATCATCATCAAAATCCATCATCATCATCATCCATCATCATCATCATCATCCATCATCATCATCATCATCCATCATCATCATCACCTACCTTAAACCTCATCAACCATCATCATCACCTTACAACATCATCATCATCCATCATCATCAACTACCTTGACCATCATCAGCTATCATCATCACCTATCATCATCCACCTCCATCAACATCAGTTATCAACTAAAGGCTCAACCATTTCAACCTTTATTAAAATCATTACTGGTATAATCAAAGGGGTATCAATAAGTAACCAATAAAATCAATATAAAAAAATATATAAAGGATAAGACTAGACAAAGGATTCTTCCCTTACTCAGCTTCATTCCTCCAAGTCACCTATCTTTTCCACCATTTATGCCTAATCAAGCTTGAAACATTTGATCCAAGGTCTGATCAAGACTAATATAGTAGCAACTTAATCCAAGAATCAGCCACCAATCTCTTTTCCTTTATTTTTGTGAGACTACTAGAGTACTTAAAGTGGAAGGCAATTCAAAACCACCCTTAGTATTCATCTATCCTATCAGTAGTTGTAGTACTAAATTCCCCCTCAATTGACTGCCAGCAAGCTATTTGAACAACTTTTTTAACTTATCCCAAAGGAGTCTCCACATCTGGTATCCCAATAGTGAACAATAATCTTTATTTTTGTATCAGGAACCTCAAGCATTAACAAGCAAGAAAATACTAGGAACCATGCAAGACCAAGGATTTGAAGCACCTGCTGGGGAGAGGATCAAGAGTCTAGTCAGTAGAATAAAGGAAGTCCTCTCATTTGATCAGGACAACATGGCTTCAGAAGAATCAACCCCAGGAGATACCACCATGTACGCGTATCAAGCAGCAAGAAAAAAAAGATTATGGAACATTCCAAGGAACTCAAGGAGACCAGAGATGAAGGTTCCACAATCAAGAACTCACTGAGTGATATGTCCCAAATTCTCAATTGTTTTATGGAGACCAGCCAGGAAAGGACCATGCAAGGAATACCAGAAACCCCATTTAACCAATCAGTCAGGTTCACCTATAGCCTCAGGACTGGAAGCAGACAAAGCCAAGTCAGAATATTATCCAAATCTGACCCACCAGAAAATATTCCAAAGGTTACCAAATTCCCAGGTCACACTAGAGAAGAAAGAAACCATCAGAACTCTCAGTTCATTTCTATGGACCATCACCCAAGAAAAACTACTATGAACCTCCCCTCTCCAAAAAACCCTAGTATCAAGGATCCCCACAGAAGATTCAATGAACAATCCATACCAAACCTACTCAAACTCACCCAGGAAAAAGGAAGCATCAGCACCAAAGAATAATACAGAAAGTTTATTGGAAACTATGAATAAATGGTTTTCTACTTCATTAGGATGGGGTATGATAATACAAACTGGGAGAAGGGGGAAATACTTTGGAAGGCCTTATCATTGGAAATCAAGAGGGAAGTCACTAGAGGACTGGTTCAACCCAGGCAAATTAGGAAATCCCTTGATGGATTCTATTTGGCTCCAGAATTGGAAACATTGAATGAACATTCTGAATTAGCTCTGGCCTTGTGGGATATTTCTGAATGAAATGAACCAGCCCAAGAAAAGAAGGAAGTTAAGAAGGAGGCAAAATTTTAGCAAACTGCGGAAAACAAGGAAGAAATCAATCAACTAACCAACCAAGTCAACAAAATCACCACTGCTCTCAATAACCAAAAACCAGCCCCACAAAATTTTGACAGAGTAATAGGGCAACCAACCTATAGGGAACCAGGAGTCCCCACCCTTGCTTCAAGATTTCCTCCAAAATTTTACTATTAAAGAGATGAAACTCACACTTCCTATACTTGTACAGACCTTAGTGGGGATGTAAAATTAAAAAAGTTTATAAAAAAAGGTAGGCCCAAACTACTACTACCCAAACAAACAACCTATCCAAAATAACACACCTGAAACATTGTAGGAATTGTTCAACAAGTTTCATGCCTCAAATCAACAAAAAAAAATAACCAACCTACACCAGAGGAGAAGACAGTTCCAGTAGCTGCAGTTCTTCAAGTTGGGGAATGGGGTTAAAATTCCACAAAATCTGAAGAAGATCCAGTTGGGAATAAGGAGATCACCTAGAATTAACCCCTCCCAAAATAAACAGACAGGGACAGAGGATGAAGAAGATGGATAAAAGAAGAAGAAGGAAGTTAAGGCCCAAGAAAGAGAAAACCAAGTTACCCTGGAGCCTGGATAGAGGATGACCAGGAAGATTCAACTTCAGAAGGAGAGAAAATCCATCCCATTAAAGAAAAATCCACCAGAAGGGCAAGGGACATAAATTAAAGTGTGGAAACTTGAGGTGAGAAAGCCTGAAGAGACCTGGAAACACCAAACAATATGGATGAGTTCAAAATTGGGACAAATCTGAAGAAGAGGATACTCAAGCAAACTTTTAAACTCACCTTGGAGGAACTCTTGGCCATCTTGCCTAAATTTCTCCAACTACTTCAGGATATCAACATCAAGGAAGGGATTACAGCAAAATTATATGTACTAGAAAGCAGGAAGGTCAGAGCTTGTCAACACCATTTTTATCCAGAGGATGAAGATGAATGGTATGGACTCAAGCAAAACATTAACTATGCTTGCCCTCTTGGATTCATAGAAATTTGGATCAATAACAGGAAGTTAAGAGCCCTGGGGGATAGTGAAGCTGAACCCAATTTCATCCCTGAACACCTGGCCAACCATGTAGGACTTGTGAACAAAGAAATTTTAATGAACATAACTGGAATTGGAGGACAATAAACACCTCTGATTGGACTAGCAGAAAGGATTCCACTTGAAATTAACCCAGGGGAACCAAGATTGAAAAACTTTTTTGTAGCAAGAGGGAGTGTTCACACCGTCCTTGGGAGACCCTTCTTTTCTGAAAATAAGGTCAGGTTGGAATTATCTCAAAAGAGGGGGGAAATCCTTAGCTATGAACTACCTGGAGGGGAGAGGTTATGTATACAAATTTGAAAACAAGTTCAGAAAGGGTGGGAAATGGAGCCACCAAGAATATTGAAGAGGGTTGGAATGACCCTCAGGAAGGTTCAATGGGAGGACCTGATTGGAACAGATGAAGAACTGGAGGAAGGAGAAATCAAGGAAGACTTCAAAGAGCATGAACAAGGAACAAAGATGGAACTGGAACAGTGACCAACTCAGTGCCAAGAAATGGAATGGGGAAGGAGGCTGCAGCCAACATAAGAACTGGATCATACCACAGGAATCATCAGGAAGGAATCAAAAGAACATGAACAACCAAGGAACTTATTCCAAAGGGTTTACTCCAAGTGTTTCACTCAAGAAGAAAACCAATCAAAAAAAACACCAATGGACAAATTGCCTGGCTGGGGACTTACCAACTTAGAATTCATGGACTTACTTACAGGCATTGGTCCCCTTGGTTTCCTTCAGAATTGTGACTGGGACTCAGATTATGGATTTATCTCACCAGAGTTCAGGATTGGTTTGTACTACCAGGGTACCTGGGCAGAGTATTGTACTGAAGGACTCATTCTGTGGAAAGAAGAAAGTACCCAAAGATACTAGGAGCACTTCAGGTGTCAGCTTACTGATACCAGAAACTTTGCCTTCCCTTAGCTACAGCAAGGGATATTGGTGTTGGAATAATAATAATTCCAAGAAAATTATTTAAAATTATCAAATTATTGATTAGGAAGGAAGTGCAAAGTTTAAGTGGTTTGGTTGGATTAAATTTATTTAAATATATTTTTTAAGAGGGGCCAAAGTTTATGCAAACAGGGGATCTTTGTTGGATAAAAACATCTCTTGAAGGGGCTCTTTTAAACCATGTAAAGACCTTGGGACAATGAGGTCCTAAGTGATTACTCAAAAGGGGTTCACTCAAAGGTATTGGTTGGAATGGCTGAATCACAGCACTTATTCCTGGAGGCAAGGAGGGGAAAACTTACTGGTAATATTTAATAATTTTTGTTAGACTTCTTGATGTGTTTTGTGGTTCATAAAGATTGGGAAATTTTATTCACATTACAACCTTCATTCTTGTTTCTCAAAATTTATTTGCTTTATTGTTTTGATTTTCATATTTTTATTCAATTTTCTTAGGTTTCAAACATCTCTCTATCCATCAGTCAACTTGTTACATATGAATGATGTATGCATGCAAGTTGAAGCATGTTCCTGCAGTACCTGGCTGTTGGAATTAGTACAGCTGATGTTGATGCGCGCAGGCTTGAAAGCTGCGTGCAGGAATCCATCATCAGTCATTTTGAATGCGGGATTATTGACATGCACGTACATACTGAGTGTCAGGCGTGTGTACCCTTGCTATATTAATGCGGGGCTGCGCGCGCGAATTGTGAAATAACACAAAGCTGCCTGTAACTCCTAAAATATACACAACACTTCAATTCTGACTGAAATTTAGGTGTGGAACCTATACCTGGAATAATGTTTGAAATATTTGAATGGCCAAAAATTTCCATAGTGGCTTTGTGGTTTATTGGTCTTTTTGTTCTGAAATTATTTAAAAATGTAAGGCGTTGGAATTCAAGGGTGGGGTCAGTGAGTGACCCCACCTGTTTTTGGACGGGTAATCCGTTTCTGCACTAATAAATATGGATTTCCCATCCAAAATTATCATTATTTTTCTGTTTTTTATCTGCTTTGACATGTTGCACTTGTTAACTAGCAAGCTCACATCAGGGAGGTGCCTCACCACCTCATTCAACAATATTGGAAATAAAAGTTTTTTATGTCAAGTATGAAATTAAAACTGCCAAAGTTTCAAAAAATATAAAAAAAAAATCAAAGAATCAAAACATTCTTGGTCTCCTTCCAGATAAAATAAAAAAACAGAAAATAATAAAAATAAAAGAAAAAAAAAGAGATAAGAAAGAGATAAGAACAAAGAAAAGAAGAGAAGCTTAGAAACAACCAACCCAACACCATGGATCTCCAAGTGCTAGCGGCCAAATAAAAAGGGGTAGAGAAGAAGGTCAGAGCAGATAACCAGACAATTCCGCAGGGTCTCAAAAGACAACCCCCTTCCAGGGATCCATATCAAACACCACTCAACCCTCACCCACCCCCTTTTATTTAAACCCCTATAATGACCTTAGAAAGGATGAAGTTAGTAAATTATGGTCCTGAAGGTTGGCTTACCCCAGAAGATATCAACTTACTCAAGCACGTAATGGTCCTAAGGGAGAATGAAATTGCTTTCACAGGAGAAGAAAGGGGTTTACTCAAGCACACTTATAATTTAACTTAAAAAATACCTAACATTCCTCATGAGCCCTTGCAGAAAAAACCCATACCAATACCCCAGGCCGTTAGGGATGAATTTAAAAATTTAGTCAGAAAAAGAATTAAATCAGGCCTATATGAACAATCCACTTCAAGTTATTCGATCCAAGTATTCCCAGCAGCCAAATATAATGGGGAACTCAGGATATTCCACAATATCCAACCCCTAAACAAGCTCACCATCAAGAATGCTGGAACCCCTCCAAAAATAGAGGAATTTGTTGAATCATTCTCAGGGAATATTTATAGACAATGGTGGAATAAAAGGACCTAGGTCAAGGTACCAGGACAAAGCCCTGGAAGAAAACCCTCAAATCAGAAGATTCATCTGGGAGTATGCAACAACTCTAGAAAGGATCCTCTTTAGGATAGAAGAACCTGGAATTACCATATAAGGTGAGAGGTTTTCTTGCTGCGTTCCAGATTTCAACATTTTAGGGCAAGTGGTGTCCCAGGAAGGAAGGAAAGTAGCAGGACAGAACTTTAATAAAATCCAGAACTTGCCCAAACCAAGGAACAAGAAGGAGGCAAGGGGATTTTTGGGCCTGTGTGCCTATTTCCAGATGTTCATCAACAACTACGCATCCCTAAAAGCACCAATCAGAAGGTTAACCTGGAAATATGTGAATTTTTTCTGGGATGAGAAAATTCAAGAGGCTTTTGTTTTGCTCAACAGGATAGTAGGGGAAGAAATGTTCAAATGCGGATGCACTCAGGTAATGTGCATAGGAGTGTGTAATCCAAATGAGATGCAAAAATGGGCCTCCACAGCCAATTGGACATCACTTGGGCCACGGGGACCTATGTGGGTGTTATAGGTTTTGGGCATTTGGGCACCAAAACATGTTTCTGGTCTTTTGTGACACAGGCCCTCACAGGCCCTCCAGGGTGGATGGGCCACCCAAGCCAGATGGGCTTTTTTGGGCATAAAGGGGCCCAAGCTTCATTATGGACATACTTGGCCAGACAGGCTGGCCCGCCAAAGTATGTAATTATCACAATTTGGGCTTGGGGCCTCCCATTGGGGCCGCCCCCCCTGTCGCAGCCCATGTCGCCGCCCGCTTGGGGCCGCTGCCCGCATTGCAGCCCGTGCGGGGCCGCCTGTGTTCCTTGGTACTGCCCACGTGGTGCCCAACAGCCTGCGCGGGGCTTTCGCGCGGCCGAGGGATCCCACGCGGTGCGATGCTGTGCGGGATTTTGATAAAGTGTTCTATGTAACAGATTTTCCTTACAACCTTGTGTCTCTTGGAGTGCTCTGGAAAAAGGGTTTCCAGATTTGTTATCTCAAAAAAGATAAGTTTATTAGTGATTTGAATGGGAGAAATATCCTGAGTGGACAAGTTCAGAATAAGTTGCTCTGTGCTGACTTGTTCAAGATTTCAGCTCTGAGCACTATTTCTCACAATAGAAGTGGCCATAAGGTAAAGGACAGCAACTGTGAGAGTTGTAGCTTAGGGGCCAAGACCAGGAATATGTTCTCAAAGAGTAGAGACCACACAGAAGTTCCTAGAGAGAAATTCTCCATTGATCTGGCAGGACAATTTTCACCAGTTTCTCTTGGAGGGGAAAGATACTTCATCAATTTGGTTGATACAGCAACTAATTTTGTTTGGGTAAAACCAATAAGATCAAAGGATCAAACCACAGAGGAGGTTTCAATAATCTTCAAAGTCTGGACACAGAATGGTTTGATGAGGGAGATCAAGGGGGTTATTACTGATGGAGGGGGTGAGTTTGTGAGTAAATATTTTGAGAAACTATTGAATGATTATGGTATCACTCATATAGTTACTACTGCTAGTACTCCACAAAAAATGGAATAGTTCAGAAGATGAATAGGAATTTATTGGACAAAGTCATAACTATAATGGCTCAATCTGGTCTACCAAAGTTTTTATGTGCTGAGTTGGTGTGCACAGTGTGTCTGTTGCACAATATTTTAATTGTTGATGGGAAGTGTCCTCATTATCAGTTTTGGAATTTTTACCCCAAAACATCACACCTAAGAAAAATTGGTTGCTTGGTGTATTATAGTGTCCACCATAATGAGATGGTTTGAAAAATAGTGCCTAGAGCCAGAACAGGGGCACTTGTGGGCTATGACTTAATAATAAGTCATACTGTTGGGATTTCACTGTGTTGAGATTTCATTGGTGTGATTCCACTCATCAGTCCCAGCTGGCGGGGAAGCGCGTCACATCCTCTCACGTCCCCAAATAGTTTCACTTGGGGGAAACTTCCTTAAATCATTGTCCAATCTGGAAGGATCAAAACAGGGAAAACCAAAAACACACCAAACCCATCTTTGACTCGAGCTCTAATTCCGACGAACACAATGTTCTCTCTCTCACTCATATTGTTTAGTTCAACCTCTTAACTCGGACTTCTTCCTCTCCTTGCCTCAATCTCATATCCCTATATCTTTGATGATCTCTTCCATTATCCTCACCAAATTGCCTCGGCTCTCTTGGACCAACCCTCAAACATGACCTTGAACGTGACTTCCAACCTCAATAACTCTGTCCCTGTACTGCCTGGTGAGATTCGCAGTTATCAACGAACTTGGCTGTTTTCTGAATGTCTCTTTTCTCCGTGATCTTCAGCCCCTAAATCTCATCTGTCAACTCACTCTCAGACTCAACTCATTAACTAGGCAGACTCCAATTTCTGTTGGTTCTCTTTTTCTGCTCTGACTCAATCTCACGCTGCTTCAAGTTTCCTTTCTCAATGTTTTCCTTCTCTTTGAATTGTCTTCTTGCAGATATCAGTCTTGTGGTTAGATCCATAATCAACAATTATTCTTCACATACAGGATTTATTGTCCAGGGAAAAGAAAGGTTATCCATAGTAGGGATGTAAAATTTGAAGAAAGTACCTTTCCACTCAAAAGGGGTGAACCTAGTGCTGTTTAGGAATCACAGCAGGAAAAAGAATTGGAGCCTATTTCCACAAAAGAGGCTGGAGAGAATATCATTATTGATTATATTGAGCTGGCAGATGTGCCGCAGGAGGGTTCATTACCCACTTCAGGGGAGTCCGTGGAATCAGAACCTGATGAGCCTCTACCTCCAGTTAGAAGGAGTGGTATGATGAGAATGCCTGTTGATAGGTATGGGGAATGGAAGCCCCATTATGCTTCTGCGGAATATGAGGAAGATACACTTCAGGAACAGTGTATGCTTAATGAGATTCTACAGTTGAGTTCAGAAATGGGTAATAGAGTTAACCCAAATAGCTTTGGCCAAGCTATGAATTCTGATGAGAGAGCCAATTGGAAGACAGCTATTTTTGAGGAATTTGATTTTCTAGAGAATAATAGTGTTTTTGAAGTGGTTAAGCGGGATTCAGTTCGCAAAGGAAAGACCATTGTTGGTTCTAGATTAGTGTTAAAAAAGAAGTTTGATACTAATGGAGTTTTGAAGAGGTTCAAGGCTAGATGCGTTGCACAGGGCTTCAAACAGAGAGAGGGTATTGATTACCAGGAGACTTTCTCGCCAACTGGAAGGCTGTCCACCTTCAGGTACATCATTGCTTTGGCAGGGGAGTTGGGTTAAGAAATCAGACAGGCTAATTTTGTGACAGCATACTTGAATGCAAAACTGGAGAGGAAGAGACTGTTTATATGTCAATTCCTGATGGTTTCAAGGAATGGCTGGTCGAGACCAAGCCAGAAACTGTAAAACAAATCTGTGTGAGAAGTTTCCTCTCAGAATATAAAGGGGAGTATGTCCTCAAGGTGTTTAGATCCCTGTATGGATTGAAACAAGCAGCTAGGTCATGGTATAATACTATGAGGATGAAACTGATAGAGATTGGTTCCAAAACAAGTTTGGCTGACCCTTGTCTCTTTGTGAGAAAGGATGCAATTTTGTTTGTATGGGTCAATGAGATTATCATTATTGGGAATGGTAAGGAGAGAGTCATGCAGACAATCAAAAAGGAATTCAAGATAAAAGATCTTGGTCTGGCACAACAGGTGCTGGGGATGAAAGTTAGTAAGAGCAAGAATGGGATCAGGTTGGATCAGAACCATTATGTGTCAGCTCTACTTAAGCAGTATGGATTAGAAGATGCAAAGGAGTTTGGTACTCCAATGCAGTCTAACATTAGGTTAGAAAAGTCTACAGATGAAGAGCATCTAGGGTTTGTTCAATCCTGGAATGATTATAGATCAGCTATTGGATCTTTAAATTATTTGGGGCAGTGTACAAGGCCAGATATTACTTATGCGATTCGGAGTTTGTCACAAAACCTAGAGAAACCATGCATGAGGCATTTGTCAGCATTTAAGAGAGTTATGAGGTATCTTAAGGGAACAAGCAGTCTGGGACTGCAGTTTTCAAAGTCATCAAACTTTGACTTGGTTGGTTATTCTGATGCAAGTTTGACAGATGGTAACAATAGGAAATCAAAAAGTGGTTTTGTATTCTTCATAGGAAAGAATCTAGTGTCTTGGATGTCTAAAAAGGTGTCAGCAATAAGTCTTTCGTCAACAGAAGCAGAGTACAGAGCATACTTGTCAGCTTCACAGGAAGCAAAATGGTTGAGAAAGGTTTTAGAGGATAATCATAAACCACAAGGGTTTGCTTTGTTGTATTCTGATAACCAGAGTGCCATTGCGTTGGCAGAAAATAAAGTGTTCCATTCTAGAAAAAAAATATTGATGTTAATTATAACTACATACGGGATGCAGTTAAATGCAAAGAGATAGTGTTACGGTACATGCCTACTGGGGCAATGATTGCGGATATCTTAACTAAGGCGTTAGATAGTAAATGTTCCCAGTAATTTAATAATTATATTAATAGACATTTCTATGGACATTTTGATGTCAGGTAAGTTCTCATTATGTATTATAGAACTGGAGTAAAAGTCATAATATTGATTTTACTCTTTATTTTCGAGTTCCAATTGATTTGTTAAGATAATTACTTAAAAATATAAGTCATGAGAATTCATGTAATATTTTTACATCATTATCTTTTTTAGTATTTCAAAAAGATATTGATATATACCAATTCTCATAAAAATATATTGAAGTATTTAAATATATTTTTAGAAGTTGTCATTGTCTTATTTTCGACATTCTTGGTACTTTGCATTATATTAAGTAAAAAATACGTGTAAGGATTATTTATGTATTTTTATAAAATATTATGTATTTTTAGACAGTCTACTATCAACAGGAACCTTTATTACATATGTAGAAAGTTCCCGTGTATGTTGTAGCCTGTTTACATAGTACCTGAGCCTCTCTGGCCGCCTTTCACTCTGTCAGCCCGTAGTCCCGCGCTGGGTACTTGTCAGAGTCCCAGGGCTGCTTACACGACCTCAACAGGGTGACACGGCTGTATCTCAGCCGCGCGTGGGTGCTTTGGCTGCCGCCGCTGCTTGCGGGAATTGTGACAAAACACATTTGCGCCCGTAACTTCTAAAATATAAACAACACCTCAATTCTGACTGAATTTTAGGTGTGAAACCTATACATGACAATGTGTGTGAAATATTTAATTAGCCAAAAAGCTCAATAATGGAGCTGTAGTATTTTGGTTTTTCTTTCCTTAATTATTTAAAAATATAAGGAGTTGGATTTCAAGGGTGGGGTCAGTGAGTGACCCTACCTGATTTCGGGTGGAAAATCCATTTCTGTAATAATATTTATGGTTTTCGTACTCCTTCTTAGGTTAATTGTATTATTATTATTTTTATGTTATTTTTGTTACTTTTGCAGCTTGCTCTGAAATAGTAGAAAGCTGACAGCAAGAGAAAACTTTCAAAGCAGATTAAAGAAAGAAAAAACATAATAATATTAGAACAAGTGAGAAATCCATATATGTTGCTGCATAAATGGATTCCCCACCCAAAAATAATTAGGGTCAGTCACTGACCCCACCCTTGAATTCCAACTCGTTACATTTTTTAATAATTTCAGAAGAAAAAACCAATAAACCACGGCACCACTATGGCACCTTTTGGCCATTCTAATATTTCACACATAATGCCATGTATAGGTTTCAAACCTAAAATTTAGTCAGAATTGAGGTTTTGTGTATATTTTATGAGTTACAGGCGGATTGGTGTTCTCTCACAATTCCCAGGCGCTGCCCAGAATTCATATAGCAAGGGTACCCATGCCTGACACTCAGTATGTAGGCGCATGTCAAGAAGACTGCATTCAAAATTACTAATGACTGCAAATGATGGATTCCTTCACGCAGATGTCAATCCTGAGCACGTCAACATCAATTGTACTAATTTGAACAGTCAGCTTGCTACTATGTAAAGAGCAACCTGTTAAAGTAACAGAAGAAATGTGATAGAAACAATGAAATAAGAAAAGTAAAATTGACTTCAGAAGGAGTGAGAAATCCAGAAATATTATGCGGAGATGTATTCCTCACCCATAATTAGGTAGGGTCACCCACTGACCACACCCTGGGAATTGAAATCCTTCTATTTTTAAATAATTCAATGAAAAAGGGACCAAAAGCCATGACACCAATATGGCAATTTTTGTAAATTTCAATATTCACTTACAGCTAACTTTCACTAAGAATTGGAGTGTTTTGTATATTTTAGGAGTAACACATGGAAATGTGTTATGTGAAAATTTCTGCGCGCAGCCCCACATCCTTATAAAACCCTACCTATCCGTAGCTTCACATTCCTGCGTACAGAGGTCACGCGCGCAGCTAATTTTACCACGCATGCATTGGATCCTACCCTGCGCGCATTTAAATTGAATGATACCCAAGCCTGGATCAGTTGTGACAAATCTGACAACCAGGTACGGCTCAAGATAGCTGCCACCTAGTTAGGGTTAGCTAGCATATGTAATAACCTGAAATATGCATTAGTAATAGTCTAAAAACTAAAAAAACTTAAATAAATAAATAAGAGAATAAGTTTAAGTATTTTTTTATTAATAAAACAAATATTGGGGATTACCACGTAAATCACTTATCCTGATATTCAAAGACTACAAAACAATACTACAAGTCATCATAAAAATTATTAGAAATTACCTTCGTGATCAGTAGATAATGGACAATTGGTAAAATTCCACATTTTTCCACTTTAAAACAATATTAATAGTAAAAATGAAGGATGAGTGAAAAATGATCTCATTTACACCATAACAGATTAACAGATTCTGTGGCTAAAATAGGACAGAAATACAGCAGATCTGATGTCAGCTGATTGACAGCACCAAGTGGACGTGCTAATCCTGCCCTGACTAGCTTTCCAGCCTCAGCCAAAGAGCAGAAACCTCTCTATGTACCCTGAGAAGCTCAATGTCACGCCAAAATGGTATTTATACAGAACTCTTTGGAAAAATTTTTCCCCATCATTTTACCAGTAATTTTTATTATCAATCAGAAAACGTGTCATTGTTATTCAAGTGCTTAAAAAATCAATAAGCAAGTGATTTATTACCCATTCTGTAGTATTTTTATTTATTTCTCAAAAAACAATCAACCCATTGAAGTTGGTCAAGGAAAACCGCCCCATCTGCTCTGAAACCCTTCCTATTATTGCAGGATTTTTGTGGGAAAGTGCTCAGACTGAGTGTTTCCCTTCCTCTCTTGGCCATTGTGCTGTTTTTCCCAGCCATATCAGTCGAATAAGCCTTTCTAAGGCACCCATCTTCATTCCAAGGTTGTTAAATTGCCTAAGGAGGCCCCTTGAAGAGAGGTTGTTTTTCTGGAAAAACCCCCAGTACCAAAATACTGTGGCCCCTCTTATATAAAAAATTGAAAACCCTTTTAACCAAAACAATTAAACCTTACAACGGCTCTTAACATATTCACTTTTTGATATTTATACGTGTTAGAATTATGGCCAGAAATTAGCTTAGGCAAATGAGCAGTATTTAAAGCAAAAGAAATGCTGGACACTGAGTGTCAAGATTGGATAATGGGGCTCTCACAATGGGGCAATATGTTGGATGAATTTGATTGGAATGATGAATGAATGGATGGAAAACAGAAGGGAGAACAGCTCCTTAAGTACAAAAGATTGGCCTCTTGTGAGCCCATGATACAACAAGCCAAAAGGCAAATTTTCCGCCCAAAAGAAGCTCTACAGGCTCTACTGGCCTTGTTACTTGGTTTGCACTACATCAGCCCACATGGCATCAGTCCCTGTACCCTTACAACCAGCCTATTTCAGTTACTTATGGTGTTTCCACCTCAATGGGGCTGAACCAGCCCCTTAACTGTTCAAAGCCCTGGCTGTTTGTCCGTTACAACCAGCCATGATGACCTCATTACGTTTTTTAAGGGCTTTTTGCCTCATGCAGCCAGCCTCTGGCCCCTCAAATGGCCCAGGGGGGACCCAGGGCACACCAGGGTCCGGTCTCAGACTCACATGGGGGGGTGTGACCAGCGGGAATGCTGTCCCCCCCCTCTTTCTCTCAAATCCCTGGTGGGGGCCGTCAAATCCCCTCACCAGGGGCCCTGGGGGTTGATACCCCCAGGGCGTTGTCAAGAAGGTTGGCCTGGGAGGTGATCAGGTCCCCCCAGGCCCATCGCTCCTCCCCCTTGGTAAAGGGGGGGGGAGAGCGCCCCTTTGCTTGGTTGCTTCACACGATCAATGGTGGAGGGGTGATGAGTTACCCCCCACCTGCCAGTCGCTGCACTTACGGCCAAAGCCGCCACCCCCTTGGGCAAGGGGGTGTTCAGGTCCCCCCTTCCCTGACCGACTTCACTGTCGCAATTGGTTGCTGGCTGGTTCAACCCAGCCAGCTCGCCCCCATCCCCCTTGCGACGGCAAGCAAGCAGGGGCCGCAAGCCCCGGCTCCGTGGCGCTGCGCTGGTTGGTTTTATTTATTCTAGTAAAAAGAAGTTAATTCTTCTGAGAATTTATTCTAAGTTCTGCATCATTCTTTAAGCTAATCCATTGGTTGCGGATGATAAGCTATGAAGAAAGCTGAGCTGGTTCCTAGCATATCATGAAGATTTTTCAAGATTTCATAGGTTAAATTGGGTTCTATATCACTTATAATAATCTTGCAACTCCTATATTGGCAATTATTCTGTTGCAGATCAGTCAAGCTACTCCCATGGCAGTATCATCTTTGTGGTTGGGTAAGAACTTAGCTTTCTTTGTGAACCTGTCTACTATATCTAGGACTGAGTTGTAAGAGGAAGGTCTTTGTGGAGTTAATCCTGTGAAAAAGTCAATTTTGATGATTTCCATATTCATTCTTGGGTTCAGTGATCACCTTTAATAAGCCAAACCTCTTCCCAGTGGTTCTGTTTAATTTTTTACAAGTCTCACAGCTAGAAACATACTTGATGGTGGAGTCTCTCCAGTCAATCTACTAGGCTTTTTTTGACCTTTTCTAAAGACCTCTCAGTAGATAGGTGTCCAGACAAACAGTCAAATGGAATTCATCTAGGATATTTTTGATATATTATTCATTAGTTAAGACTAGGACACTTGATTGTTGATGACTGTAATACAATATTCCAAACAACATGTTAAATCTTCCAGCTTTGTATGATTTCAGTAATGGTTCAGGTAGACTGTTGATTAGTTCAGATGGAGGGTGAGTTCTATCCATAATAGACATCAAGGTCCTTATACTAGTGTTGTAATAGATTAAAACAAGGATTTATCTAATTCACAGATATTTATCCCAGTGATTGGTGCTTCAAGATCAAGAAAGTTTATGTTGAGTATAGTAAAAATGTTAGGGTCATGAGCAGCATTTCAAGGGTGATTGGTTAGGGAATTCCTACTCAGACTATCAGAATTTTGGTGTTTGCTTCCTGCTTGATGGACTGTATTCATCTGTCCTCTAAACTGTTGAATAGCCTTCTGAAATCTCAAAATATTCCTTCTAGGAGTTTTCATGTTCTTTTGAGTTCTAAAAGCATTTCAATCTGTTATTACTAAAAATTTAGTGCCTTTAAGGTAGTAATGGAGTGTTTCTAAATCCCATACTAGAGCAAGACATTCTATTTGACTGGCGCCATATCTTTTCTCCGTATGCTTGACCTTTCTGGAGATAAAGAGTATTGGTTTTTCCATTGGTTTATCATCTTCTATGGTTTCCTGGTGTAGGGCAGCTCCTAGTACTTCCATTCTATTGTCTATGTATAGCTTTAGGGTTTTTTTTCTAATCAGGTTGTATTAGAACAGGGGCTGAGGGAATAGCTATTTTGACTTCTTCATAATTCTTTACTCTTTCATGAGTCATCTCAAAGAGAGTGTTTTTGTTGCAAATCTCATACAAACATTTGTTTAGAGGTGTAAACTTGGGTAAGTACTGCCTTCAATAACGGCAGAAGCTGATGAAAGACAAGAGTTCAGTCTTGTTCTTGGTAATTGGCCTATTCATAAAAGCAGATATTTTGATTTGGTAAGCTGTCAGGGTCAAACCAGAGACTATATTTCTTAGTAATTTGACTGCTCCATACCCAAAGTTATCTTTCTTCATGGATAATTTCAATTCTATATTAGAGATGGTTTCACAAATAGTCTTACTTTATCCATAAAAATCTTCCAATGATCAGTGTTGATGATACCATCATCAATATATACCATCATCCATCATTGTCTAATGGACTGGCCTAATACTCTTTCCATCATTCTTTGGAAGTGGTAGGGAGCATTTTTAAGTCCAAAGGGCATTTTTAAATACTCATATATTGCTGGGTGGGATATGATACTCATGAAATTCCTGCAACTAGGGATGATAGAGATCTTTTGGAAAACTTTCTGCATTTCCATAGTAGTGATAAAATTGGCTTTTGAGAGCTTATGTAGAGAATGGTCAATCCTAGGAATACAATAGTAGTCAGCTTGAATATAGTTATTTAGCATCCTAATTTCTCCAAAAATTCTTGACTTTTCATTGTGCCACGCTGTTACCAATGGTGTAGTGAAATCTACTTGCTCCTTATGTCCTACTTTCCTCAAAACTCAAAGTGAATTAATTTATTAATGGATGTGAGTTTCAATAAGCAGCTCTTGAATTTGGACAGAAGGGTAAGCAGGTCTCCAAAAATTGGGAGGGTAAGGAGGTTTCATAGTCAGGCTCAGAATCAAATCATGGCCTTTTATTTTAACAATTGGGTGATCCTTTTTACAGAAAGCATTCTGATTTTCTCAATAAAAATTGGAGGGTATTCCATTTTTGGTAATCACTGAGCTGGGTATTCAGGACTGCTTGAGAGAAGTATTCTGGTTTGAAATTTTCCAAGTTTTTCTCATAAGTAGAATCCCAATTTTGAGAATTAATATGGCATATCTGGAACTTTTTGTTTCAATCTCCTCCTACTGTGAAGTATCTGCCTTTTTTTTGGAAAACATCTATACAATACAGGCAAAGAGAATAATTAACTAGAATGAATTAATCACATACTCCATTTTGAAGTACCACAAATTTAATTATTAGTTTTAGTGATCATTTGGTATGACGGACTATAATATCTGAAGTCCATACTCCGATGGCATTCAGGATAGAGTTACAGCTACTGAGATTAACTTGGGGTACTGGCAGCAAGTTGCTTTTCCAATTAGAATCCTGCTTTTCCAACTAAGATTTTCCAACACAAGAGAAAAAGGCTCCACTATCTAGGAGTAACTTTACTGGGGATCCTTGGATTAGACCAGTAGCATAAAAATTTTAAACAGAGTAATAATCTTTACCAGAAGAAGGTTTTACTGTTTAGTTCTTGATTCTGAAAAATGTTGATTCTTAATTTTGGGATTCAATTGTTGGGGAAAGTTGGAATCTTCATTAACAGGGTGATATCTACAGAAGCCTAGACGTTTCCTTCTATGAAATAGATAGGGTTAGTGATCTACAGGTCACATTCTGAGACTGTTCCATCAGATTCATCATATTGGGAGTCAAGATTATCATATTTTTATCATTCAATAGGCTTAATCCTTCTTCCTGACTTGGGAATATCAGGAATAAGGTTTCCAGTCTGATTGTAGTTCCAGAATATCTTCTCCTTGACTTTTGAGGTTTTCTTAATTTCAGAAGTAAGAGGTTTAGGGGTAGAGGAGTCCCTAGCTTCAAATAAATACTATTATTTGTCAATAGTTTTTTATTCATTGGGCTTAATTACTTTCCTCTTAAGTACATTCATTTCTATGTTTTCTTCTAAGACACTAATGAAAATGGAAAAATCAGAGTCCAAGGGCATTCTGCACCTTACACTGTGGTTGAGGTGTCCTGGGCGTAATTTGAGTATTCTTTAATTTACTTCTTCTCTATCAGGTTCTTGATAGAAAAAATCCCACCTCCTTTTCTATTTTAGGCACCTTTTATGATGTTGTTATTTAGAGGGGTCATGTGTGGAAGTTTCAAAGGACTTCATCATGTTCCTTTTTCACATCCACTGCCAAACTGTTCTTTAATGAGTTTTCTCCAAGAGTTCCAAGGTAAAGAGACTACTGCTTCCCTTTTATTAATGAACAAATCAAGGGATACTCCTTTAAATAATCTGGGTAGCTTCACTGAAGGCATTCTATCAGGGAGATTGTGAGAATCCAGACACCAGGGCAAAATTTAGGTCTCTGGCCAGCAAGTGACTCTGTGTCACCATACAGTCCCATTTCCTGATCCATTTACTCCCTTTAAAGAAAAATTATATTCCCCAATGACAAATCTTGAATTCACCAAAGTTTACATTGAAAAAAAAATAGAATTCAAACATTATTAACAATGGTGGAAAATAGATTTCACTGGTAATTCCTAAATGAAGAAACTGGAATTCACTTCAGGTTCCACATTGATGAAACTGAAACTTGCTTGGCATTCACCTTGGAGTTGGTGTATAAAACATAACAAATAAAAACATTGTGTACTGGAATACCCCAGCCAAAAAGCCAGTGATCAAAAATTTTCACAAATAGTGACAAGTGAATTCTGATGAATCTCCATATTTTTTGCAAATTTCAAAAAAAAAGCACAAAGACAAAGTCTGATGAACCTGAAAATTTCTCAAACCAGCTGTAATATTTCACCAATACATCCACATTTCTGTTTTTCAAATTTGAAAGGTATGTTGTTTGTATTTCACCAGAGTTTTTCCTGCCTCTCAACCATGCTTCAAATTTGGTTTTTGTGGCTGCCAACAAACAGATTGTCACTGAACCTGAATCAGCCACTAAGGAGCTGGGTTTTGATGGCTCAAGGGGCTTTGGAGGTGCGGTAGGCTTCATTCATTGTAACAGTTTGACTGCTAGGAATTCAACCGCTAGCTCACTAGCTGCAGCCAGTGAAAAAGATTTGGCTTGTCAGCAGCAACAAAAATCCTACATTAGAAACCTTTGCTGATGTAATCCTCAATGATTTTGGTGCAACATTTTTTTTAATTCTTTAATTTTAATTTTATTTTTAATTTTATTTATATTTATATTTTTATTTTTATTTTTATTTTTATTTTTATTTTTATTTTTATTTTTATTTTTATTTTTATTTTTATTTTTATTTTTATTTTTATTTTTATTTTTATTTTTATTTTTATTTTTATTTTTATTTTTATTTTTATTTTTATTTTTATTTTTATTTTTATTTTTATTTTTATTTTTATTTTTATTTTTATTTTTATTTTTATTTTTATTTTTATTTTTATTTTTATTTTTATTTTTATTTTTATTTTTATTTTTATTTTTATTTTTATTTTTATTTTTATTTTTATTTTTATTTTTATTTTTATTTTTATTTTTATTTTTATTTTTATTTTTGTTTTTATTTTTATTTTTATTTTTATTTTTATTTTTATTTTTATTTTTATTTTTATTTTTATTTTTATTTTTATTTTTATTTTTATTTTTATTTTTATTTTTATTTTTATTTTTATTTTTATTTTTATTTTTATTTTTATTTTTATTTTTATTTTTATTTTTATTTTTATTTTTATTTTTATTTTTATTTTTATTTTTATTTTTGTTTTATTTTTATTTTCATTTTTAATTTTAATTTTATTTTAATTTTCATTTTTATTTTAATTTGATTTATTTTATTATTTCATTTAATTTAATTATTACTTTTTTATTTTATTTTATTTTATGTATTCTGTTTTCATTCTTTATTTACTTTTATTTATTTCTTCTTTTTTCATCCATTTGTTTATTATACTTATTTTATTAGTTTATTTTCCTTTTTTTATTGTGGGATTAATCCAAAAATAAGCTGTTGCACCAAAATGCTTTTGTTTGGATGTATGCCTCCAAACACTAGAATTATGGTGCAAGGATAAGTGGGTTTCAAAAACCTTGCACTAAAATGCTAGTGTTTGGAGGCATAAATCCAAACACAAGCATTTTGGTGCAAAGCACCTTCCCCATCCTTCCTCCCCCTCAGTAACGGGGGGGGGGGGGGGGGGGAGGAGACAGCCCCTGTGTGTGGGATTGTGGTTAGTTCCCCCCCACCGCCATTTGCTTCAATGCAACTCTTGCAGCAATGGAGGCAAGGGGATGGGGGCAGCAATCATTGCGCCGCCCCCCGCTGGTTGCTTTCATGCAACTGGCCCTCTCCGCTTGTCCCCTCCCTTGTGGTAATTGAGGTGAGGGGATGGGGGGAGCAATAATTGCACCCCCCCAACCTGTTGCTTTGATGCAACCAGCCCCCTCTGCCCGTCTCCTCCCTTGCCGCAATTGAGGTGAGAGGATGAGGTGAGCAATCTTTGAATCCCCCTGCCGCCGCAACAACCAGCCATGGTGGAGGGACTCCAAATGAGCCCCTCTTCCACCTTAAACAGCCCTGCGTGGGCCCTTGGGCCTCCATGTGGGCCAAGGGCAAGGAACTGTGGCACAAAGTGGGCTGCAAGGCACGCAAAGGGCCTATTGGGTTTTCCAATCCCGGAATGTTGAAATGACTACTTTTGGGGGCCAGTTGCCGGCCAGTTGGGCTATCCAAGTCAGTCCATAATGCATATTGGGCTCAATGGTAACCCCTAAAGTACTTCTTTTGGGATGGCTTATCCACCCCAGCAGGCCCCGGAAGGCCCATGTCCCAAATGACTTATTTCACTATTTTTGATTCTAGTTTTCCCAAATCAGTGACATCCACACAGGCCTGTATGGTCTGGGTATTTTCAAATGAGCCATAGAGACACATATTTGCATCCCATTTGGAATACACTCATATGTTGCACACATGTAAGTTCCAACATATTTTAGCACCCGTTGAGCAAGTCTATCAATGCCTTATGTTGCAAGAAGATTAATGGCTGGTTTAAATTAATGTAATTATTTATTATTTTTTATTTTTTGTTTATTTTGTTCTACTGTGACAGGTTGCCTTGTTTTAAGTAACCAGCTGGAATTGTTGACCAAGTGCTTATACAAGACAAGCAGGTGCTTTATGAATTTATTCCAAAGTATTATTATCATTTTCAAAACCCATTAACCTGATTAATTAGTGTTTAGTTAAGAATTCAACCCCTCTTTTTCTGAAACAGTTTTCCTCAATCTGTGCAGGTGCTTCTTTCAATGGGTACTCAAACGTGAGTCATTACCATCCTGCCTTAGACTGAGTGCTGTTTTGCGGGCCATAATAGCTGGATAATTCCTTCAAAGGCACCCACCTGTATTCCAAGGTCTTCACACTGCCCAAGGTGGCCCCTTGATCATAGGTTGCTTGTCTGTAAAGATTCCCAGTAGTAAAATAATGGGTCACCATTTTTTTATAAAATATTGAAAACCATTTAACCAAACCATTGAAACCTTGAAATAGCTCTTAAAATACCTATTATTTGAGATTTTTACATATTTACTTTTGAGAATACTATGATCTCCTTACTCTATTGCTCTCTATAGCTAAGGGACTAAAGTTTTACTGGTATCAGAGAGGTGGAAACTGGGGGTCTGGCCAGGAACTATCCCTATACAATTAAGTTTAGATCATTTATTTCTCTGACCATTCATTTTATCCATAAAAATAAGTAAACGTACTCATTCAAAATATTGTTTGAATCTTCTATTTTCTGGTGGATTCAAAGAACAATGGATAGTTAATCAATTAATATTTGGACCTTCTTTAACAGAAAAAAGAAGAAAAACTCTATCACTTTGTGCCTGTTCTTTTAACTCATGAGAAAGAAGTGGAAAGGTCTTTCTTACAAACAACAATTCATAAAATACAATGAGCTTGAATTATAAATGGTTATTCTTTCTGAAGGCAGCAAAAGGAGTGGAAAAAATATCAAAAAAAAGATTTCTACCTTCAAATAAAAGAAAAATAAAAATAAAAATAAAAAGAAAAAGAAAAATAAAAAGAAAACGAAAAAGAAAAAGAAAAAGAAAAAGAAAAAGAAAAAGAAAAGAAAAGGAAAAAGAAAAAGAAAAAGAAAAAGAAAAAGAAAAAGAAAAAGAAAAAGAAAAAGAAAAAGAAAAAGAAAAAGAAAAAGAAAAAGAAAAAGAAAAAGAAAAAGAAAAAGAAAAAGAAAAAGAAAAAGAAAAAGAAAAAGAAAAAGAAAAAGAAAAAGAAAAAGAAAAAGAAAAAGAAAAATAAAAATAAAAATAAAAAGAAAAAGAAAAAGAAAAAGAAAAAGAAAAAGAAAAAGAAAAAGAAAAAGAAAAAGAAAAAGAAAAAGAAAAAGAAAAAGAAAAAGAAAAAGAAAAAGAAAAAGAAAAAGAAAAAGAAAAAGAAAAAGAAACAGAAACAGAAAAAGAAAAAGAAAAAGAAAAAGAAAAAGAAAAAGAAAAAGAAAAAGAAAAAGAAAAAGAAAAAGAAAAAGAAAAAGAAAAAGAAGAAGAAAAAGAAAAAGAAAAAGAAAAAGCAAAAGAAAAAGAAAAAGAAAAAGAAAAAGAAAAAGAAAAAGAAAAAGAAAAAGAAAAAGAAAAAGAAAAAGAAAAAGAAAAAGAAAAAGAAAAAGAAAAAGAAAAAGAAAAAGAAAAAGAAAAAGAAAAAGAAAAAGAAAAAGAAAAAGAAAAAGAAAAAGAAAAAGAAAAAGAAAAAGAAAAAGAAAAAGAAAAAGAAAAAGAAAAAGAAAAAGAAAAAGAAAAAGAAAAAGAAAAAGAAAAAGAAAAAGAAAAAGAAAAAGAAAAAGAAAAAGAAAAAGAAAAAGAAAAAGAAAAAGAAAAAGAAAAAGAAAAAGAAGAATAGTGAGTATCATATTATTATCTTTTCAAATTATTAAAAAATAACATGAAAAAATTATAAAAAAATATAAAAACTCATATTTTTATATTTAATTCCTTTTAGTGAATTTTTTCTTGGGGGATCTGATTGACCTAGACTTACTTGAGCAAGCCCCAGAGTGTGAAACCTTGGATTTGTCCCAAGATTTTATTGGTACACACTCTGTTCCCCTTGGAATACCCCCCAAGTAAGGAGTTTACCCCAACCAAGTGTTGGTACCCTTAAAGTTAACTATAAGTAAGTTATAAAATACACACAAAAATTATTTAAAAAAACAAAAACACACCAATTTTTTTTTTAATTTTTTTTGAGTTTTTTCACAAGTTTCAAAAAATTATACATTTTATTGTGTTGTTTTCAAAAACAAGTGCAACAACTATGCAAGTTGTAGAGCCCAATTGTATTTATCTCTGCCTGAAGAAAAACACGCGGGCAAGGAAACCAGTTGCAACCCCAATGAGGACACTTGAGACCCTGACCCTAGTGTCATGCAAGACAACAATGGCAACAACCACAGCCACCAACTCAACCAAATTTAAATCGGAGAGTAATCCCTCACCCAGGATTTAATCGCAGGTGGATAACTCTCCTCCCATGCCACCCCGGCTGGACTCAGCCAACAAGGAAAAATCAAAGAATTAATGAAAGAAAACATAAGTTACTTGGAACAGTTCAAGCTGGCTAAGACTCAGGAGGACCTGCCAGGTATGATAAAAAGAATTTATCTGGAAAAGAGGTCCCAGATTTGTATTAGAAGGTTTATCCCAAAGAAAGAAGTACAAAATTACCCTCAGAGCAGCAATCCTTCACCACAGAAAAATGGCCGCCACCTGTATGCAGGTTGCATTTCTGTATCCCATTGATATTTCAGGGTTATGTGATGCTGTATTTCCTCATTAACTTTCAGCACTTGGAGAAATATTGTGACTAGAGATCAGAATTTGCTTAACTGCAGGCTGGTGAGTTCATAATTGATTGTCAAGGGCAAGCTAGATATGAGCAAAGCTGTTGCTTCACAAGTAGTCCACACATCATCCACAAATAACTGCAGATGGTGTTTGGGAATTCCTTCAAAGTGAAATTAGAAAATTCAAGAAGAGGCTGATTGTTTCCAGACTGGAATTTCCATTAAGTGGTCAAAAAATTGGTAAGTCCTCTTATTCAATTCTGAAAATGAAATGCATAAACATGTATTTAGGATAATACTAATACACAATGCTCATAAAATGTACAAATATTTCCTTATACAAATCAGCCATTCATGGATTTTTTTCTGTTGGTTTCTTATTCAATAACCTATGTTGATGTAATTTTATTTTTTATAATTCTAATTTTCATCAGGGAAAATACAGAAATCCCAGCTAATTTTTTTTTTCAGATTTAAAATAATGAACAATATTTGAACTTGAAGATTACAAAAGACCAAAGGGAGGAAAGAAAGGAAAAATAACAAAAGAAGGACGAAAAAAATTCAATATCCTCACTTAGATGTGTTGATCACCATCCCTGGTCTGCACAAAAGGGCCGGTTCTTTTGTTTTTTCAGGAAGAATGTTGACACCAAGGCAAGAGGAAGGCTTTTTTTCAATTTATAAAAGCAATAGTAGGTGAAGTTTATAAAAATAGAAAAATGCATTGAACTATTTCTGGCCTGAGCAGGAGGGCATCCATTGTGGAAGAAAAAGAAGACATGAACTTGCGTGGGAATTGAGCCAGTCACAAAGGAATGCAATCAACAACCTCAGATGTGTTGACTACCAGCCCTGGTTACAGAAAAAAAAGTGTCACTCAATCACAAATTGATTGATTAAAATTGAGCCATGAGAGGACATGTGTTTGCCACAGGAAAAAGGTAAAATTAGGTAATAAAAGAGTTAAGCAAACCTGCCATTTTTTCATGGTGGGTTTCAACCCAAATCCACCACTTCAAACCTAACAACAAAAATAAAAAAAACCACTTATTTTAAATCAGACATGTCAGAGTTACTCAAAAATAAATGGGGTTTTTCAAAAAAAATTCTTTAAAGGGTTGCACCACCTCAACCCATCATTTCCCATCATCACCCCTGGTTTCAATCTCCATTCCTATCCTGTTTGCTTCATCACTCTAATTTAATTCTCCCATATCTTCATCACCATCAACACATTATTGCTTTAATCACATCCATCCTCTCATCAGTTCACTGATTCCTAACAGTAGAGGCAATCAAGAAAGGACATTGCTCAATTACTGCGCTTGTAAAAATATTTTATTTATTACTTAGATAAAACTTTCATAAAATGAAAAAAAAAAATAGAAACAAAAACATCAGCAATATCAGGCCTTCTTTCCCAAAATTCATTAATCAATTTTTGAAGGCCTAAAAGTTTGGGGTTTTGAAGATACATTGGCTAGTTTTTTATTAATTTCAAATGAGCAGCCAAAGTAAGTGTGAGTTGAAGAGGTTTTTCAACTAGGAGGAGGAAATGTAGTCTGATGATCAGAAAATTGAGTCTTCCATAGAATTTCAATCATGCCTTCAGCTTTTGCAAATTCAACAATACAACCAAGGTCTTGAAAAAATAAAACATGGCCCAAATCAATTCAGGAAGGAAGCATAGGCTCTCCCATAGATTTGTTGATGTAACAAAATATTCAATATTGTTTGTTTTATTATGAATGCTTGGACCATGCAACTTTTTTTTTTGAATTTTTTTTAATTGAGTATTTCCCTGGTTTAATCTCTGTTTTTCAGATAAGGTTGAAAAAAAAAATTAGATCAAAAAACAGAAATTAAACAAGGGAAAAACCTGATAAAACAAAAAATACTTGTTGGGTTTTGCAAGCATTCTTGCAAACACAATATGTAAAATGATTTAAATCATTCTTATCAGTATGGAGCTTTTTTGAGAAATCATCAAATGTCATAACCACATTGGAAAACATGCTGAAATCTCAATTGGTTTCCCTCAACTGACATGAAGACCAATTTGGGATTAGATATTGATCTGAAACCTTTTTTTTGAGCATTAGCTGAAGTAAACAGTGATTGGCTTCTTTCAAAGACAAATTGATTTTGTGCAGGAAGAAGCTTCCACAGTTAATCATCCTTCTTGATAGTCTCTTCTTCCAAACCTGGTTTGAAAGACTAGACCCTTATTTTTGATTTGAGGTCAACATGAATTCAATTTTTCAATTTTTTTTTGACAAAATCTGATGTAAACCATTGGGAAAACCTGCAGAGGCACCTTTATCACTTCCATCACAAAACAAATGGCATCCATACACCCAGTTAAGGCTTCTTATTTTGTTTTTCTCAGTGAATGGTGGTTCTTTTCCATCTTGTAAAACTCTGCAGAGATGATGTTGCACAAAGGATCCATTTGAGAAGCATTTTTGGGGGCTTCCAAACTGTGACCACAGTTTATTTAGAATGAAGTAGGGCTGAAATTGGTGGGTTATGACAGCATTGACCAGCATGTCATGGAAAATTTGTTGTAAGACAACATGATTTGGTGGAAGATTATCCTGGAGGGTCAAAAAGTATGTTTACTCACCACATTTTTGTGCAAATTGTCTTCTGGCACAGTTAAACTTAATGTATAAGTAATTTTTGAGTTTGGTTGCTTGTGTGTTTTTCCTACTACAAGAGGTCTTGATCCATTTTGTGTATCGTTGGCATTCCCTGAAAGTCCAAGCTCCTCAAAACTAAAAACTGTGTTTCAGGATGACAATCAGGAATCACAAAATTAATGAAAAACCCAAAGAAAAATAATTCAGAATCAAAAGTTCAATTTTTAATTCTATTTTCAAAGAATTAATGATATTCAAGAATATAGTTTAATCCCATACCCATTTTTACCAGAAATGCCTTCATTCAATTCCATCAAAACTGATATCTACAAAAAATGAATGCCCTCTTTCTAAAAAAAAAGATGACTTACCAATGGGGTGGTGGTGGTGGTGGATGTGGTGGATACGGTGGATGAGGTGGGTGGTTGTGGGTGGTTGTGGGTGGTGGTGGGTGGCGGTGGGTGGTGGTGGGTGGTGGTAGGTGGTGGTGGGTGGTGGTGGGTGGTGCTGGGTGGTGCTGGTTGTTGGGGGTGGCCAAGGTGGTTCACCACATAGTAGGGCAGGACCTCAATTGGAGCTGACAGACCCCAAGTCCAGGTGACTATGGGGGGGGGGGTAGCCCAGAGGACATGCGTGCCCCCAACCCTTTTTGAAATGAAGGAGGATTATAAATCAGGATACTACACAATCAAGTAGGATTAAAAGTTGAGGCTGCAGGAAGGCAAGCAACAAGATAAGAAGCATATTTAGTCACAAGATAAGCAAGAGATGGTGTTGAATTGATTGCACAAATGGAGAAGGGAGATCAACATGTTTATCAAATGAGATTGCAAGCAAGGTTGAGATGAGTAGCAATCAAGATTTCAAAAGCAACATTTTAGAGAAATGTGGATTGAAAGATTTGCTGCAAACAAGGGCTGATGAGATGGAAGGCAGATTGCAAAAGGTTGCAAGCTTAGGTGCAAGTTGTGAAAACTTGGAGAAGAATGAATATTCATAAAGAGAAGAACAAACCTTTCCTTCTTTTTACTCCTTTCTTCTGTTCATCTTCTACTTCTAGAATATTCTTTCCATTGCCTACAAAATGGAAAACCTGGGGCAACATTAAAATCATCATTTTATCTTGTGAGTTCTCTGATACCAGGAACCTTGCAGTCCTTTGGCTACATAGAGTGATAAAAATACTGGAATAATAATAATTATTATTATTCCAAAAATAAACACTTAGAGGCTCAAATAAATAATATAATAAGAGAAGTTGCAAGGTTGAATTAGTTTGGTAATAAAAGGTTTTCAATATATATATAAAAGAGGGGCCACAGTATTGTACTACTGGGGGTCTTTACAGACAAAGCAACCTCTCTTCAAGAGGCCTCCTTAGGCAGTTTAAGAACCTTGTATTCAAGATGGGTGCCTGAGAAAGGGCTTATCCACTAATATGGCTGGGCTAAAAAGAACAAGAGCCAAGACAGGAAGGGAAAAACTCACTCTAGGAACTTGACCACGAAAATCATGCAATAATAAGAAGGGTTTAAGAGAATTTAGGGAGGATTGCTTGATTTACCTTAAATTTGTTGATTGGTTTAACAAATAAATAATAATACTACAGACTAAGTTATAAATCACTTGCTTAGAATCTTCATAAGCACTTGAATAACAATGACACGGAGTCTGATTGATAATAATAATTCCTGGTAAACTGATAATCTCTGAATAATGGATCCAAAGAGGTCTGTATAAATACCTTTTTGGGGTGATTTTGAGCTTCTCAGGGCATGTAGAGAGGTTTCTTCTCATGGGCTGAGGCTGACAAGCCAGTCAGGGCAAGATTAGCACGTGCACTTGTTTCTGTCTATCAGCTGACTTTAGATCTGCTGGATTTCTGCACTATTTTAGCCACAGGAGCTGTTAATCTATTATAGCTTAATTTTGATCATTCTGCATTCATCCTTCATTTGTACTATTAGTATTTCTTTAAAGTGAACAGAAATTTTTACTGATTTTTCGTCATCTTTTGAGCACGTAGATAATTTTTAATAATTTTTATGAAAACTCCTTGTATTTTTTTGTTGTCTTCAAAGATCAGAGTCAATGATTTACATGGTAATCCTTGATCTTTGATTGATTATTAAAAAGTGTTTTATAATTACTTTTTATTAATTTTATTTAGGTCTTGATCTTTTTAGACTATTACTAATGCATATTTCAACTTATTACATATGCCAGGCAAACCTAACTAGGTTGTAGCTCTTCTGAACGGTACCTCCTTGTCAGATTAGTCACGACTGATCCAGATGCCGGGATCAGTCAGTACAGATGCGGGCGGGGTAGGATCTGCTGCGTGCGTTGCAGAATGAGCTGCACGCGGGTCTCTAGTACGCAGGAATTTGCTACTACAAGTACACAGGGATATGTAAGGATGCAGGGCTGCGTGCGGGAATTGTGACACAACACATTTCCGCATGTAACTCCTAAAATAAAAACAAACCCTCAATTCTGAGTGAATTTTAGGTGTAAACCCTATATGTGACAACACATGTGAAATTTTAGAATGGCTAAAAGGTGCCATACTGATGTTGTAAGTTTTAGTACTTTTCTTTTTAATTATTTTAAAAATGTAAGGAGTTGGATTTCAAGGGTTGGGTCAGTGAGTGACCATACCTAATTTTTGGTGAGAAATCCATTTCTTCAATAATATTTATGGATTCCTCACTCCTTACTTTGTTAATTTAGATATTTTTTGTTTAATTTTTTTTTATAGTTTTGTGTTGCTATGACACGTTGCTCTGTACCTAGGAGCAAGCTGACATTCCCCCACTCCAAGATTGTCTATATCTGAAAAATATTTTCTGGGCCTAATGCCTTCTGCTGGCTCTGTAGTTCC
Organism: Puccinia polysora; assembly: GCA_025617555.3. Classification (NCBI taxonomy): domain Eukaryota; kingdom Fungi; phylum Basidiomycota; class Pucciniomycetes; order Pucciniales; family Pucciniaceae; genus Puccinia; species Puccinia polysora. Next base: position 1,291,469 of record CM062630.1, on the reverse strand, counting down.
TTAGCTGTATGGGTTCATCAGGGATATTGTGTTCAGGCAACCATTCATCTTTATCAGCTGATTCTCCCTTGTATCTAACTATGTAGATTCTGAAATCTTTTCCATTGATCCTGTCTTTTTTATCTTTAAGGATCTTGCTAACTTTTCAAGGTTTCAGAGTCAAGGCCTTAGCCTCAGAGCTTTAGTGAATATTCATGTTGCAATTGCATTTTTGAGGTAAGTTAGAATCCTCATTAACATAATGTATGTCCAGAGAAGACTCAATACCTCCTTCAAGAACATTGATGGGGTTAGTGATCATTAAATCACACTCAGAAAGTGTTCCATCAGTATCATCAAGGTGAGGGTTAGGATTATCATAATCTTCTCCTTCAATAGGATTAATCCTTTTCCTAGGTAGAGGACAATCAGGTTTTACATCTCCTGTTTGGTTGCAGTTCCAACCTACTTTTTCCTTTGACTCTTGAGTCTTTTTGACCTCCAAGTTGGTTGAATTAATGGCAGGGGAATCCTTATTTCTGGAAGTATAATCTTCCCTGTCCCTAGTATTTTGTTCCCTGGGGAGTCTATTGACTCTCTTATCAAGACCATTCATATCAATAGTCTCTTCCAACGCACCTATCAAGGTACAAAGATCAGAATCCATAGGTATCCTGCACCTTACACTGTGGTTGATTTGTCCAGCACATAAGTTGAGAATTCTTTCATTGTTTTCTTCTTTATCAGCATCAGGGTAAAAACAGTCTAACCTCCTTTTCTTTTCTAAACACCACTTGTGAGGTTTGTCCTTGGATGGATCAAACTGGGAGGTTTAAAAAGTTTTCATCATCTTTCTTTTCCAAATCCTGGTACCAAATTGTACTTTGATCACTTCTTTCCAAGAAATCCAGAAAAAAGCTCCAACTTCTTCTGTTTTATTGATAAACCAATCAAGAGCCACTCCTTCAAACAGTCTGGGCAATCTTACCACAACTATTGCATCAGGGAGTTCATGAGAAGCAAGGGTATAATCAATAAATTTAATGAAAATGACATGGTTTTATTCTCCTTCTCCAGAGAAATTAGGCCATTCAGTAATGGGAGGAAGTAAATTCAAAGCCTGTTCCACTTCAGGAGTAGGAATGGGCCTAAAAGATTCATTCCTAGTTGTCCTGGTTCTGGGAGGAAAACCAGGCCGAGCACTGGTGAACCTAGAAGGTCTAGTTTCTTCCAGGTCAATGACTGGAGAGTTAGTACAATTGAATTTAAGATCTGTGAGATCATTCTTAATCATACCTAACTCCAAAATAAGTTTTTGTTTAATCAATCAATTTTGTTAATCAGATGACCTGTAGGAGTAGGAATATTTTTCTTAACTTCTTCCTTAAGCTGTTCCATGGTTTCAAGAGTATTTTCTTGAAGAATTGATTGTTTATCATCAATATTTTTCATCAGGTCCAACTTACTAGATTTTATACTATCCTTGATTTGTTGTATTTCCAACTCATCAATTCTCATAGTCTGAGACTGGGTATCAATCACTCTGAAGATACTCAGACTAAATATTTCAAATTTTTGATTTACTTTGTCAAAGCATTGCTGATAATAGTAAAATTTTGAGACACATTTGCAGAAAAGTTGATAAGAGCTTCTAGATCTAATTGTGATACACCATTTTCCACTTCTGAGCTAGGGATATTATGCTGTCCCAATCTTTTGGGTTCCTTAACATTTGATGGGCTGAGGAACTCTTCTTTTTGGGTTCCTTTCCCTTTAAGGAAGGTAACTGATCCCAAGGATTCCAGCTCTGCACATAGCCTTCTACTTCCTTCTTTTGGATCAACTTTTCCAGAGAAATCTGAGATTTCTTTTCCAGAGAGATAGATTTTCTCATACCTGGCTGATCCTCCTGGGTCTGAGCCAACTTCAATTGTTCCCAATAGCTCACATGCTCTTTCACTAACACTTTGACTCTTTTCTCCTTGGTTGAGTCCAGCTGGGGTGGCATAGGAGGACCGGTATCCTCCTGGGATAACATATTGGGCAGAGGGTGGTTCTCCAACAGTCTGTTGGTTGAATTGGCAGCTGCGGTTGTCGCCATCATCATCCCGCGTGATGCTATGGTCACAGGTTTGAGCCCTCTCATTGCGCTCTTGCAACTGGAGTCCTTGCACCTACGGCTTCCTCTGGGCAGAGATCCATATGATGCGACTCTACCAGTTGCGCCGTTTTTGTGCCTGTTTTGAATTGTAGAACCAAAAAAATGTGTAAGTCTTCTTTTGAAACTTTTGAAAAAGACTTAAAAATATAAAAAATAATATTTTTTGAGTATTTATATTTTGAATAATTTCTTTATATATGTTTTAACTTTCTTAAAGTCAAATTCAAGGGTACCAACACTTTGTTGTGATCACGACTGTCCTTTGGGGGTATTCCAATGGGATCTGAGTGTGTTCCAATCAGATCTTGGGATAAATCCAAGGGTAAGTCCAAGAGGTACACTTTTGGGGGCTTCCTCTAGGAGGTCCTGGTAAATGAGATAACCAAAAACAAAATCCACTGAGATGGATAAAAACAAAAATATGAGTTTAATATTTTTTTTTTGTATTTTTACGTGGTAAGATGATGTTTTTACAGAAAAATTATCACTTTTATTAATTTTGGATTGGTCTTCATTTTCTCAATTATTTAGCTCATAAATATAAAGCTTCCTTTGATAAATTTTCCACTCCTTATGTTGCCTTAATAAAGAATTGAAATTTATAATTCTTTCAAGCTCAAGTTCCTTATACTTAATAGCTTGCTGTTTATAATAAAGCGATTTCTCCAGTTGTTGCTCAGAAGCTATAATAACAGGGACAAAGTTACATATTTTTTTTTCTTTTTTTGTATAAGAAGGTTCAAATAAGAATTGATCAATTCTCCATTGGTCTTAAGATTCACTAGAGAAACAAAGGATCAAAAATATATGTTAACTTATTTTCTAAAAAAAATTAATAGACTGTTCCAAGGAATAAATAATCAAAAATTAATTACTTAAGGATATTTCCCTGCCAGAACCCCAGTTGTCAGCTCTCTGATACCAGGAAACTTGCAGTCCTTTAGCTCCAGAGAGTGATAAAAATACTGGAATAATAATAATAATAATTATTCCAAAAATAATCACTTAGAGGCTCAAATGAATAATATAATAAGAGAAGTTTCAAGTTTTAATTGGTTTGTTAATAAAAGGTTTTCAATATATATATAAAATAGGGGCCACAGTATTATACTAATGGGGGTCTTTACAGACAAAGCAACCTCTCTTCAAGGGGCCTCCTTAGGCAGTTTAAGAACCTTGGATTCAAGATGGGTACCTTAGAAAGGGCTTATCCAGTAATATTGCCAGTCTAAACAACAAAAGGGCCAAGAAAGGAAGGGAAAAACTGACTTTGAGCACTTTACCACGAAAATCCTGCAATAATAAGAAGGGTTTCAGAGCATTTGGGGAGGATTGCTTGATTTAACTTGAATTGGTTGATTTCTTTAAGAAATAAATAATAATACTACAGACTAAGTCATAAATCACTTGCTTAGAATCTTCATAAGCACTTGAATAACAATGACACGGATTCTGATTGATAATAATAATTCCTGGTAAACTGATAATCTCTGAATAATGGATCCAAAGAGGTCTGTATAAATACCTTTTTGGGGTGATTTTGAGCTTCTCAGGGCACGTAGAGATGGTTCTGCTCATGGGCTGAGGCTGAAAATCCAGTCAGAGCAAGATTGGCACCTCCACTGGGTTCTGTCAATCAGCTGACTTTAGACCTGCTGGATTTATGTACTATTTTAGCCACAGGATCTGTTAATCTATTATGGCTTAAGTTTGATCATTCTGCACTCATCCTTCATTTGTACTATTTGTATTGCTTTAAGGTGAACACATGTGGATTTTTACTGATTGTCCATCATCTGCTGAACACATAAATAATTTTCAATAATTTTTATGAACACTCCTTGTAGTGTTTTGTGGTCTTCAAGGATCAGAGGCAATGATTTACGTGGTAATCCTTGATCTTTGATTTATTATTAAAAAATGTTTTAAACTTAATTTTTACTAATTTTATGCGGGTCTTGATCTTTTTAGACTATTACTAATGCATATGTCAACTTGTTACATATGCCAGGCAACCCTAACTAGGTTGTAGATCTTCTGAGTGGTACCTGGTTGTCAGATCAGTCACAATGGATCCAGACGCAGGGATCAGTTAGTAAAGATTTGGGCAGGGTAGGATCCGCTGCGTGCATGGCAGAATTAGTTGCGCGCGGGTTTCTAGTACGCAGAAATTTGCTACTAAGAGTATGTATCGATATGTAAGGATGGGGGGCTGCACGCGGGAATTGTGACATAAAACATTTCTGCGTGCAACTCCTAAAATATACACAATAACTCAATTATGAGTAATTTTTAGGTGTAAAACCTATACGTGAAAACACATGTGAAATTTTAGAATGGCCAAAAGGTGCCATACTGGTATTGTAATTTTTAGTACTGTTCTTTCTAATTATTTGAAAGGGTAAGGACTTGGATTTCTGGGGTGGGGTTGGTGAGTGACCCTCCCTAATTTTTGGTGAGGAATCCATTTCTATAATAAGCTTTATGGATTTATCACTCATTATTTTTTTAATTTAGATATTCTGGTTTAATTTGTTTTTTTATAGTTTTGTGTTGCTATGACAGGTTTCTCTGTACATAGTAGCAAGCTGACATATCTTTTGGAAGGAAATCTTGAAATCTTAATCAGTTTAAAGCCCAGCTATAGCTCCACTTCTGCATGAATTCTCACTTTCACAAACCTATAAAAATCTCTGTGTTCCTTTGAGTGATAGTTGTTAAAATTAACCAGCAAGACTCAAAACATGAAGAGGCTTGATGAAAATCTTACAACCGCAACATCAGTCAGTAACAAACAAAGAACAAGAGTACCAAAACCGCAATGAGGTTTTCCAGTTTGATTTGGCTATGGCATCAAGATGGGGCAAGGGGAAAATGTGTCGGAGCTGCGCAGTGAAGTGGAGGTCACAGATAGGTTGATATTCAGATTATCATAAGTGCGGATTGATCTTACCAGTTAGTGAGGTATGGTCTTGATGGTTGATTGATGAGGTTGTCAATTATATTGAGTTGAGCTTGATTTTGAAGGTGTTGTTTTTAAGAGATTGAGAACAAGGAGACTGAAAGAACAAGGAGACTACAATAGACTGAGAAAATGAAAATTAAGAAGAAATTGAGGAAGGTTGGAAAAGATGGGAAGAATGACAAAGATTGCTCCACTGCCTGCTCTGACCCGTACAACCAGAAACTAACAGCAAGTCTCCAAATTGGCATCATTGCCATGTTCTACCTTTGGAGAGTTTGAAGTCTTGAGCGTACTTGCAGGAGTCTTTGGGTCTCTGATTGAGTGGGACCTGTCACTCAGACGTCATGTTTCATCATGGCCACTACTCTCTACACTCTCACAACTTGTCTATCCATTCTCCCTTATTCACCCCAGTCCTTCAAAAATTCTTCACTCTGCCTGGTCTGCCTCATCTAACTCTTCTTTAATCGCTGTTTACTTTCACATTGAATTGACTTCCACCTCACTTTTGCTCAACCGCAACCCCCTCCCCTCATCCTTCGCTCAACTTCCACCTACTTGATGTCTTGCCCTTCTTCCATCTCTCTCAACTTTCACTCAAACTCAACTTCAACCTCCTTGCTTTTGTTGATCTCTAACTCACTCCCCTCATCCTTTGGGATATTTACAATACGTGTTAGGATGGAACTGGGTTGCTGATCTTGGAGGTAGTTGGGAGTTGATGGTGGGTATCCTTGGATCTCATTCAGGATGAGATCTTGAGGGATTGTGTTGGTAATGATCCAGTGATTTTTCTGGTGTTGATCTTCAATAATCCTTTGATCTCTGATTTTTTGATCTTGATTGCTTGATAAATCCTGCTCAGTAGTGGTTCCTAATCCATCTTGATCATCCTCAACTCTCCTGCTTTTTGTTGTTGCCTTTGTTGTTGCCAGTGGTGGTTCATCAAAATCAGATTGTCTTGGTCATTGATGGTGATGATGATCTGACATCCCAGGTGGTTGATGATCACTCAAAACAAGATGATGGCTTGGAATGGGGTTCCTTGGAAACTTTTTATCCCTATTCATGTACTTGATATGCTAGATGTGAAATATATTCCATATCCTCAACAGCAAATGGTCAAAGTTCCCAGGGGAACCATTGATTGATATTTCTTTCAATGCATCCCCAGAACGGTGTGGCTGGTAAGGTCCAAATTTTAGCTTGCTGACCCTCTAAGGTAAAAAATAGAATTGGCACAAATGGATTCACCCTTAGCAAGCCTTGATCAATTACCAAAACCAATGAGCTTGGTAATATGTGAGTTAGTTGAACATATATAAGAATGGCTTCATGTTTGTCAAAAGTTTAGAGGAGCCGCAATAAATGAAGTTGGATGAAGTCTCTAGGCTTCCATCAATCTTTCATTGATAGTATTTGATGTATCATTGCACCATAGTTTGTACTGGGAGACCAACCTGAGATATCCTTGGCCCCCAAGCAGATTGAGGAACAGTCTAGCGCTCAAGATACGTTTGTACATATATCAATAATACTGGTCTGAAGACGGACTTTGACAGGAAACTCAAAAATATATCTCAGCAGAGATACTGGCATAAAATTTCTCAGCTTTCATCATTCAGGAAAAAGGTTGTTCTTCAGTTCAGCTAGTGAAGTGAACCCATCAGAGTATCCTATGATTTCTAGGCTGTTCCTTTAATAGCATTCCACATCTGTTTGTTAGGGAATAGGCTTACATACCCTGCCCTGGATATGGTTGGTATTTTCACTGTAGGTGACATGAAATTTTGGGCAAAGATCAATTGGCTTTGTGACTCATGTCAACATTCTCAGTTGCGCTAATTCTATTTATGATTCTCAGTGGGTCATAAATTACCCAGATAGTTTTTCTTTTCTTTTTGGAGGCTTCTCAATCAAGTGATTGCCAGTTCCAAAAATACTGGTTAATTGAAAGTGCATTGATTAGAAAATTGGGAAATATGCAAGCCTAGATTGTATTCATTGGTTCAATTTTAGTCTAGACCATCCGTGACAAAAGGTACAGCAAGAAAGGTTTGGTGAATTACTTCCAATGGCCAGAGAATGTTGAGCTAGCTTGAAAATGCATGATAATTTTTGGTAATTAATGGCATGAATTGGTGCCTCTTGAATCCAAGCCCAACTTTAGAGTCGCAGTAAGCTACTCATATTGGAATTTCTCAAGCAGCAATCCATAAAGTAAATGAAAAGACCAAAGGAAATGCGCCAAAGACAGTGAAACAATATTGGGAAAAAAGAAGGAGAAAATAAAGTAGTTTATAAATAATTCCCTTGCAAGTGTACCATCAATTGAACTTGTTAGTTCCAACATGTCCACAACTAAGTCAAACCTCAGCAATGGTGTCAATTTCCAACAATAATCATCCACAAAAACAGCGACAAAAAGGAGGAAGATGAGGATGAGGACAGAGAAAGAGAAAGAGACCAAGAAAAAGACCTGCAGAAGTCCCTCCAAGGCTCCCTCAATTCAATTAATCCGTCCAAAGCATCATCATGATGCCAACTAATCAAAGCTCAACCAAGACCAGGGTTCAGTCTCAGTCAATGATGTTTCCTTTGATTGAGTCAATTTTTTTGATAAGATTCAATTCATTGATCTCAAGCATAAAGTTTGATCATCCTATTGAGTAAGTCATCCCAATCTCAACCTCATTCCATCCCATTCTCTTGAGCTTTAATCTAATCCTTCCCATCCTTCCCAAGATCAATTACCCTAGGGAGATTTTAACAACAACCATAACCAATCCAAAGGATCTCAAACCAACTCTGATGATGATACAAGAGCTTTCTCAACTATCAAATTCATCCCGACTTGAACCAAAAGATCTCCATGAAAAATTTAGGTCCTCAAATTTGTCAGTCCTCCTCCCCCTACCCCCCCCCCCCCAAAAAAAAAATTCAAAAAAACCAACTCAATCTTATCAATCACCACCCATCCTAGCCTGGATGATGGTGTTCTTGGTCGAGTATTTAATTCTGGCTCCCTCCTAGCTGTTACTAGAAGGTAGGGGGATCCCATCTTGACCTAATCAATTCATGTCAATGAAAGTTATCTGATCAAAATCAATTATCCTTAACTTTTGAGGATGATGAACAAATGGACTGGGAGTGGAGAGAGGAGTGAGTTTAAATGAGTTAATGTTATGGATTGGTTTAGAGAATGGTAAGGTATCCATGAGTAAACTAGTTTTGTTAGGAGTGGGTGAGGATGGTAGGGATCATCAGTTCATGAGATGTTATAGGATTGTCTTCCTGAGTTGGGAGTGTAGATTATCAGGTAGTTGGGAGTTGGATGGTTGATCAACTGTAGTGGTTGTGACTCTGATGGGGTTTTAGATTAGAGGGGAGCTTTCAATGGCCTGGTTGGAGGAAACAAAGAGGGTGAGGTTGTTGATTGAGTTGAGGGTGGGTTCAAGCCTTGAGATTTGGATTAGATGGAGTAGTTTGGAATTGGTTGAGGAGTTTGAGAGTAAGTCAATAAGAGTGGTCAAACTTGGCTCAATGGTCAAGCTTTGAGGGATTGAGAGTGAAGACTGAAGATGGTGTTTGTGATGAGTGGAGGATGGCATGAGGTTATGAGCTAGTCCAGAGACAAAGAGGAGGAGGGTGAGGAGGAGGGTGGTAGTAGTGGTGGTAGTAGTGGTGGTAGCAGTAGTAGTAGTGGTGGTGGTGGTGAGTAGTAGTTGGATGATTGGTCTTGCCATTGATCTTTTGAACTTGGTGATGAACTTGCAGATGGTTGTGAGTGGTTCAATGGATGATTTGATTGACTTGAAAATATTAATTGGTCTTCCCTTCCTTTGTTTGTCTTTCTTTCTTGCTTGATTCTCTTTTTTGCTTTCTTGACTTTTCTTTCCTTCATTCCTTTCTATCCTGCACAACTTGAGTTGAGTTTAAAAAGGGAGACAAAATATTTACATTTGAGTGCCAAGAGGGACTTTTGGGAATTGATTTTGAGGGGATTATCATCATGATGGGAGATCAGTAGTTTTGGAATGATGTGAAGGACACTGTAACTGGCCATGATATTGTGTTGTAAGGTTTGGGAGCCATTGATGGTAAATGTGGTGAAATCAAATGCAAATCTGATGGAGGACAGTTTGCCGTCAAGGGTGGGTAGAAGGAAGAATTGATTGGGATGAATTTGAGAGTTGAGGCAGAGTAAGGTAGAGTAACCAATCTCCTCCAAGTTTGGGATATTATTGGCACTAGCCTGATAAAAGATTTTTATGGAATCATGGGAGCTAAAGTTTGATCTGAGGAAGGCCATTTTGATCAAGCTTATGATTTTCCAAGCATGATTGTGTGGGGAGAAGAGGGTAAGGTGAGTTAATCAATTGACAGATTGGGTAGGATGGATGCATCATTGGTGAGGGAAGGATCAGAGAAAATGGGATTCTTGAGGGAAGGAGGTAAGCTTAAGATGGATTGGATATCTAAATTTTTGGATGATCTATCAGCTCATTCAACTGTTCCTTCATCAGCCAATCAGGATCAACAAAATGGAAAGGCTTATCAATCCAACATGGGTTTTGATTGCACTACTTGCAGGTCTGATGCTTCTGAGTATGGTTCTGGAAAGAAATCAATCATCAACCTACCATCCGGTCTCATAAGTGGTTTTAAAGAATTAATTCAATCTGTATCACATTTCTCCACAATTTAAACAAGCGCTCTCAGATTGTACAGGAAATACCAAAAGCCCAGCTCCAAAGAGTCATTGACCAAGTGCACCAACAATGTGATGGATTCATTCCTGATGAAAAACTTGGTTGTATAATATTTCAAGTCTGTAGCAAACTAAAAGTTGGTGTTGATTTTATAATTTGAGTTTTTATATATGTGACTTGAACTGGATTTTGAAGTATCTTTGATTGTATTGATTTAATTTTTATTATTGTTTTTATTGAAGTATTAAAATAATGGTTAAAATATAACTAGGATGTGTTTTCTGTATTGTGATTGTCAGACTGTCCAATCATAGCATTTCACATACTATGTCACTGAAGCTGCTTATGCAAATTTTATCTCATTCATTTTGTACTCAACCACTTGTTATCCTATTGTGTATTTAGTCTATATAAACATTGGTGCTCTCAAGAGGAGTTCATCATCTGTTCATTCACTACATCAACTGGAGTTTGCTTTTCCTCCTGTCCCCAGGTCCGTTACGCTTGAAGTTATAAGCTATAAGCTCCTTTCATTCATTTCTCTTTATCTTTTATTTAACCAAAGCCCAAGCTCTTTTTATTTTTACACATTTAAAAACCTTTTAACAACCTGAGCCAACTATACTTTATCCAAAGTGTTCTCCTTCAATAGTCTCATCCCCAAAACTGGTCTTCAACTCTTTTGTAGAGGGGGTTTAGATGAGGATGAGCCTTTTCATTGAAAATTGGGCTCATACCATCCATTTACTTTGACGCTCTGGATAAGCCTTTAACATCAATCAATCAATCCTAGCCTAAAATGTTCACATGGTATCAGATCAATTATCATCTTCCTTCTCCATTCAGCTTGATCCAAACCAGAATGCTAACCAAAAATCCATCCTTTCCCTCATCATCTGCACCTGCAAAGAAGGGTTCAAGGCTTTCCCCCATGCATAAAAGGCCAATTGCTGACAGCGTGTCTCAAGTGTCTAGGAACTGGCAAATCATGATCCTGAACCAATCATTAGTCAAAAAAATATTTATTGTTAAGCCCAAGGAAGCCCAGTTCAGATCCGACAAGATAAAGAAGGATTAATGGAACAAATTTTGGAAAACAAACCAATCAATTGTCCCAACCTTGAATGTACAAGAAGCAAAGAAGATGAAGATATGACCAAAAACTCTGATCAAAGAAGTACAAGGATGATTTCAATCAAAAACTGGAGCCCAAATACATTCAATTTCCATCTATGGGATCAATAAAGCACCATCAGCAAGGATCTTGATGACTTTGATGAGAAAGGACTCTAAGATCAGATTGATTCAGTTAACTGTTTGAAAAAATTGTCAATTTGAATGCCCACACTTGGGAGCTTTGATAGCCAAGGCCAGGTTGAAATTGAAGATGACAGTGGATACAAGCACTCTTGACACAAATTGAGACCAAGGTGGAAACACTTAGAAGAAGATGAATAGCAATCTGGATTAACACTAATGATCAGCTTAGGATCTATCAATTCAAGGTGCAAATTCAACTGCAAGATTGACTGGAATCAAGTATTTGGCATCAAGCCCAATCAACAAGACTTTCACCCCATCACTACTTGGGATCAACCTCAAACCAAATCAATACCATTTAATTTTTGGGTCAAATCAAAACTTCCAATCATCCTCCATCCAAAACTCAGGAGCCTTTTCAAACAGTTACCACTTACTTTCATCTTTACCAACCATCCATGTCCGATTAACACAATAGAAGAAGCAAGAAGGATTGAGTGAAGAAACCAAGTGAAGTTAACAAACCTTGAGGGGAAATGTTCATGTTTGATGAATGCAATAGAAGCAGAAATAAGGGTTGAGTGAAGCTACTGATTGCTAGTGCTTAATCATCCTGTCCTTGAGATGGATCAAAGCAGCAATTTAACCAAAGCCATCAACACTACGTATCCCTTGGATTTGTGATATATTGCCAAAGGCTCAGCAAATTTAAAAATTTCTTACTCTTCACCTCCATTGCAAACAGGTCAACCCCATCTAAGAAATCAGCTTCTCAAAAAGGCAAATTGATTTTTTGGCAAGCAGCACCAGTACTGGCACTAAGTCAAAGGAATTGGTTTTCATTGTCACATCAACCACTCTCTGATGCGACCTCACCTTCTCCTCCCTTTCAAATTGGTCAAGTTGGAGTCTATCTGGCTATCAAACCTGATCACTGTCATTGAGGCTACTTGTACCCACATGAGCCAATCAGATATCCCATTGAGAAAGAAAACTATAAACCCAAGGATTAAAATAACTTGATCAATTGACAAGGCTTGCACCGCATCAAAATAGATCATAACACTCATGCTTCCCGACAAACAAGTAGTAAAACCAGCTCCAAGGCAACCATACTTTCCTTTCTTTCATCAATCATCCATCAATCTATTATTTATTTCAGTACTCAACTCCAAAATTCAAGCAACTCAAGCATGCTTATGAGTTCTACACAATCACATCCAGCCTTGAAAAAATCCCACGCATCTGACAATTCATTCACTTTTTGAACTGAAGAATTTTCCAGAAAATAGTAGAAATTAGACTTTGAAGATAGTAGTGGTATTCAAATATGCCTCAGGAAGTTTACAAGTCATCCAGCTCATCTTATTAATCAGTCACTAACCTTTATGTGAATTATTCCAGCAGTTAGTAGAACACAAGTTAATTAAAGAAAAAGAGTTTGATTCCTTTTTAGGACAGTAACTTCCTCCAGTGGAATTCAAGCAGATGTGTTAGAATTTGAGTTGTTGTATAAGCGCCTTTCACTAGAGTTTGAATTAGTTTTTATTGGATTGATTTAATTTTTATTGTTGTTTTTATTGAAGTATTAAAATAATGGTTAAAATATAACTAGGATATGTTTTCTGTATTGTGATTGTCAGACTTTCCAATCATAGCATTTCACATACCATGTCACTTAAACTGCTTATGCTAATTTTATCTCATTCATTTTGTACTCAACCACTTGTTATCCTATTGTGTATTTAGTCTATATAAACACTGGTTCTCTCAAGAGGAATTCATCATCTTTTCATTCACTACATCAACTGGAGTTCTGTTTTCCTCCTGTCCTCAGGTCTTTTATTCTTGATTTTATAAGCTCCTTTCATTCATTTCTCTTTACCTTTAATTTAACCAGAGCCCAAGCTCCTTTTATTTTTACAGTTGATAGACCAAAAACAGATCTTAATACAAACAATACAACAGCTCTTATCTAAGCAATGACACAAGTAATTTGATCAAATTTTTTTTTGGAAGATCTCCAAGTGTAATCAAGCAAGATGACTTAAGATGAAATTCAGTTGATTGAGAATAGAAGGTGACATGGATGCAGAGAGTTTTCTTCCAGGGATGAATGGAAAGTGGAATGATGGACTTTGCATAGCATACCAGTTCCATCTTATATAGACGTGGTCTAATGTTGTTTGGAGGTCCTTGTGCCTGCACAGCTGTCTTGGGATAAAGATGAGGTCCAGTATTGGCTTGAAATATTTGAGGCTGGACTGGACCAGGACAAAATGAGAAAATGGCAATGTAGAAATGTGGAATTTCAGGAAAAGAACCTTACCACATTCTGTGCCACATGTACCTTTTGGATCTCAGTATTTTCAAGGATGTACCAGAGGTGGTTAGATTGGTTGTTGCTGGAACAATGGCTGCTTGGGTGACCTCATCCTTAAAGTTCAAAAATTACTCCAAGAAGGTGGTTAAGCCAAAACTGCGGAACACCTACAATCATCTCACATTGATTTTCTTTGCTGCTGCTGCCATGCCATCAACATACGGGGCAACATTGAGGATGCTTCTGGAGGTCAAAAGGAGTTTAAATATTAAGCAAATTCATTGTGGCCTAGGAGAAAAACAGTCACACAAATCTCTCATTGATTACGGATCCGGAACTGGATTTCCTGCTTTAGAAGTGATTGAATTTTGGCCAGATAACCTCAGGTAGTTGCTGTCCCTTGTCCTTTTTACCTATCACTTTTTTGGTAAAGAGAAGATCCCTCTTCAATTTTTAATGAGCTGGTTTTCCTCCAGCAATCTTAAAATTGCAATATGTTTTTTTCCTGGTGAATTGTGGAAGTAAAAAAATTAATTGTTGAGTGTTATGCACTATATATTTACCAGGGGAGCTATCCGTAGCATATTTAATCATAGAATTACATAAAGAGAAGTACAGCAAAAGATTGGGGAGGGATTGGGACAATGTCATCTTGGTGAATCAACATAAATGATAATAATAAGGGAAAAATTACATGCTTCAGTCTTGTTCCTGGCCATGAAAATATTGATTTGGATGGAAGTGATTGACTGGGGAGAGGACTTGGTATGCTTGGGGGACAAGATGATGATCTTTGAACAGATAGAAAAGATGTAATTTTTGGATGTTAAGAGTTGAAGTGGAAGTCACAGTCAAGGGGTGGGGTGGGATGGGATGGGGGAAAATTGCTTGAGGGGAGAAATAGGACCTATTTAAGTAGTTCTTGATGGATGTTTCAGCCAGGTTGTTGAGTAGTGGGTGGGGGAATAAAATTGGGGTCATTTTGAATGTGTAATTGATATCAAAGATCTGAGTGGTGGGTTAGGGTTTTAGAAAGTCCAAATACAAAATTTGACCTTCAGTAATCCAATCTAACCTCTCAGGGGAAATTTTTTTTAACTGGGGCTTCCAGTATTGAAGAGTATTGGACCATATTTGAGCCTTGTTGACTTTCTGCATTGGCTAAAAATTAATCTAGCAAATGGATGGTGAATCTTTTTGGAGTCATTAAGATGCGGGTAAAGTGCACTGAAAAATTTGGAATTCCTAATGGATGGTGACTATTCAAATTCTCTATGGATGGAATCCATTGGAATTCAATGTAAGCAAATTGAGCTGAAAAATTTAAATTCCATAATGGTTGCCAACCATTTCAACTATTTATGATGACAATTGCTTCTCATGACAGACTGCAACAATTAAAAGGCCTCATGGATGGCGACCAAGGTTCTTCTTAATGGTTTATAACCATTGCAACTCTTTATGGGTGGTTAAAATTGCTTCTCATGATGGACTGTAACCATTAAAATGTTTCATGGACGCTGAGCAATGTTCTTCTTAATGGTTGCCAATCATAGCAGTTATTTATGGATGATGACAATTGATTCTCATGAGCAAATGAAAACATTAGAATGCCTCATGGAAGGCAAGAAATGTTCTTCTTAATGGTCACCAACCATTGCAGTTTTTTATGGATGTCCAAAATTGATTCACATGACCAAATTTGAACATTAGAATGCCTCATGGATGGTAACCAATGTTCTTCTTAATGGTTGCCAACCACGTCAATTCTTTATGGATGGAAGAAATTGCTTCTCATGATGGACTGCGACCATCAGAATGCCTCATGGACAGTGACTAATGTATCTCTTAATGGTCTCCAAACATTGCAGTTCTTTATGGATGATGCCAATTGATTATAATATGGAACTGTGACCATTATAATGCCTCATGGACAGTGACCAATGTTCTTCTTCATGGATTCCGACCATTTCAGTTTTTTATGGATGGAAAAAATTGGTTCTCATGACCAAATGTGCCCATTTGTCAGCTTGATAGTATTGCAGAGCAAGCTGCAAAAGTAACAGAAATAACATAATAATAATAATGATGAAACTAACCTAAGAAGGAGTAGGAAAATCATGAATATTATTTCAAAAATGGATTTTCCACCCAAAATTAGGCAGGGTCACCCACTGAACTCACCCTTGAAATCCAACTCCTTATATTCTTAAATAATTAAGGAAATAAAGACCAAAATACCACGGAACCACTATTGAACTTTTTGGCCAATTCAATTTTGGACATTTATTGTCAAGTATAGGTTTCACACCTAAAATTCAGTAAGAATTGAGGTGTTGTGTATATTTTAGGATTTAAAGACAGAAATGTGTTCTGTCAAAATTCCTGCACACAGCCGCGGCAGCCAATGCACCTGCGTGCGGCGGAGCTACAGCTCTGTCACTCTTCCGAAGCCGCTTACGCAGCCCTGGGCCTCTGACATGTACACAGACACAGGACTACAGGTTGACAATGTGACAGGCGGCCTGAGAAACCTAGGTACCATGTAAAAATGCTACAACCTACACGGTAACATTCTACATATGTAATGAATGTTCGCGTGGATAGTAGATGGTCTGAAAATACATAAAATTATATAAAAATACTTAAATAACCTTTATATGTATTTTTTATTAAATAAAATTCAAAGTACCAAAAATGTCGAAAATAAGATAATGACTACTTCTATAATATATTGAAATACTTTGATATACTATATAAGAATTTCTAGGCATAAATATTTTTGTGACATACTAAGGAAACTTCTGAAGGAAACATATTACATGAATACCCATGAATTACATTTTTTAATAATTATTTTAGTAAATCTACTGAATTTTGAAAATAAGGAGTAAAATCAATATCATGAATTTACTCCAAATATTTAATACATAATGAGAACTCACCTGACATCAGAATATATGTAGGAATGTCCTTTAAAATAATTATTAACTTACTGGGAACATTTATTAAGGATAATTAATTAAATAATAAATAAAAAGGACAGATTATTTTCATTCACACGTCCAAATATCAATTATAAAGTAGAAAAATTCTCATACCCTGTGGATTTAAATGCTACCCATGTTACAGCACCAAGAACACGTGACAGGCTACCACTTGTTACCCTTTTAGCCTCAGTGTCCGTGCCTTTGAGCCTCTGTACCCCTCAGAAGGACAATATTGGGACTCCAAAAGCAATAAATAAAGAGCTCTTTTAAGGATATTGATACTGTTGAGTTATTCCATGCACGCGGGCGCGGGTGAGCCCAACTTTCAGTGGATTGGGGAAACCTACTGCGGCCGCGAACCGCGCACTTAGAGTAGCCCATCTGATGGAGGTCTATCTGGCCATTCAACTCGACGCGGGGTTACTTCATAATCTTGACGGGATCATTCATCCTTTCACTCATCCCCAGATTCCTCTTCTCCTTTGTTCATCTAGTTTCCTCTTTGCTCTCATTCTTTCACATCATATACGGCGTGTACTCCATCCCTCAAGATCATTCTTTGGCCCTCTGCTCAAAACACATCACCCACACGATCAACATGCATCAATGATTGCCTGGTGAGATTCATCACCTTGAATTTCTTTCTCATATTTGATGCACCCACTCATGCTAGAATCTATCAGGCTCTGCTTCAGCCTCTGCATCTCAACCCACAAATCTTCCTCAGATCATCTCCTCCAGTCTCTCAAATGTCTTCTCATCGAGTGCAGTCCTATCTTGTTTGTTATTCATGTCTTTGTTTCATTAACTCTCCTCATGACTTCTGTGCTCATTAAGTTGGTCTCCTCAGTCTTCAGTCTTGTTTTAGGTCTCTTGTCAATAAAATCACTTTAGATACCCAGAGACCCAGTTTTATTTACATCCAGACACCGTGCCAAGGTAATTAAATAATTAAAAGAGATAAGTAAGTGATTTATGTCTTCATTCTGATTAATAATATTCCACCTCAACCTTTTTTTATCAATTTCAACTGCTGAACAACCTTATAACCCCAGTATTCAGGTTTAACCCATCAGTGCATGTCCCAAACATGTACCCAAAGGATTTAATAAAATACCAATGAGTTTTATTATCCTTTCTTTTTTGTGGCAGCATGGTTACAAAGCCCTGCCACTCCACCGTGTATTTAATATACATATTATCTTTGGGAAAAATATCCTTTTACCTAAAGGTCCCAAAGTAACCAGGCCTACGTGTTTTCATACTAAATTCCCTGAAGAGAGGTGTTAAATATCCCCAATTTCTTGGGGCCCCTCTATAAAAATATTTAATAATCAATTTATCTATATTGATTTATAACAATAAATCACATCCAAACCAATTAGCCTTGCAATAAGTTTTATCCAAATATTTTATGGATTTTTGCTGCATTTATTGAAGAATATATCTATTATTTATTCTATCACTGCTGGTAGCTAAAGGATAGCAAGTGTCTTGGAATCCAGGAGACTGAAACCATTAGGATGCCTTTTTGATGGTGACCAATGTTCTTCTTAATGGTTTCCAACCACTGCAATTCATTATGGATGGCAACAATTTCTTCTCATGATGGACTGAAACAACCAGAATTCCTCATTGACAGTGAAAAATGTTCTTCTTAATGGTCTCCAACCATTGAAGTTCTTTATGGATGGTTAAAATTGATTATCATTAGAAATTGCGACCATCAGAATGCCTCATGGACGGTGACCAATGTTCTTCTCAATGGTCGCCAACCATCCAGTCTTTTATGGATGGAAACAATCAATCATAATGATGAAATTTGACTATTAGAATGCCTCATGGATGGTGAACAATGTTCTTCTTAATGGTTGCCAACCACTGCAATTCTTCCTGTATAGCAGCAATTGCTTCTCATGTTGGACTGTGACCATCAGAATGCCTCATGGATAGTGACCAATGTTCCCCTTAATGGTTTCTGACCATTTATTCTCCTGCGAGTGTCACTTCCAGAACAATAGTGTCACACAGTGTAACATCTTATTTACACATATGGGAGTATTGGTAGCAGGTGGTGACAAGACATGGATGATGAGAATTGTGAGAAAAAAATTACTCATGGCATAGTAGAAAAAATGTACTTCTCTAGAATTTTGTTATAAGATTAATGTACAGGATAGTGAGGAAGGAAGAGAGAAAACATATGAGTGAGATTGGGAAGAAGGAGATGAGAATCAGCTTGGCTTTTTAGTGCTCCACAAGGGTGTGGGCATAAAATAAGCTGTGTATCAAAAATGGCTTGATATGCCCACACTATTGTGAAGGAACCCACAATGGACTTGTATGCTGTCCAGCCAGCATACAAGTCCTGAAAGGATCATGATTCATAGGACATAATGAGGTTGTGAAATCTGGTGGCTAATGTCCAGCTTTGCTTTTGAGTGCTCCATGAGGGTGTGGGGATAAAATAAGCTGTGTATCAAAGCTGGCTTGATATTCCCACACCCTTGTGAAGGAACCCAAAATGAAGTTGTATGCTTGGAGGCCAGCATACAACTCCTCAAACATCAAAACCGGCTTGATATTGCCACACCCTCAGGAAGGAACCCAAAATGGAGCTGTACACTGGGTGGCCAGTGTGCAACTCCTGAAGGGATCATGGTACATAGGACATAATGAGTTGTGAAATTGGGTGGCCAAGGTCCAGCTTGGCTTTTGAGTGCTCCAAAAGTGTGTGGTATTTAAATAAGCTGTGGATAAAAACTGGCTTGATATGCCCACACCCTTGTGAAGGAACCCAAAATGGATTTGTACGCTGGGAAGCCAGAGTACAACTCCTGAAAGATCAAAACTGGCTTGATATTCCCACCCATCATGAAGTAACCCAAAATGCAGTTTTATGATGGGCAACCAGCATACAACTCCTGAAGGGATCATGGTGCATAGGACATAATTAGGTTTTGAAATTGGGTGGCCAAGGTCCAGCCGGGCTTTTGAGTGCTCCACAAATGTGTGGGCATTAAATAAGGTGCGGATCAAAACTGGCTTGATATGCCCAAACCCTTGTGAAGGAACCCAAAATGGACTTGTACGCTGGGCAGCCAGCATACAACTCCTGGAATGATCATGGGGCATATTCCATAATGAGGTAGTGCAATATGGTGGCCAAGGTCCCGCTCCAATTGGCCCACAGTTTTATTCTTGCTGCCAAGAGTAAAGCTCCAAATGGGACCACTCAGTTTTGGCTGTAAGTCACAAGCATTACCTGGCTGAGAAGCCATGAAATGACAAGTGGGCTTGCCCATAAAGTCTCAACTGCATTTTTTTGGCTGGTGCAAGGGTGTGGGAATCACTCAATGGAAACCTGTTTTGAAGCTTCATTTAGTGCACATCATGGGGGGGTTGGCACAAATATTATTCATTTTTTGTTCTCAAGCTGCTTGCACGACTTTGCAATTGAAAACGTAGGTTGGAGGCATCTTGGTGACACAAAAACCTCTAGCTTTCCCATGGTTGGCAACAATTGGGGCAAGCTAATGGTTGGAAAGCATTTGGGAGAGCTAATGGTTGGAGACCATTGGGTCAAGCTAATGCTTGGAAACCATTGGGGAAAGCTAATGGTCGGCAACCCTTGGGCGTTGGCAACCATTGGGGCAAGATAATGGTTTGAATCCACTGGGTCAAGCTAAGGGTTGGAACCATTGGGGCAAGCTAATGGTTGGCAAACATAGGCGTGAGCTAATGGAGACTGAAAATGAGGCCAAGCTCAGCCTAATCTAATGAACAAAAACAATGACGCTAAGTTAATGGAAAGAAAACATTGAGAGTGAGTCACTTCTCAATTCATAAATGCATACAAGGTAGTGTATAAGATTTGGGTTTATAGTGAACCCAATTGATGAATAAATCCCTACCTCCCTTAATCCATCCCTCCATCATTTGATCAATCCATCCCTCCATTCATCCATCCATCCATTCATCCATCCATACCATCACCACAAGACTTCTCCACTATCTCTACTTCACCTGCACACAGAAAACCACCACCCTCAATTCTATCTGCCCAGCCCACAGAGCCCACTGGAGATAAACCAACTGCTGATCCATTACACACCAAAACATCACCCTCAATTCTTGTTGAGGTTAAACCTGCTAACATGATGTATCACCACAGTACAGAGGCTGTGCAGTTGAACCTAGAACAGTAATACCAAACAACCCTGGCAGCCACAAGCTTCTGTAGCCTAGTTGGTAAAGGCAGCACTCTAGTATGTGTCTCAGTCTATCTGAGGTCGTGGGTTTGACTCCCACCAGACACATCTTCATTTTCACAGTCTCAACAATTCTGTCTGCCCATCTAACTGAGCCCACTTTAGATCAAGCAACTGCTGATTTCACAGAAATCATCACCCCAGACCATGAGTCATCTTTTCACTTTGTCATGTTTGCCTCACTTCTAACCATACCTGCCTGAGCCTCTCTTGGACCACCCCCACAATGGGTTGAAGTTGTAGGCATGAAATAATCATCAAGCAGCCATTCTGCATCCCCAACCCCACCCCCAGACCAGACTTCTGGCTTGATGAGCACGCAGGAAGCCTTGGTTGTCTCAAAGTCTAACTTCCTTGCTAATAGAAGGTGGAAAACGGTAAAGCTCCTTGAAATGGCCAACAAAAAATCACTTCCACAATCAATGCAAGACATGGTGGCCAAGGACTGTCACAATGCAATGGCCTGTGAGTTGAAAACCTTGAATTCTTTTGTAATCCCTGGCTGATTCTCATTTTATCCTTCACCAGTGGTTGAAAACAGTGATGACTTTGCTCTCAAGTAGGAGGTTCAGATTGGGTTGGGAAGCTTCTCACCAAAAGACAGGCATAAACCCGCGCCCTTGATGGAAGGTGAGGAAGAGGAAAGGACCGGAGGCCCTGCTAATCTCCCCACACAAGCTGCTTGAAGAAATAATAATTGGTGAATTACCAGAAACCAAGGAACAGAAAACATACTGAGGAAACAGGAGAATGATCAGAAAAACAATGATCAGTGAGAATGAAAACAAGGAGTGCTTAAAATGAAACTAATGAATGATAGCCTCATCAAAGCAGGTGAAGGAAAAGGTGATTCTCACCAGGAAGAAATTGCAGATAAGTTGTCTTCTTACTTGGTGTAGGGATGAATGAAAATGAAGTTGTTGAGTTAGTTGAGCTGGAGTGCTGATATAAGTCAATGAGACTGAGACTTTATTGAATGAGAAAAGAATTTGGAGTATATATTAATAGAGGAGAAAAAGAGCATGTTTTGATGCTCATCAAAAGTTGAAATGATAAGGTGGGTGTTTAAGTTGTGAGGTGGTGAAGTTGTAAAATGTAGTAGTTTTGGTCAAGGTTTTAGTTGTGCAGACGTGAAATTCAAACACCCCTCCATGCCTTAGGAGACTCACTCAGATTAGTTTGATAGAGAGGAAAGACAAAAGAAACATGCAACCAGACAAAAGAAACATGCAACCAGACAAAAAAGAAATGAATAAGAAAATGAGAAAGAAATAGGGAACAAAAGTTTTGAAGAAGGAAAGATCATTTGCTTTTGGAAAAACACTTCAAAAGGAGCTCAATGCTCTGGAAATTCCAGGCTTTATTTAGAGAATCTGTGGGCATTATGTTTGAACTGATTAGGTTTACTTTAATGTTACCTTGCTTAAGGTTGTCTTGCATTTATTTTGTTTTGAGATTGAGATGGCAAGTTTTTAGTTTGAACCAAATTTTCAAATCTTATCTTCAAGACCACTGTTATCAATTAAGAGAGGAATGCAATTGGTTTCAAGCCCAAGGGTTTCCTTCATAATAGCTTTTGGCCAAGTAGCCTTGTGGAAGCCATCCACTAAAGTTTTGAGCTCTGCGTCAGTAGACAATCAAGGGATTTGTCTTTGTTTGCTACTATTCCAAGATACTGTCTCCCATACACCATGCAAATATATCCGGATTGTGGTTTTTGAGTTTTGGGATCATCTGCCCAGGATGCATCAGTAAAAATTTTCAGAGGAGCACTGGCAGAATTCAATTCCAGCTTGATTTTGAGATCCCTAGTTACCTTCAAGTACCTCCATTCCCGTTTAGGTTTGTTCCAGTGAGTAATTCCGGTTTCTGCAGAGAATCTAGATAGGCTTGATACCCCAAAGCTTAGTTCAGGTTGATTATACCATGCAATGTGGTTCAGCATCCCAATAAAGTACTAAAACTTACAACATCAGTATGGCACCTTTTGGCCATTCTAAAATTTCACATGTGTTTTCACGTATAGGGTTTACACCTAAAATTCACTCAGAATTGAGGGTTTGTGTTTATTTTAGGAGTTACACGAGGAAATGTGTTATGTCACAATTCCCCCACGCAGCCCTGCATCCTTACATATCACTGTGTACTTGTAGTAGAAAATTCCTGCGTACAAGAGACACGCGCGCAGCTAATTCTGCCCTGCACGCAGTGGATCCTACCCCGCGCTCATCTGTACTGACTGATCCCCACGTCAGGATCCGTTGTAACTAATCTGACAACCAGTTACTGCTCAGAAGACCTACAACCTAGTTAGGGTTGCCTGGCATATATAACAAGTTGAAATATGAATTAGTAATATTCTAAAAATATCAAAACTTAAATAAAATTAATAAAAATTAATTTTAGAACATTTTTCAATAATAAATCAAAGATCAAGGATTACCACATGAATCATTGACTCTGATCTTTGAAGACCACAAAACACTATAAGGAGTGTTCATAAAAATTATTAAAAATTATCTATGTGATCAGCATATGATAGAAAATCAGTAAAGATTCAGATCTGTTCACTTTAAAGCAATAATGATAGTAAAAATGAAGGATGAGTGAAGAATGATCAAATTTTCACCATAATAGATTAACAGATCCTGTGGCTAAAATAGTACAGAAATCCAGCAGATCTAAAGTCAGCTGGTTTCCAGCACCAGGTGGACCTGCTTACCTTGGCCTGTCTGGCTTGGCGGGCTCAGCCCATGAGCAGAGCCCTCTCTACTTGCCCGGAGAAGCTCAAAATCACTACAAGAAGGTATTTATACAGACCTCTTTGGATTCATTATTCCATCATCAGTTTACCAGGAATTCTTATTATCAATAAGACACCGTGTCATTGTTAGTCAAATGCTTATGAAGATTCTAAGCAAGTGATTTATGACCAAGTCTGTAGTATCATTATTTATTTCTTAAAACAAATCAACCCTTGAGGTTTAGTCAAGCAATCCACCCCATCTGCTCTGAAACCCTTCCTATTATTGCAGGATTTTTGTGGTAAAGTTCTCAGAGTGAGTGTTTCCCTTCCTTTCTAGGCCATTGTGCCGTTATGCCCAGTCATTAGTGGAATAAGCCCTTTCTAAGGCAACCATCTTCATTCCAAGGTTCTTAAAATGCCTAAGGAGGCCCCATGAAGAGAGGTTGCTTTGTCTGTAAAGACCCCCAGTAGTATAATACTGTGGCCCCTCTTTTATATACATATTGAAAACCTTTTATTACCAAACCAATTAAAACTTGAAACTTCTCTTACTAAATTACTTATTTGAGCCTCCAAGTGTTTATTTTTGGAATTATTATTATCATTATTATTCCAGTATTTTTATCACTTGCTGTAGCTAAAGGACTGTAAGGTTCCTGGTATCAGAGAGCTGACAGATCTTCATTGGAATCTTTTTTCATACTCATTTCAGAGGACAAGATGTCAGATTCATCCTCTCCCTGATCTCTATAATTTCTCCATCAAGTTTTCTGGAGCAGTCCACTAGATTCAGGATGAGGAGGAGTTTTGACATCTTGCATACCTTCCTTGGAGGAAATTTCATTTGCTTGATCTTCCTCTTCAGGATACCATGGCGTGTTCCAGCTAGAGTAGTTTATTGTCAAAAATTGGACATGTTTTGTGGAAATCAACATACCTTCTTTTTTCAGGATTTGATAAGCCCACTAAAACTCCTTTGGCTTCTTTTTGATCAAATTTCAGAGATTTCCTGCGTTTACACATTAAGTACACACATGGGTTCCCTAGCAGTTGAACAAATGAAGGGGAAGTGAGTAACCATGTATCTTTTCCCAGGGATCAGTATTATTGTCACCTCTAGGAATTTGATTTAAAATAAGGCAGCTGCCTTTGATGATCTGGTGGCAAGTGTTTGCAGGTATCTTCCCGTTGTGGTGACCAAATCTGAACAACCTGGACCAGATGCTGAAAATTCAAATTTTTTCTTTGATTCTTTCATTTAGGTGTCATTTTTTTTTTTAAAAAAAAAACTCAGAATTTTTTTATCAGTATCACCCATCCAATTTCCTCATCCTGTCAAACATTCCTCTGTCTCAGTGGTCTAGGACAGGCCTCTCTTTTTCTCATCACCTAGGCATCGCGTTTGATCCCCTCTCTCTTTGTTCCCCCCTTCCTTTTGGCCAAATGCGCGGGCTAAGACCCGCTTGGCCCGTGATCATCCCCGCTCTCAGTCACAATCTCAATCCTATCTCCCCTCCTAACCCTTCCCACCCATTTAGATCATCCTTCCAACAACAAAATCTTTGATCAGAGCCACCAATCAGAAGAAGTTGCTTGGTTTCTGGTTATGGTCTGAGAGAGACTTTTGGCTTATAACCATGAAGAAATAATCATTAGTAAATTACCAGAAACCAAGGAACATAAAGCAGAATGAGGAAACAGGAGCATGATCAGAAAAAAAAATGAGCAGTGAGAATGAAAAAAAGGAGCGCTTAAAATGAAACTAATGACTGATAGCCTCATCAAAGCAGGTGAAAGAAAATTTGACTCTCACCAGGCAGACATGGAAGGTAAGTTGTATTCTTACTTGTTGTAGGGATGAATGAAAATGAAGTTGTGGAGTTAGTTGAGCTGGAGTGTTGATATAATTTAATGAGGGTGAGACTTTATTGAATGAGAAAGGAATGAGGTGTATAGAATAATACAGGAGAAAAAGAGCATGGTGAAATGATCATCAAGAGTTGAAGTGATAAGGCAGGGGTTTAAGTTGTGAGGTGGTGAAGTTGTAATATTTAGTAGTTTTGGTCAAGCTTTTAGTCATGCAGCCTTGACCCATGACATTCCATCACTGCTCCAAATGAAGTGCCCTCCGAAGAATCTCAACATTCACTCTTTACCCCTGAAGTCCCAGCAGAGCAGTCCTCCATCAACACTCCCCTTGAACCCAATGCTACACCTGTGGTAGCAGACTCCCAACCCAGGGGGCTACTCCCGCTTCTGCTGCTGATCCTGCAAATAAACCTGGTAATTCACTTTGATCAAATCCATCCAAATTCATTCCCTGATTGCCAATCTCTGTAGCTCCCTCCATATATTTGCCTAAACTGTTCAAAAGATACCAGGCTAAAATCCAGGAAGCCATCCAACCCTTTGCAAATGGCATCATTGACTCAAAGTGCTACAAGATTGCTGTTGAGGAAGCAGTGCACCTCTTTGGATTATGTCAAAAAGACCACAAAGAATGGGGATCTTAACCCCAATTTCTATATCACACAATCCGTTTCAACACCATAAGTGCTGGTATTAAGGAATGGATCAGTCAATTTGCTACAAGTGGTAAGCTTGATTCCATTGGGATCTTTTGCCCTCACAGTAGCCAACCTCTCCTCATTCCTACAGATTCAAATACCCTCCCACCTTGCACATCTGAGCAATATTAAATTCCAGATGTATTTTCACCGCCTCTTCTACCTGGGTCACTGCCCCCACCAGCCCCAAACATAGGGTCTAAGCTTCATAATGTCTGGATCCACCTTGCTCACCCTGCAAAGTTTTTTCAGGTTAGATGGGGACAAGTATGGTCCCAATCCATTCTACTGGTCTCAAGAGAACTCACCCAGCCACCTGTTGGTATTCAAGTATCTGCTCAAATCAGTCTACCTTATTCTGTTCCATGTTATTCTATTTGACCCTATCTCTTTTCTATTTTTCTCTGTTCTATCTCATCCTTACCTTGTTTCCTATTCTCTACCTACTACTTTGTTCTTTATAAGTTTACCTCATTTCCTATAAGCTCCCAACCTGCTGCCTTCATTTTCTCTTCCTCCCGTGCGCCCCCTATATTCAACTGCTGCCAATACTCCATTTCTGAAGGCTCGCAAGACTGCTCCCCTGGATCTCTCAAACCTTCATCCTCAATCACCTGGACGGGCAATCACTCTTCAACCAACTGGAAGCTTGACATCAACCAGCTCACTCACCAGCCACCGCTACAGCTCAAGCTCAAGCTCACTCAATTACCAACTCCCAACTCCTGGAGCGCTACACCGGATCACTCCTCAGCTATTCCTTCTTTTCCCATTCTTCTTCTTCACCGCCTTGTCTAGTCAACACGCCATCTGGTCCTTTTAAGGTTTCTACTCTACTATGTTTTCTTTCTTTCTGATTCTTCCTCTCTGACCCTTCCTTGCTGAAATCAAACGTCCTTTTAAGTCTCTTATTCCTTCAGATTTACAGTCCCACCACTTACTGGACCAGATAGGCTCTATGTCCGACTCGGATGAACAACTCAACTCTTCAAAGCTCAACATTCTCCTCCTCAATGACTCGAACTTCCCATCTTGGAGTCTCAGGATCAAGAGTTATCTCCGCAGGAAAGGACTTCTCGGATTGACCGTTGAACCCCCTCCTTCACCCATGACCGGGCCCCAAAAGAAGAAGATATATGAGGCCGCTGACATAATCATCCAACACCTCGGCGAATCGGCTTTTGAATCCATTATCAATGACGACAACGACGGTAATCCTCACGCCATATGGCAGGCCATTCTTGAACGATACGCCTCACAATCCTCCAACAATCGCGGCCGCATCTGGCTTAATTTCATCCGGTATCTCTTCAAAGGCGATCTGACGACCTACATCAAGGACTGCAGGAAGCTCATGAACGAACTAACAGTTGTTAGACTTGAGGTTCCTCCCGACATCCTCAGCTACACCATCCTTGCCAAACTCCCCAGCTCATTCTACCACATCGTTGACTCCCTAATTCTCAATGACTCCCTACTTCAAAACCCAACCGGCATCTTGAACAAGCTTTGCGAGGTCCTTCACCTTGAATCTTCTCGACTACCGGAGGTCAACTCGTCACTAGATACGACTCCTTCAGTTGCTCTGCACAAGTCCACAGCTAGGTCCACAACAAGGAAAAAACCCAAACACCCCTGCTCCAAAGGACATCACAATCCCTTAGCTGAACACCCAGAGAGCAAATGCTGGTTTGTCCACCCTCACCTCAGACCCGAATGGAACAATATCCCCTCATCAAATCTCCACTCAGTCAACAAATGCCCTTCCACCGAGGATGTAAGCAGCTCCAAAGGTGCCGAACTACACTTCAACGCTCAAATCTACCTGTCATCTCACAGAAAAGACTCTCACCTCCCGGTCTTGGACTCTGGGGCAAGTCACCACATCTTCAATGACCCCAAGGTTATGTTCGATTGCACTCCCATTCATCTTGAGGTGGGAACCGGCTCCCCAAACAACTCCCTTACAGCTACGCATTCTGGATCAGCCAAACTCACCAACCATCTTGGCTCATCTATCATCCTCCAAAACGTTCTTCTCATTCCGTCAATTAACCGGTGTCTCATCTCTCTCACTCAACTAAACTCTTCTAAGGCGAACTTCTCAAAAATCGGATACTCGGGCTTTGAAGTGAAGCTGGATAAGATTAGCTTTGTGGGCACCACAAACAACAAACTAACGGAACTTTGTGGAACTAAGTTTCAGCAATGCGATCAATCCACAATGCTCTTCAGGGCTCCGGACAACCTCTGGCATCTGCGACTTGGCCACGCTAGTAATCAATCCCTCAAGACTCTCAATCTATGCTCCGATGACTCTGACGCTCAATCCTCCGTCTGCCAAATATGCAAGACTTGCAAGCAAGTGTTGACTCCTTTCAACCACAAATTCAAAAGGGTCACCGACCTTCTTGAAGCTGTCCACCTGGACGTGGTCGGACCTTTCTCCATCACCTCAAACTTGGGGTTCTCCTATTTCCTCTCCCTCACAGATCAATTCTCCGGTTATCGCTCCGTGGCTCTGCTCAAACAGAAAAGCGAGGCTTTTCCCGCCATCAAGGACTTTGTGACGCGAGCCGAACGTAAAACTGGCCATTCCGTGAAACTTCTGATCTCTGATAACGGCGGCAAGTTCATCTCCTCCAAACTTCACGCCTACTGCCTTGAAAAAGGAATCTCTCAACACTTCTCTCCCCCTTACACTCCTCAGCAAAACGGACTGTCTGAAAGATAAAATCGCCTGATTCTGGAGAAGGCTCGCTGCCTGCTAAACCAAAGCAATCTACCGCCCAAGTTCTGGGACAAAGCCGTCAACACCGCCACCCACATCCTTAACGCTCTCCCCTCTAGAACTCGTGGCAACACTGTTCCTTACAACACCTGGCACGGACGACCTTTCAATCTCAACTGCTTACGACCTTTTGGATGTGCCGCCTTTGCTATCATTCCCAAAGCTGTTCAAACCTTCAAACTCCTCCCCACCAGCAAAAGAGCGATTCTGCTTGGGTACGTCAATGACTTTTCGTCATACAGACTGTTGGACCTGGACTCCTCCAAAATCTTCATCTCCGCGAACACGTCATTTGACGAGCTCTCCTTTCCTTCCCTGCCCGGCTCAAAACCATTGCATTGTCCTACCAGCTCCGACCACATACTGACCCCCTTCTCTCCTCTTTCCCCTTCCACATACAACTCTTTGAATCCTACCTCTGCTCCTCTTCTCTCCTCCCCGAATTCCCTTGATGTCTCCCCCGCCAACTCAACCCCCACACCTGTATCTTCTCATAACACCCCTGGCTTCACCATTCCATCTGCAATCAATCCCCCTCTCTCTGCTCCTCAACTGTCACACGACAGGCTAACCCACGACAACATTATCTCCCATCCACGTCGTCTCAACTCAAAAGTGGGCCTTCCCGCCATCTATCTCATTGTTGACAACGGCTATTCGGATCCCAAGTCAGTCCAAGAGGCCCTCAACTCGAAATACCAAGAAGAGTGGCTTGAAGCGATGAGGAACGAGGAACTCAACTTACTCGACTATCAAGTCTGGGAAGAGACCAACCTCCCCAAGGGCAAGCTGGGACTTCGATGCGTATGGGTTTTTTGGACAAAGCGAGACGAGCAAAACCGGATCATTGAGTTCAAAGCCCGCCTATGTGTACAAGGCTTCAGCCAACAGTATGGCATTGACTTCACTTCCACCTTCTCGCCCACTGGGGACAAGACCTCTCTCCGTATGCTCATCGCCCTGGCAGCTCAGCTAAAACTCAAATTCCACCAGGTCAACGTAAAGGCCGCCTTTTTAAACGCCCCTCTTCGCGAAGAAGTCTACCTCACCCCCCCACCCTATATCTCCGTGGCAAGCGGAAATTATCTCAGGCTCAAGAAGGCCTTGTACAGTCTCAAACAGGCACCAGTGGCCTGGTACAACACACTGAGCAGCTGGCTTGTCGACCTTGGTTTCCACAAGAGCGAGGCCGACCAATGTGTCTTCTGGAAAGATTCCACCTACCTCTACGTCCATGTCGACAATATCACAATATTCAGTGATCGCCCGGACATTTTTGTTAACCAACTCAGCTCCAAATTCAAGACAAAGGACCTGGGACCGGCCTCCATACTTCTCGGAATGAATGTCACTCACCTTTTGAATGGATTCAAGCTCTCCCACTGCTCGTACATCAACCAAATTTGCGGACAATATGCGCTTCCGCCGCACAAGTCATTCTCAACTCCCTTCAGGCCTCATGGAAAGCTGTATGCCTCAAGCGAGGAAGACCATCACGAGTTTCTACATTCAGGGGCAAATTATAGAAAGATCGTTGGTGAGCTCAATCATATCAGCATATGCACAAGACCCGACATCACCTTTGCGGTCAACTACCTGGCTCAATTCCTCGTCAAACCTAATCTTCACCACTATCAGGCGGCGCTGCAAGTGCTCCAGTATCTCCAGCACAGCTCTAGCTGAGGAATAACTTTCACTTCCTCCTCTGCTCCCCCTGGCCTTGAAGCATATGTCAATGCCGACTGGGCAACCTGTCCCACCACGAGGAGGTCTGTCTCCGGGATGGTCATCCGCTGGCTCGGCAGCGTCATCACCTGGAAATTTAAGAAACAGCCGACTCTCTCACTATCCACCACTGAAGCCGAGTACAAAGCGCTGGGCGATGTCATCAAGGAAATAAGCTGGGTAAAATCGCTCATGAGCGAATTTCTGCCGGAAGAAGCAATCAAACCGTCCATCGTCCACGAGGACAACAAGGGCTGTATTAAACTAGCTCTCAACCAAGCTAATCACGCCACGTTTCACACCAAACACATGGAATTGCGATTTCACTATGTTCGCAATGAAATTCTGAAAAACGCGATCAAGCTCCAGAAGGTGTCCTCCAAGATGAACCTGGCGGACTTCCTCACCAAACCGGTAAGCAGGATAGCGCTTCATCGTGCGCTAGACACTCTAAACATCTCAAAGTGATTTGAGCAAGGGAGGCTGTTGGTATTCAAGTATCTGCTCAAATCAGTCTACCTTATTCTGTTCCATGTTATTCTATTTGACCCTATCTCTTTTCTATTTTTCTCTGTTCTATCTCATCCTTACCTTGTTTCCTATTCTCTACCTACTACTTTGTTCTTTATAAGTTTACCTCATTTCCTATAAGCTCCCAACCTGCTGCCTTCATTTTCTCTTCCTCCCGTGCGCCCCCTATATTCAACTGCTGCCAATACTCCATTTCTGAAGGCTCGCAAGACTGCTCCCCTGGATCTCTCAAACCTTCATCCTCAATCACCTGGACGGGCAATCACTCTTCAACCAACTAGAAGCTCGACATCAACCAGCTCACTCACCAGCCACCGCTACAGCTCAAGCTCAAGCTCACTCAATTACCAACTCCCAACTCCTGGAGCGCTAAACCGGATCACTCCTCAGCTATTCCTTCTTTTCCCCTTCTTCTTCTTCACCGCCTTGTCTAGTCAACACGCCATCTGGTCCTTTTAAGGTGTCTACTCTACTATGTTTTCTTTCTTTCTGATTCTTCCTCTCTGACCCTTCCTTTCTGAAATCAAACGTCCTTTTAAGTCTCTTATTCCTTCACCACCAGCGTTTATCCAAAAAACAGATACTGAAGATTAGGCAAGCTGTGATCTCTCAATCATCAAGTATTTTGCTGCTTGTCTTGGCTTACATGAAGACATGGCTTGGATTGAAGGACAGCCAGTTGACAGACCTAGTCATGAATCTGGATTTAACTCCCTTGACAAATTGGTTGAAAACATATACCACCTTCTCATCAAATTTGCTTTCCTGTGGACAAATCTTTGATTGGAGGGGTCCTCCACAGCAGGATATATTGAACACAATCATGGTAACCATCACATCCCAACCCTACTACCGCATTCTTGTGGCCTACCTTGCAGCCAGAGTATGTGGCCTCTTGCTGATACAATCATAAATTAGGAAATTTTTCCTGTTTCAATCCCTCTAGCTCCCCAGCCTTGTCCCCAAAGCCAACCAGCTAGAGCCCAAAGACATCCAGGGACAAGTATGGAAGCAGACAAATGCTTAAATAGTGCAGATTATTCAAGACTGCTTTTTCAGCCCTGAATTTTGGCCAGGAACATGGTCATCCGGCGTGGACTTGGCAAAATGTCTTGTCCTTGATTTCAGTGATCATTGGCTGTCCCAAAACCCTTAAACTGATAATCCTGTATTTAGTTTAACTTGAAAATCCAATTTTTCTATTCCATCTATCCAAAACTTATCAGTGTCTTAGTTTACTAGCTTTTTATCTCCATTTCTTTTAGTCATCATGATTATAAATCAATTCATGTGTGCCTTATGCAACTTAATCCATGGTTAATGGGTTCATAATTTGACATTGTGGTGAGCTGAGTCCCATGAGAATCTGTGGAAGTGAGAGAATCAAAGTCCATACACACTTTTCATTCATCTGAACCATTGGAAAGATGCATTGTGATAGGTCTGTGGATGGAACCCATGGATTTAGTCCACTGTAAGCATCTGGTAATATGAGAGACTCAAATTTCATGAACACTGTTTATTCACTTGAACCATGGGCCAGATGCATTGTGATAGCTCTATGGATGGTGACTATTTTTTAAGTCCACTCTAAGCATGCCGTTATGTGAGAGACTCAAAGTCCATGCATTCTGTTCATTCACTTGAGCCATGGGCCAGCTGCATTGTGATAGCTCTATGGATGGCAACCATTGTTTTAGTCCACTGTAAGCATCAAGTAACATGAGAGACTCAAATTTCATGAATGCTGTTTATTTTCTTGAACCATGGGACAGATTCCAGAAGATGGTTGAGATTCCTTGCTTTGCTGTGAGGCTGATGATGATTTCCTGGCGGTTGAAGATCTGGAATCATATTGTCTTGATTGACTGGTCAATCTTTGTTCCATTTTTTGTGTAAGTGCTCTCAGATTTCAGGCATTAAGCCGCCTCTTGCGACTTCTCTGCTAGTGATTGTGAATTGAATGGGTTAAAGTTGATAAAAATCATCATATTGAAGGGACTAGGAACAGACTGAATAACAACATGGCGTGAGTTGAAAAATGAAAAGATAAAAAATAAGAGATGAAGAAAAATTAGGAGATTGAATGAGATAAGATTGAAATCATACAAGACAGTCAAAAACTTGAGGAGTGAACTTGAATTGAGTCAGGTCAGGGTTAAGTTGTTGACAGTGATTTGGCGATGTTGAGGATGTGGTAGTGTTGAGTTATAGAGTAGAGAACAAGGAGCGGAAAATAAGAAAGAGACGTTGAGAATAAGGGAAAAGAAACAGAAGTAAAGATAAAGTAAAGAATTGTAAGAAACTCAGATGGGAGTTGGATGAAGAAAGCTTAGAGGCAGTCCGCCCCGGTGAGGTTCAGATGACTGGAGTAATCGGGTGAGGGGGAATCCCCAGGTGTATTTGTGTAGTCGAGTTTGTCTGGGGACGCGCGGGTTACTACGTATCAGGATTGGGCGGGCTGAACAGAGAGCCCCTCAGTGGATGATTTGACAGTGATCACCCTCCGCTGATTGATCTTCAGGAGATTTGCTTCTCTTCCCCTTTCCAATGACGCTTTCCACATTAGACAGTGATCCATTTTTCTCTCTTCTGTTCTTCTCTTGGATTTTTTCCTTCCCCAATTCTTCTCCTACTAGAGCAATGTTTCAATAACTCATGCTAGGGTGAGGGGGAATCCCGCCATGTATTTGTGTAGTCAAGTTTGTCTGGGGACGCGCGGGTTACTAAGTATCAGGATTGGGCGGGCTGCGCAGTGAGCCGCTCAGTGGATGATTTGACACCCCTTGTGGCTGGTAGGATTTTGAGGTAATTGAAGTGAGGATTGATTAATTGGAGGAGTTTGGAAAGTTGAGTTTGGGGTAGCGCTTTTGTTATTCCGTTGGATATCATGATTTCTGATGGTATGAGTTTGATCTCAAGGCTGTTAGCTTGCAGTTCCTCCCTAATCACCTTTGTTTTTATGTCAATGTGACGGGTTTTGGAGTTGCAGCCAAATTTTTTTAACTTGTCGTCCAAACCATTGTTGTCAATGTGATGTATGCTTGGTTGAGTGGGTTTTGTCCACATTTCTGATACCAGGCAACTCATCCAAATGGCCTTGCGGAAAGATTCAACAAGAGGATTGAGTTCCGCCTCAGTGGTTGAGTGAGTGACGTTTTTTTGGCGGTAGCTGCTCCACGTGACAGTGGATCCAAATAGTAGAGTCAGATTCCCGGACTGGGAGTGCCTGGTTTCAAGGTCATTGTTCCAGGTGGCGTCACTGAAGCATTGAAGTTGGGTATCTAAATGTTTCACCTCCAGAACTAGCAAGAGAGACTTGGTGGCTTTCAAGTACTTCCAGCAACGTTTCACTTTGCGCCAGTGATTTATCCCAGGCCTTTTGCAGGATCAAGCTTAGCTTGAGACAGCATAACTGATGTCTGTTTGAGTGAGGCATGCAATGTAGTTCATCAAGAACACATCAGATCTGTATTTGATGTTGAGCACTTTGAATTCCTCATGTTCTTCAGCCTTGGCGGGTTGTAAATTGAAGTTCTAGGTCAGTGGTATGGAAGAAGGATAGCAATCAGTAAGTTTGAGCTCTTCAAGCCCGTGATTGATGTGGTTGGGTTGAGAGATAAAAATTTTGTTGTCAATTTTTGAGTATTTTATCCCTAGGATGGTGTTGGGATCGTGAGCAGATGAATTTGGAAAGAGTGCCAGAAATTCTTCCTTGAAGTTGTTGCCAAGACCTACTAGAATAAGATCATCAACGTGGAAGAAGATCATGGATTGACATCAAGGATTCAGGTAAAGACAGGGGTCAGAAGTTGACTGGTGGAACCCCTGGCTGGATAGCCAGGTATTGAGAGTGTTGAACCAGTTGAGAGGAGTTTGCTTGAGCCCGTATAGGGACTTTTTGAGCTTTAGGTATTTTGACTTTCTCTTTGATCCTTTTGGAGTTTTAAGATTCGGAGTCTAACAAGGGAAGATAAATGTTGAGAGGAGGGTTGATTTCCGGAGGGCTTTCTGCAATGGGAGTGTAAGGAAGAGACTTGATTATTTTGATGTGCTTGGAGGAAATGATTGAGTTGTCTGGCTTGAGGATGCAATACAACGGGAGATTGGTATTAAATCCTACCAGAGTTCCCTCTAGTCCGCGTTCTTTGAGCTTATCCCCACAAGCCATCTTCAAATTTAAGTACTCCACCTTAGAGCCTGAGGGATGGAAATAATCCAAGGGTAGAGTCTTGTTTGTGAAGATTTTGTAGGGGGATTTCTCGTTTGCCCATTTTGGAATTTGATTGAGCATGAGAGTGGATGCCTCGGATACTTTGGCCCAGAGATTGAGTGGTAGTCTTGAAGATCAAAGGATGGTTCTGATAGATTCCGCAACGGTCCAATTGGCACATTTGACTCTTCAATTGTGCTCATGATGGTAAGGTTCTGATAAAATATGTTGGATGGAATTTTCTTGAAAGAAGGAGTACAGTTCTTGGGAGTTGAATTCTCCTCCACCATTAGTACAGATGGTGGCTAGAAAGCAGCCTTGTTTTTGTTTCTCAAATCTAAGAATGGATAGAATTTGAGGACAAGCGTCAGATTTGGAACTGAGAGGAATAGTGGACAGATACCCAGAATGGCTATCAATGGTAGTCATGATATACCTCATCCTGTTACGGTTTTCCGGATGAATTGGACCCATCAGATCAATGTGAAGCTTCTTGAAAGGTTTGGAGGCCGGGTTTGATTTAGTGTTGAAAGGGATTTTGGTGATCTTTGAGAAGACGCAGTCCGAGCATTGGAAGTTGTCAATCAGGGAGGGGGGAATTTCAGGATACACATTTCTCAGTTGGTGACAACTAGCGTTACCGAGTGATTGATGAAGGTAGAGTATTTTGTTTTAATCAATGGATTTTTGTGTGAGATAACTGATCTTTAAATTGTTTCCAATGGATTGAGGGAGGTTGAGAGTGAAGAGGTTTTCTCCAATGAAGCCTTTGAAAGCAAGAGTTCCGTTGTGGTGAACTTTGAAGGAGTTGCCATGAGCTGAAACAAAGCATTGTTTTTCCAAAACCAGGACTCCAGTACTAATGAGATTAATGACAAGATTGGGGGCAAAGAGACATTTTGAGAGTTGAATGAGGGAAATTCTCCAGGAAAGAACCACTTTGCCTTTTCCTTTGATAAGGAGGTTAGCTCCATCTTTTCCAGTGCTGATGTGCTCTCTGTTGCATTCTTAGAGAGAAGTGAAGTATTGAGTGGAGTTGAACATGTGGCATGAAGCTCCAGAGTCAAGGATGATGTGATTTTTGGCATTCACCTTGTTGATCCAAGTGGTGAAGAGGGCATTGTTGTGGGCAACTTTGTTGCTCTTGGGCTTCTTCTGAGCTCTCCATTTGGCTTGAGCTTCTTTCCACCAGTCTGGAGCTAAGTGCTTGTGCTTGTACCAGCATTGTTCCTTGGGATGATCGGTAACGGTGGGATTATGGTATCCTTGTCAACATTGTTGAAGTTTGGAGGTAGGATTTTTGGAACTGTTTTTATGAGTGCAGTTTCTCTGACAGGAGCCTTGGTGAGTTTTGATTTGGATTTGTTGTCAAGCTGCGTCAAATGATTTAGAACTAGATCAACCGTGATCTCCTTGTCTGAGTGCATAATTTGCTGGCAAAGAAAATGAAGTGAATTGGGAAATTTGAAAAGGACTAGGTATGCCAAGATGTCTGAAGGAAGTTCAATACCAACATCAAGCATTTTCTTGAGAGAAATCTTGATTTCTGTGATAAAGGATGTGATAGCTTTGGGTTTGAAAGGATGGGATAGAAATTAGTTGAACAATTGAGCTTGGTTTGCAGTTTGAGAAGACGCGAATGTTTCCTTGATTGTTTTCCATAGGCCTTTGGCCGAATTGATGTTGTCGGGGTTCCCTACATTGTTGTGTGTGATGGTGTCAATTTTGGAAAGAATGATTACTCAAGTTTCAAGATCATTGGTGGGGCTGAGATTTTTAGTGTTGTCCTCAAGGATTTGTTTGGTACCTTTAAGTTTGAGTTGAATGGTTATCTTTTCTTTCCAAATTGAGTAGTTTTTGTCTTTCAGATTTGGGACGGCTTTGAGAGCAGCCTTGAGAATGATTTTTTGGAAGTTTTCCATGTTTCCAGGTCCCTCCATAGTATCAAGTGGTAAGGTAGTCGTGTGATTTGGCTTTTAACTGTGTGAATTGAATGGGTTGAAGTTGATAAAAAATCATCATATTGAAGGTACTAGGAACAGACTGAATAAAAACACGGCGTGAGTTGAAGAATGAAAAGATAAAAAAAGAAGAGATGAAGAAAAATTAGGAGATTGAATGAGATAACATTGAAATCTTACCAGACAGTCAAAAACTTGAGGAGTGAACTTGAATTGAGTCAGGTCAGGGTTAAGTTGTTGACAGTGATTTGGCAACATTGACGATGTGGTAGTTTTGATTTTTAGATTAGAGGACAAGGAGACAGAAAAAAAGAAAGAGATGTTTAGATTTAGAATAAGGGAAAAGAAACAGAAGTAAAGATAAAGTAAAGAATTGTAAGAAACTGAGATGGGAGTCGGATGAAGAAAGCTTAGAGGCAGTCCGCCCCGGTGAGGTTCAGATGACTGGAGTAATCGGGTGAGGGGGAATCCCCAGGTGTATTTGTGTAGTCGAGTTTGTCTGGGGACGCGCGGGTTACTACGTATCAGGATTGGGCGGGCTGCACAGAGAGCCGCTCAGTGGATGATTTGACAGTGATCACCCTCCACTGATTGATTTTCAGGAGATTTGCTTCTCTTCCCCTTTCCAATGACGCTTTCCACATTAGAAAGTGATCCAGTTTTCTCTCATCTGTTCTTCTCTTGGATTTTTTCCTTCCCCAATTCTTCTCCTACTAGAGCAATGTTTCAATAACTCATGCTATGATCCTTGGTATTTTCCAAAATCAACCCATGCATGATCTCTATTACTGAATATTCTATTTGGCGCCAATATGAAAGCCTGTTCAAAAAGCTTTCTCCAACCCCATTCTACTTGGTAATTTGATCTTGCTCCCATGACTTCTGAAATTCCTCCCACTTCTTTGCATTCATTATTTGCTTGGAATTTCTCCTTGGCTGGAACTACTTGACATTTGGATCACTGATCTATTCCTTTGTAATTTTACAATATGAGCCGAACATGGTTGAAGAATTACCAGAGAATCCTGCCACCTTGCGTAAAGCTGGAAAATCACAATCAATGAGAACAGTGCAACAAATACCTCCTAACTTTAGGAAACTGGGTGGTTTCAGAAAACCATACTCCTTCCCAATTTTCTTTCATTTGATCAACCAATGGATCTAGAATTTTGTTGATTCCTCTGCTTTGGGTTCCTTGGTCCCACTGATAAACCAAGAAAGAAAACATTTGATATCTTGTACCATTCGGCTAGTGGAATTTTGAGACAAATCATAATCACTGCACCCAACAAGATTGACTGGTGCCCAACCTTATTTCCAAATGGGTTTAACCAATCAACATAGAAAATGAAGACAAGTTTCCATGGTTTTTGGGTAAATTCCCTCTTCTTTTCTGCGCCTCCAACAAAGTTGCACCAAACTGAGTCATCCCAAAAATTGCTCATCACATTTGCATTGAGGTTTTGATGATGAAGATTGCTTTGAATGAGCTTTCTAAACTCTGCAAACCATAATTTTTTTCCAACCCATGCCTTCAAGGTTTGATAATAAAATTTTTGAGCTGTTTTGATGGGCCTTTTATGTTTCCCACTGGTCTTCATCAGCAATTCTGTATTAAAGTAAATGCCCTGCTCATTACCATTTTGGTGCACAAAGATTTTGCTAGTTGAATAGAACTTGGCAGTATATTTATTGACACTTGATTATTGGT
The DNA here is from genome assembly GCA_025617555.3 of Puccinia polysora. Lineage (NCBI taxonomy): Eukaryota > Fungi > Basidiomycota > Pucciniomycetes > Pucciniales > Pucciniaceae > Puccinia > Puccinia polysora. The sequence continues at coordinate 1,252,563 of CM062630.1, read as the reverse complement.
TCTTTAATTGGTCTGAGAGTGGATAAAGCTTGAAGCATTCTGGACAGAATACACTCATTTCCAAGTTGGGCTCAAAACCTAGCCTTTGAATGAGAGGGACTTTGCTGAGAGTTATTGCCTTCATCATTTTATTTGAATCAAAATTGAATTCACTCCCCACATTCTTAATCTTCTTGTGCTCTGTCTTCAAGAAATCTGTGATTGCCAGGTCACTAAGTTGATGAAAAAGGCACAGTTTTGCCCCTGGGAGAAGCACAAGCAGACTGTGACTTGGGACTAGATTAAAAGAGTTATACTTGAGTCCTTGAGTATGAAACCAGTGCCCTTCCCTGTGAAGTGGAATCTGAATCTGCTATTTTCTTTCATTCCTTGCTGGATTTTTGGAAACCTGAAAATCATTCTAGCAGGTAAATCAGAAGATCAGCACATGAATATACAGTGTTAACTCTTTTCCCATCCCTTCTCTCCACTTACATGACTGCTCCCTTCCAATGGCAATATATCTGTTGTTACTTGCAGGGCCTGATTTAGTCTGCTTATAGAGGCCTGATGTTTCTTGAATGCAGAGGAAGAAAAAGCCATTCCCATCATTTTTTCCCATCTTCATCTTCATATGTGCCCTTTCAACATTTGAATTACAGACATTGAAATATCATCCATTTGGCTGTCTTCATATTGATTGATTGATGGATGGATGGATGGATAAGATGATGGAGGGATTGATTCATCAATTGGATGCACTAACCACACACGTCTCATACAATAACTGGTATGGATATATGCATTGAGGAGTGAATCACTCTCAATGGTTGCCATCCATTACCTTAGCCTCATGTTTGTTGTCCATTAGCTTAGGCTGAGATTGGCCTGATGGTCAGTCTCCATTAGCTCACCCCTATGGTCACCAACAATTAGCTTTCCCCAATGGTCCACAACAATTAGCTTGCCCCAATGGTTTGAAAACATTAGCTTGACCCAATGGTCCCCAGCCATTAGCTTGCCGCAATGGTTTCCATCCCTGAGCTTGCCCCCCAATGGTCACCAACCATTATCTTTCCCAATGGTTGCCAACCATTAGCTTGCACCAATGGTTGAAGACCATTAGCTTGCCCCAATGGTTTCCAACCATCAGCTTGCCCCAACGGTTTCTGACCATTGTCTTTCCCCAATGGTTTCAGACCAATAGCTTGCCCAATGGTTCCCAACCATTAGCTTGCCCCAGAGGTTGCCAACCATTAACTTTCCCCAATGTTTAATGACCATTAGCTTTCCCTAATGATGCCAAAACCCCAATGGTTGCTTTGAAGATCATGGAGTATTTCCATGTGACACTTTCCCTTTTGCAGTTTCATAGCGCATGTCCTGACACTCTCACATGAAAGCTCCTCACAACAGAGGAGGTTTCATCAGAGGAGGTTTCACATCTTTCAGTCTCAACCTCTACTCTCCTACCTTCTTCCAATCTATTATTTTGGGACTCTTTTTCTTTTCCATCAAGATTCTCATCTTTTCTTTTTTGTTCTATCCACTTCTCTTTCTCTTATTATCCTTTTAATTCTGATCACACATCAAACCAAGAATCACCATAGACCTCCAACCTCAATCAAACTCAAGACTACATCAAACTCATTAAAGATCATATCAAATTGCCTCAATCATCTTTTCCTTTCTTTTATTCTATATTTATTTTTCTTTCTTCTTGCCTTTTCTATTAGAATACTACCTTTCTGTCATCATCAATTGATATAAACCTCAACTTCAAGACTGAAATACCATCAATCTCTGCCTGGTAAGATCTCAAACCTCTAAAAAGTCATCTGGGCCATGTAACCCTTGATTTTGTAAACGTCAGCTTTTGCGCAATCCATTCTACGTATTCCAAAGATTTTATTCTGCTAAAACTACCTACTATAACTCTTATGATTGGCTCTAGCTGTAGGATCTCATTTCCTCTGTTCTTTTATCTTTCTTACTTTATGTTATCTTGAATTCTTACCTGTTTCATGGTGTTCAGTTTTGCTGGTTCTTAGTTCTCCATAATGTTATCTCAAAATTTATCACGGTTAAAAGCTAAAACCAACAACCTCAACCAGAAAACTTAAAGACATGAACAAACCAGCAGGAGCGTCCAATTACTTCCATCAGGTAGCCCCAAAAGCTTTGGTCAATGCCATAGCTCTGTTGAATGAAGAATATTATTTGATCTGGCAAGATAAGATGCTAATGCTCTTTGATCTTAAAGACATCAAAGACGCCATTACAAGGAATTCCGGACAAATGTAGACCAAGCAAAATTGAGAGATATGGGCTATCATCCTTTTGAAACTGGATAGCACCACACACGCAAATGTAGTTAACTCAACAAATATAACATCTTTGGAACTTCTATTGGCCAAATCACGCGGAGATTTGCATCATCAGAGACCGCAAACAAGGCTAGGGTTTTTAACCACTTTCTCCACTCAACATTCAGCAAAAATGCCATTGAAGGGTTCATCACTGAGATTCAATTAGCCATTACAAGGATGAGGGACGTAGGAATTAATCTCCCAAAAGATATATTAGCCTACTTACTCCTCTTCAAGTTTCCTCCTATGCTCCAGAATCTCAAGCAGCATATAATGCACGTTGAGAAGAATCTAACTGTGGAAGTTGTCTTCAATCATCTTAACCAATACAATAATGAAAGAAGAGCGCAGATAAAAGTTACTAAACTCTCTACAAACGTATCTCTTGTAACGACTAAAGCAAAATAAAATAATGACAAACGCAAGATCAAAATGCGCTGTAAAGAAGGTTACAACAACCCCAACGCCCCCCCATCCCAAGGCGTCCTGTTTACATCTATATCCTGAGACTGCCCCAGACTGGTGGATTGAGCAACAAATGGAATGGAAGAATAAAAACAAAAGGAACCCAGCAATCAATTATCACACCCTACTTACTCTCTGGATCAACTCCAACAATAATGCTAATCTCCTTCTGGATTCCGCAGCCAATGTCCACATCTTCAACAATCTCAAGTAATTTAAGTTGATTGAGCTCCAAAATGACCTTGAGGAAATCAAAACTGGCAAATTCAAATCCAATCTCAAGATTTGAGGAACAGGCATGGTCCAGCTAGAATGGAAAGAATCCACAATCACTTTTGAAGACTGCTTATACACACCTGATATAGTAGTGAACCTAATCAGCCCTGGTCTCCTTGCTAAGATAGGTTACAATCTCACACAACAACACAACAGCTTCTCCATCACTAGAAACAATTATATTGTCTTAAAAGGCCTTGTCCAAGATCATCTATTTGTCATTGATAAATCTTGGACTGCTGGGAGAAACCAGACCATGAATCTTTCTAATCATCCTTCCTTTTTACCTTCTTTGCTACTCAAATTTCACAGAACCTATGGCAATGCTTCCATCTCCACTCTCAAACCCCTTCTAAAAGACCGCTACCCCAAAAAGGAACTTCTCAGGTTCCAATGCAATAGTTGTGTTAAAAGTAAAATCACTAAAGCTCCATTCTCTAGTGTATCCACCTCTTCTAACAAACCCTTGGAGCCAATTCACCTTGATCTGATTGGCCCAATCTCTCCTCAATCTTAGTCCAGCCACCACTATCTACTCAGCCCAGTCAATAAATTTACTGGCTATCTAGCGGTGTTCCCTCTTAAATTCAAAAACAAGACTCCTGTCACAATCATCAAAATTCTTGAAACCAAATAAAAAAGTTTAAATTACTACCTAACTGAAATATTTTCAGGTAAATGGACCAAATAGACTAGTTCTACCCTTAAAGATTTTGCTAAGTATAAACAAATCAACCTTTTAACCTTCAAACCTTATCATTCCCAACATAATGGTCGTGCTGAAAGAGCCAATTGGACTATTGTAGAATCTGCCCAAGCTACTTTTTCTTTGTCAATATTACCCAAGAATTACTGACACATTGTGACCAGAAGTTCTTGCTTCATGGTCAACCAGATTCCTTGGGAAGGTAAAAATCAGTCTCCCTGGGAGTTTATGTTTGGTAAGAAACTACCCCCTAATTACTTAAAACCCATAGGTACATCTGTAATATATCTTGGGAATCTCACACAAAAGGGGCTCAAGTTTGATGAAAAAGGCCTTGAAGGAATCTTGGTTGTTTTCAACCCAGTTTTCAACTCTTATCTCATCCTCAACTTGCTTGGTGCTGCTATAGAGACAAAACACGTCAAATTCCTTAAGACAAAACTGAACAAGTCCCCACTTCTTGAATCACCCGGACTGGATATTTTTTCTCAATCTAGTTTGGACACCAATGAGTCAGACTTCTCCACATCCAACAAACAATACGCTATCCAAGAGGCCAATCCTGAATGTCTCAAATCAGACTCTGGTCCTGAAGAAGAAGATATTCCCTTAGATTCTCCACCATCAAGCAATTGAACTCAAACTATTCCGGCTTCCAAATTAACATTGGGGCCCAAACAAGAAACTCAAAAAACGCAAAGATATGCATTTCATCACTACTATGAACCTCCCTCCTATAAAGCTTCCCAAAAATGCCCGGAATGGCCAAAATGGGAAAAAGCTTCAAAAGAAGAACTACTCTCAATAGAATCTCAACACGTCTGGGAAGAATATTACGACACTCCAGAAAACATTCTGAACACCACTTGGGTATTCAAGGTGAAGGAAAATTGCCACGGAGAGCTTTTCAAATGTAAAGCCAGACTATGCGTGCAAGGTTTCAATCAAACTCAAGGTATTGATTTTGACAAGACTTGGGCCCCTACTGGTAAACTTGGATCCCTTTGTGTAGCCCTCCTTTATGGTCTCAAAAATAAAATGAACTTTACTCAATTTGAAATAAAGGGAGGCTTCTTACATGCTCCTTTGAATGAAACTTTTATAATTAGAACCCCCAAAGGATTGGATAGAAAATCTCCCTTCTTAAAGTTGAAGAAATCCTTATATGGTCTCTGACAATCACCAAAAAACTGGTACAAAACTCTTACCGCTTGGATCAACTCTCAAGGATTCCATGGATCTACCAGTGACCCATGTCTATTTCTCAATTAAAATTCTGGCCGGTCATCTATTTCCACTTGGATGATCTAATCCATGTGGGGAGAACTAACAATTTTGCAACAAGTTTTCTAAAAAAATTTGTCAATTCTTCTTGCCACTCTCCTAATAAAATTCTTGGAATGGTAATGGATTTTGAAGGAGACAAAATTATGCTTAGTCAACCAAATCATATCAATTGTGGACTTGAAGAACTAGGCCTTGCTGACTCTAAGGATTTCAACTCCCCTCTGACCCAAAATCTTCATCTCAAACCTGCCTTGGATGAAGATCATGCAGAATTCTTTCAACTCAACATCAATTACCAATCCACAATTGTTCTCTTGAATCACATCTCCCAATATACTCGGCAAAAATTTTGTTTTTCTTTGTCAAGCTTGGCTAGGTTTAATTCCAAGCTGGGTCTCAAGCACTGGAGAGAGGTCCAGAAAGTCTGGAAATATCTTAAAAACACAACAAATCTTAAACTGGTCCCTTGATATGATCCCAACCATGAGATTGTTTCTGGCTATAGCAACACAACCTGGGGTGATGACCCTGTGTTTTGCAAGTCTCAAACAGGTTTCATTATTTTACATGATGGAAGTCCGGTCATCTGGAACTCATCAAGACAACAAAACATAACTTACTCATCCACCAAATCCAAACTGAATGCAATGCTAGATTTTTATTTAGAATTGAAATGGATATCTTATCTGATTTGCAAAATTTATCTCAATCCCTCAGTGAAGCCTGCAATCTACATCAATAATAAGGGACTCAAAGACATAATAAAAAAATTTGGGTCTCATTCAAAATCTCAACATATAGATATTGAAATTAAAGGTTTAAGGGAAGATTTTTTTCTTGAGAAATACAAATTGCGTCTCATTCCTTTGGATAAAATGATGGCCAATTCCTTAACTAAGGCTACCTCTGTCCAAGTTCTCAAACTTCTTCACGAGAAGATCTTCTGCAAAATCAAGAACAATCACACTCCGTCTTCTCCTCTTACCAGTCACAAGGGGTGTTAAGATCATGGATTATTTCCATGTAACACTTTCCCTTTTGCAGTTTCATAGTGCATGTCCTTACACTCTCACATGAAAGCTCCACGCAACAGAGGAGGTTTCACGTCTTTCAGTATTGACCTCTACTCTCCTACCTTCTCCCAATCTATTATTTTGGGACTCTTTTTCTTTTCCATCAAGATTCTCATCTTTTCTTTTTTGTTCTATCCCCTTCTATTTCTTTTATTATCCTTCTAATTCTGATCACACATCAAACCAAGAATCACCATAGACCTCCAACCTCAATTAAACTCAAGACTACGTCAAAGATCATTAAAGATCACATCAAATAGCCTCAAATTCCTTTTTCTTTCTTCTTTCCTTTTCCATTCAAATACTACCTTTCTGTCATCATCAATCAATATAAACCTCAGCCTCAAGACTGAAATACCATTGATCTCTGCCTGGTAAGATCTCAAACCTCCAAAAGATCATCTGGGCCATCTAACCCTTGATTTTGTAAACGTCAGCTTTTTCCCAATCCATTCTACGTATCCCAAAGATGTTATTCTTCTCAAACTACCTACTATAGCTATTATGATTGGCTCTAGCTGTAGGATCTCATTTTCTCTGTTCTTTTATCCTTCTTAGTTTATGTTATCTTTAATTATTACCTGTTTCATGGTGTTCAGTTTTTCTGGTTCTTAGTTTTCTATAATCTAACTCAAAAGTTATCAGTTGCCAACCATTAGCTTTCCCCACTGGTTGCAGGCCATTACCTTGCCCCAATGGTCCCCAACCATGATATTTCCCAGAATGGTTGCTGACCATGAGCTTCCTGCAATGCTGGCTGTTCATTGGCAAAATTCCACCATTTTTGGCATTCAAGTCATCATCCCCCTGTGCTTTCAAATTCTTCAATGCTGAACCTTCTCTCCATTTTTTGATTATCATGCAGTGTCAACAACAAAAAAACCATCATGGTATAATACTGCTTGAATGTAGCCCCATCAAAAAACCCCGACTCTTCAATCAAGGTATTTCCAGCAGTGTCCCTGGCTTCAACTCCAACTTATCTTGATATCTCTTGTCCTACTGTAGAGTTCTAATGAATATCATCAAGTCAATAGATACTCATTGGAAAAAGAATACACAATTCCCTACAACAATCCCAGGTTCAATCACTGCCATCATATTGCATTAATCAACAGATCCACCCCACTACCTCTCTAGTCCCATCAAAGTCTTCATATCTACTACATGGCATATCAACCCTAGCTAGAGAGGTTTTTCTTCAACACCTTTCAAAAATTAACTTCCCTTGCTGTATTTTCAATTGGTCTGAGAATTTGGAATCAAATTTGAACCAGTTGTTCATGGGACTCATCATTAAACATTGGAACCATGCCCATGCACATTGTGCATTTTACAACTACCCATTGAACCCAGCGCATAAAACCAAATTCAACATTGCCATTGCCCTCAAGAGGTGGTTCATGGGCAGGAGATACAATATTAAATCCAGAAAATATCTTTCAGAAGCCCATTCAGCAACACAAAATCAGACAAGAAAATGCAGATGGTACAAACAAGTAAGCAATTACTTGCTATCATTGCATTGTATTTTTTACCCCAATTTTTTTCAAATGGTTTTTCCTCTACGTCAAATCAACAAACAGATATCTTGGAAACACTTGGATTACCAGAAAATCAGTCCAGTATATTCAGTGAAACACAATGTTGCTCTGATACTGAGGTCTCCAATTAAAATGTCTTCCAGAAGGTCCAGTGCCAATGGCAATCTCAAGGTTTCTCTTCCCTTGGTATCAAAATAGATAAAAAACTTGACAACACGAAGGCTGAAAAACTTGGTAGAACGTACAAATGTGTTCATTCAATGTGGATGATGAGAAAACCTTCAAACCTCCAAGAAAAACTCACAAAGGTGCCACAAAGACTCCCCAGAAACTGTTATAATCCTGATTTTATTTCTTCCCTTTCTCAAGAGGGAAAACAGCTTTTGGATATGCAGCCTCCAATTGACCTTGCCTTCATAGTTTCCAAACTGAAACCTTAAATTATTCTTAGATCTAAAGGCATGTTACAATATTGATTCTTGTGATAATAGAATGAACAGAATGTTCAACTCTCACAATTTTAATCCATAGACTCTTGAAAGGATATACTACATCAGTTATTTTTGTCATCAGACGGACCTGTGTTTTCAAATCACATAAATATAATTAAAGCATGAACATATCCAAAGTTATTTAACTAATTTATCCATTCTACATTGTGTAATTATCATGAACATAAATTTAACAACCCATTTACTTAATAGCTTCTTCATGCAATGATGTGATGTGATACACACCTGTGAAATATAATGCTGCTTTGGGAAACCACACACATGTATGAGTATGGTCCATCAAGCACGTTTGGGTGCCTTTTAAACTTAATCATTTTTTTCAAAGTGCAAGTGGGGCCAAAGAAACCAATATTGGTGCCTGGCCATCCACTTTGGGCGCCCTATCAACCTCCGCTTGGCTCATGGTCAAATGCGATTGGAGCCTTCTCAACCTGGGTTGGGTCCCAATCAAAGCTTGGCACATAAATTCAATGGAATGGGAGAAAATGGAGAAACAAACAAAGGGGAAAAAACAAAACAGTAAAAAAAGACACACTAGACATAAACTTAAAGCAATGGGAGGGTCATGATACAAAAACAAATCAGTTTTGAAGTTGAAATGATAGGAAAGGTAAGAGATGACCTACCTTGAACAAAGCTTGTGGTGATTGGCTGCAATGGGGGTGCGCCAAGCTTTGATGTGGATGAAAACAAAGTTGAGAAGGCGCCAAGATTTACCCCCATGCAACCTACCCAATCAAGTACTCTGGGTGCGTAGACAACCTTAAATTGGCGCATTTCAATCTTAACTTTACAAGGTGCCCAAACGCACATTATAGACCATAGGTGTATATGGCCATGGCAGAGGCCCAAAACAAAATTTTTCCTCAAAAAAATACACCTTTGGGTTGCAATATACACCCCATTTGCAAATGTATATGCCACCCTGGACGTGAGGGGGAAATATACAGTGTTGAACCTGAAATTCTTGCCCCACCATATTTGGCCACAAGAAAAAGAATGCATAGTGATGCAAATGCACAAATATACTTTGTCGAACCAGAATGTATGTTGCATATGTGACATACAGGGTGTAACTTCTTTTGGAATGGTAGCACAAGTTACACCGTTTCAGCCTCCTGAATTCCAAGACCCTTGCTATCCTTTAGCTACCAGAGAGGATAAAATAAATAATAAATATATTACTCAATAAATGCAGAAAAAAATCTGTAAAATATTTGGATAAATCTTATTGCAAGGTTGATTGATTTGGTTACGGTTTAATATTATAAATAAATATTAATAAACTGATTATCAGATAAATGAAAAGAGGGGCCACAATGCTATTGGGGATCTTTAACACCTCTGTTGAGGGAATTCACTTTGAAAACACATATATCTGGTTACTGTGGAACCTTTCATTCATATTCTTAAAGGATATATTGCCCAAAGATAATATGTATATAAAATACAAATTGGAGTGGAAGGGATTTGTAACCAAGCTTCCAAGACAGAGAAAGGATAATATTAATAACTGGTATATTATTTAATCCTTTGAGTATCTGTTTGGGACATGAACTGATGGGTTTAAACGTTTTACTGAGGTTAAAAGGTTTTTCAACAATTTAAATTGATGAAAAGGGTTTGGGGGTGGATATTATTGATCAGACTAAAGCCAAAAATCACTTACTTGACTATTTATTACCTTGGCACTGTGTCTTGATGTAAATATAACTGGGTCTCTGGGTATCAATATCCTCAAAAGAGCTCTTTATTTATAGCTTTTTGAGTCCCAATATTCTCCTTCTGAGGGATACAGGGCTCAAAGGGACAGAAAATAAGGCTAGCAGGGTAACCAGTGGTAGCCTGTCACGTTTTCTTGGTGCTGTAGCACGGGTAACATCAAATTTCACAGGCTATGGGAATTATTCTACCTTTTAATTGATGTTTGGACGTGTGAATAACACTAATCTGTCCATATTATTTATTACTTAATTAATTATCCTTAGTAAATTTTCCCAGTATGTTAATAATTTTTTTAATAAAAGTTCCTACAGGTAATCTGATGTCAAGTGGGTTCTCATTATGTATTAACTGATTGGAGTAAAATCATGATATTGATTTTACTCATTATTTTCTAAATTCTGTTGATCTAATAAAATAATTACTTAAAAATATAATTTATGAGAATTCATGTAATATTTTTACAAAATTAGTTTTCTTAGTATTTCACAAAAAATACTGGTGCCTTTAAGTTATCAAAATTTGTACATTGAAGTATTTTAATATATTTTTACAAAAAGTAGTTACCTTATTTTCGACATTTTTGGTATTTTTGGTTATATCAAAAAAAATACGTATATAGGTTATTTAAGAATTTTTATATAGTTTTATGTATTTTTAGACTATCTACTACCCACGGGAAAATTTATTACATATGTAGAATGTTCCCGTGTAGTTTGTAGCATATTTACATGGTACCTGGGCTTCTGAGGCCGCCTGTCACCCTTTCAGCCCATAGTCCTGCGGTTGCGTAATTTTCAGAGGCCCGGGCAGTGTAAACGCCTTGTCAGGGCATGCTGACAGGGTGGCAGTGCTGATGCTCAGCCATGCGCGGGTTTATTGGTTGCTGCGGCTGCGTGCCCTAATTGTGACAGAACACATTTCCATGTTTAACTCCTTAAATATACACAAAACCTCAATTCTGACTGAAATTTAGGTGTTAAACCTTTACGTGAAAATGTGACTGAAATATTTAATTGGCCAAAAAGAGCCATAGTGGTGCCGTGGTATTTTGTTCTTTTCTTCCTTTAATTATCAAAAATATAAGGAGTTGGATTTCAAGGGTGGGGTCAGTGTGTTACTCTACCTAATTTTGGGTTGAGAATCCATTTCTGTACCAATATTCATTTATTTCCTACTCTGTCTCAAGTTAATTTCAATATTCTTATTTTTATGTTATTTTTGTTACTTTTGCAGCTTGGTCTGCAATATTTGCAAGCCTACAAACCAGGCTTCTGAACAGAGCCTAAAGGTTTGCATGTTGGGTGACCAACAAACAAATTGTAGGTGATTCATTCCAACACTCTTGGATAGGGCTTGAAAAAAGGATTTTATAGTGTATCAATTGTGTCCTGGGGCTACTAAAGTTATTACCCATTTTTGTAAAGCGGGAATGGTGCTGATACAAGTGATCTTGGCACCAATCAAAGTGCCCTTTACACCAGGCCAACATTGACTTGGCACCTGGCAAAATAATTCTGGCACCTGGGAAAGTTAATTTTGGCATGTACCAAAGCTGGTTTCCTTGGCCTGCATAACACATAATAATACTTGAAAAAAAAATTGTGGAAGTCAGGAGGTAGGGAAGATGGTCAATTTGGTGCAAACAGAGCTTGATTGGCATCAAGGGCAGCTTTATTGAGTGCCAAGTTTTAGCCCCCACAAGCCTGACCTAATCAAGCTCTCCCTGGGCACCAATCCAAGTGCCACTAGACGCATGCCAAGTTAAACTTGGAAAGGCACCCAGATGGGCTTGATACACCATACTTTGGCCCGTCAGTGTACAACTTGATTTGAGTGCACTCAACATGGGCATTGACCAGATGTACTCAATGTGTTTTATCTCAGCTACTTGTCATACAACCCCATTCATTGCACACCAAAAGGGTGCTGGCCTCTGGCCGCTCATTGTACAACTCTGGTTTGAAGCACTCCACTAGGGTGTGGGCATAAGAACTTGGTTTTTGCATGCTGGCTCCCCAGGGTGAAAATTTGTTTTGGAGCACTTCACAAGGGCATGGGCATAATGCACTTGGGTGTGGTATGCTGGCCACCTAGCATACAACTCCATTCTGGAGGACTCCTTAGCTGGATGGGTTGCCCAGCACATAACATTAATTTAATTTTCCACCACATCATCCAATTTGTCCCTCAAGAAGGAGAAGATAGAAAACCATGAGAAAAAAAAAACAACAACCAAAAAAATATACTATCAGTTTCCAGAAAACTGTCCACATTTTTCATCAATTTTGTACTGTTTTTTTGTCCTTCTTTTTTTTCCCTCAATCTAATTTAAACTGGTAATTCATTCAGATTTATCTGTCCGCCTTTTTCTTTTTTCTGCCCTATTTTTGACCATGACTTGTCCACATTTTAATTTTGGCATAGAAAATTTTTTGAAGTGACCAGCACCAAATGGTTGATGGAGTCAAGGCAGTATGGGTTGTTCAATGGAGTCAAAGCCACAGCCCTGCCTCCTGTCTGGTTTGAGAAAACCCCAGACAGGAAGCCTGATACTGGTGACCTGTCATACAAAATCCTGTGAAGGGTATTTTAACCATTCATGTCCAGTTTTTGCCCAGGGCTGTCAGAATTTTACAGCAGCTTGTCCAACTGGACATGCACACCCAAAAATGAAGAATGTTTTCTGGAAACTGATAGTATATATTTTGGAGAACCCCAAAAAAGGATGGGTTTCCAAGGAGACACCACTCATTTAATTTTCCACCACATCATCCAATGAGTACCTCAAGCATAAAAGGTTAAACTTCTGGTAAAACTTGCTATGCTACAGGTTCAATCCAAGCTTCACCAGTGATGTTACTCCTGGATAGTGAAGCTTTCTGCTCCTGTGTTGGATAATCATGTTTGGAAAAACAGGATCCCAATTGGAACGGAAACATAATACAAGAAACTCAGGATAAATTCAGCAGCTGCAACACTTCCCTAAATGATGTTGGAGTATGATCCGCAGATATCATACTCCCCCATTCTAAAGAATTACTCAAAATGAAAAATGAATTTTAAGTATTTAAAAATTGAATATCATGCTCTAAAAAACCTTCCAAAAGCCAGGTTTATCACTACTATGGACATTCTGAAGGGTTTTGAAAAAAATACCTGTCAGTCCTGATAGCTGGAAATTCACAAGGATCAAACGCCACTTAGTCATATTAGAGTATCTAAGGATGCCTTTTGGTATCAAGAATGACCACTGTGACTTTCAGAGGATGATGGACAAAGTGTTAGGATTATTCATTGGAAAAGGTTGGATGATGGTTTAAATTGATAATTTTATCATATATTCTGATGATAGGAGAGCCTCTAACATGAAGAAGGTTTCTAGCTGTGAAACTGAGGAGAATTCTAATAGGACCACTGGTAAAAGTTCTGGCCTTCTCCAAAGTATTTTTGAACCCAAGAAAAGATGGGGAATCATCAATGTGGACTTTTAAACTGGATTATCCCCTGGTGAAGCTTATTCATAAAACTCATTCCTAGTTATAATAGATATTTTCTACAAGAACTCTATGTTTCTACCTAACCATAAGGAAGATAATTCTATCATAGTAGCATTACTCTTATGGAACAGTCTCATTGCAGATGTAGGATTCCCCAAAATTATTATTAGTGACAGGGAACCCAAATTCAGTTCTGAATTCCGGAGGAATCTCAATGATATTTTTGAAAATAACCTAGCCTTCTCTACAGATTATAAGCCCCAGGCTGATGGATCAGCTGAAAGAATGATCCAAAATCATCAAGATATGCTTGAAAGATTCTGTTGCTTTGGTCTAGAGTAAAAGAATTCTGACGGATACTGCCACAACCAAGTTAGCCTGCTACCCACCTGGGAAATAGATTATAATAGCTGCAAGAATTTGGCCACTATGGAAGAACCCTATATACTGGAAAGAGGATTGATTCCTAAGCTTCATAAAGACAAACTCAACCAGAAGTTAACTAATATACACTCAACATCAATTGATATCAAAAATATGATAGATATGGCTAATATGCATGATGCTAAGTTTTTTTGATATTACGTTGAGTACAACCAGCAGAGATGGTATGAAAACCATGAACAACTGGATTGAAAAATTGGATATTAACTCTTAGTTTCTACCCCCAATTTGAATAATTTAGCTTGGAATAGCATGTGAATATTTGGGTTGAGTTCTTTGGTTGAAGGACTTAACAGATGAGGATTGTAATCTTATCACGCTAAGAGAAGTGGATACAGGAGTCAGATGAGGGGCACTCTGGTTCAATGTAAGTAAGAACAAATTGTTGAATTTCACCAGATCAGACACAGATTTAAATAGTGTTAGAGCAACGTGTCTGACTAGTTTGTGACAAATAATATATTGAATTGAACAAGTTTTATAAGAATAAATGTGAAACACAAGATGTTACAAGATAGCTTCAATATTAGGAATAGGCCCAAAATAGATGAAAGATAATGGAGGCACCAGAGTTGATACTTCCATACCCACATAAAGAATTCACTAAACATTCATACTTAGGGTTAGAGTTTCTGTAGGTTAAGATAAAGAAAATACTAGAAATAAGACTAACTTGCTTATTATACAGATGACACTATACATAACATTTACAGAATAAGGAAAGAATATAAATCTTAATAAGTGGTTTCACTCTATTATTAGGAAACACAATATAAGACTAGGTTTTTAACATAAGAAACTTAGACCAGCTTTTTCAAGACCCTTTACTATCAAAAAAATCCATCTTAAGAATCATGTAGAAGTAACTCTAATTGATGAATGTTACAGGAAAAATACAGTCTTCCCAGTAAGTTGTATCAAAAACTACTATAACAGAGAAGCAGTAAAACCCCATCACCAGAGATAAAAGTTGCAGATGATCCTGATAAACACAAATGAATACTTGGCAAGATGCTCAACTATGGGTGTACAATATTCAATTATCATAAAACATAGATTTTGAGGATACACCAAGCCATTGAGAGGGAGAGAGAGGCATAGGATAGTTGACTAGATTCTTGAGGGCATGCAGGGGGATACTTCAGGAGGTGCTGCATGTTGATCCAGGGGTAGATGATGGATTGTACTGAGTACTGAGGTTGGCTGATGGTTCAGTATGGCTGAGGATACTGATTTAAGTTGTGGTTATGACAGAAGTAAAAAATTATGTTCAGAGCTGCAATCCTTGGGATCAATTATCTTACTTAAAGGGAAAAGTCCCCCAAAAGAAGAGATACTCAGACCATCAAAAGTTAAGGAACCCAAAAGATTGGGACCACATGCCTAGCCCAGAAATTGAAGAAGCTGTATCAAAACTATATACAGAGGCTTTCAATACCTTTTCTAAGAATTTGACTCACAATTTCAGTGTTGTAAGGAAACCCTTGAATAACATTTATGGGAAATAGGACAAGTTAAAAATGAACATTAAAAAATTAATCCAATCCCAATCCACTAAAACAAAAAGAAATGAGTTGAAAGTAAAAAAAAGAAGAGACCACATGAGCTTGAAAAAAGTAGCTCAGAGTTACCTATTCCACCCTCCAAGAACAAATTCTTTAGTCAGTTGATCACATTAAGGCAGAATTTAAGAAAATATGTTAGATTTAAAGGGCCTGATTTTATTAACAGGAATAAAACCAGCAAATACATACAAGTTGGTTAAAGAGATGCAGTGCATAAAACTTATAATGAAGAAAAATCTCATACCCAGCTACTATAACGTCAAATTCTGAACACTATGTGAACAACTGATATTGTGAAAAGTTGAATATGCTAGACTACCTCCTCTGATGATGCCAGGATACCTCTTAAGTTGAGAATTACAAGGAGTTAAAAGATGGGGAAAGTGAGTAAAGCGTTTGTAAAAAGAAGTATTGCACCAAATTAGCTAAACCGCTGCGTGAATGGGTTGTTCCTCTTGGAAGCACTCAATTGTTGATAAGTATTGATTGGATTGGACTGTTTAGTTTGATCACGTTGAGTATTGAGTGCTTCAAAATTGAAAAGAAGAAAGTCGACGCCCTCCTCCTCTCAGGTTTCTTGGAACCCCAGACTAAATACCCCTTGTCTTGCACCAACCGGGTGTGGTATACTTAATAGGTGTATTGAATACAGGCTAGCCGGTAAAACTTGGAGACCACATGTGTGGGCGTATTGGTGAAAATTAAGGAGAATGGGAAAAATGAAATTTACAGCGTAAAATAATATAAAATAATAAAATAATAAAAGTGGAAGGAAATAAGGGAATGTGTCAACATTTATGTCAACAACAAAATAACTCTCACTCCTCCAACTCATCTAATCAATAAATATGACTTATTGAGTAACAAGCTTGGTTTGGAATTCAGTATGATCTCATATATTTCAAAATTAATTTAAATAACCCTCCAGTTATTCACTTGGAAGAATGTAGACCAACTATATTCACTAGTAATTCTAGTGTTGCCCCTAGGTCAGGAAAAGCCATGAATGAATGTTATAGACCCATTCCTACTCCTGAAGTGAAGCACGCTTTGAAGTTGATTCTCCTACCACTGAATGGCTCATTTGTTCGAGAGAATGAGAGTATGACCATATCAGATTCATCAAGTTGATTGAATATACTCTTGCGTCTTATGAACTCCCTGATACTATTGATGTGGTGACACTACCCAGGGTTTCTGAAGTAGTAGCCCTTGATTGGTTCATTAATAAAAGGAAAGAAGTAGGATCTTCAAATTGGAGCTCTTGTAAATAACTGATCAAAGAACAGTTTGGAACCAGAATGTGGAAAAGAAAGATGATGAAAACTTTTGAAACTTATCAGCTTGGCCCATCTAAGGAAAACCCCTGTTATAATTATGGCCAGCAATTAGCTTAGGCCAATGAGCAGTATTTAAAGCAAAAGAAATGCTGGACACCTGGTCTCAATAATTGCTAATGGGCTCTCACAATGGGGCAATACATTGGATGATATTGGTTATGAATTTGATTCAATGATGAATGAATGATGGAAAACAGCAGGGAAAAGTGCGCCTTAAATGCAAAAGATTGGCCTCTTGTGAGCCCATGATACAAAAAAACAAAAGGCAAATTTTCCGCCCCAAAAGAGCTCTACAGGCTCTACAGGCCTTGTTACTTGGTTTGGGCTGCATCAGCACGCATGGTGTCAGTCCCTGTACCCTTACAACCAGCCTATTCTGGTCATTTCTGGTGTTTCCACTGTAATGGGTCTGAACCAGCCCCTTAGCTGTTCAAACCCCTGGCCAATTGTCTGTTAAAACCCACCCTGTTACCTCACATGCTGGCTGGTTGCCTCATGCAACCAGCCCCTGGCCATAAAAATGGCCAGGTGGGACCCAGGACACACCTGGGTCCATTTTTAACCTCACCTGGGGGGGTGTGACTGGCTGACATGCCATCCCCCCCCTCTTTCTCACAGATCCCTGGAGGGGGCGGTCAAATCCCCCTACCAGGGCCCTGGGGGTTGATACCCCCAGGATGTTGTCATACGTAAGTGGGCTGGGGGTGGTCAAATCCCCTCAGCCCCGTGGCTCCTCCCCCTTGATAAAGGGGGGGGGAGAGCACCCCTATTGTTTGATTGTGGGAGGGTGATCAAGTCCCCACAACCGCTGGTTTCCTTGTTGTTGCCAGCCTAGCCACAGAAATTTGGTGAGAGGGTGATAAGGTCCCCCCCCACCCTGACCGGTTGCCTCTTTTGGCCGGTTGATGGCTGGTTCAACCCAGCCAGCCCTCCTCCTCCCCCTTGCAATGGCAAGCAAGGGGAGGGGGAGGGGCTGGGGCCATTGGTCCCAGCTTGGCAGCTCCAAAAGCTGGCGGCCACTCAGCCCGGCAGCGGCAATTGGCTTCACAGCCACGACCAGGGTGGGGGGACTCCATTTTGAGTCCCTCTGCCCCCTACAATGGCCCCATGGGGACCATTGGGCCCCATAAACAGGCCAAAAGCAAAAAAAGCAGCCTGGAGCAGGCTGCAACATGGGAAGCAGCCCCAAATTGGCTGGGACACAGGCGGCCTCCCCAATTGGCCGCCACAAGCCCAAAAAGTGAGTTGAACATACTTTGGCGGGCCAGCCCGTCTGGCAAAGTATTTCCCAAATAAACCTTGGGCCCAATTATGCTCCTACAAGCCTATCTGGCTGTATTTGCCCATATACCCAACCCGGCCAGTTAGGGCCTGTGTACCAATAGGCCTGTTTCAGGAGTTTTGAGGCCAGTTTCCCCAAATCCGTGACATCCACACAGGCACGTATGGTCCGTGTGTGTTTCCAATGGGCCGCAGAGGCCCACATGTGCATCCCATTTGGATTACACTTTTATTTATCACACGCATAAGTGCATACATCCTTTGTCAGCCATGAGACATTTGCACTTGTCCAAATGTCTGGAAACTCATATGTCCTGCTGGTATAGTGGCTAAGTACTAGGCTCACTTCCCAGTATCTGATACCAAGGTCACTGGTTAAAACCACAATGGAGACAATAATGAAAATTTTGAGTAGTTTTGTAATTATATATTAAATCTTAATAATATTATATAATGTTGTATAAGTATGTTTTTATGAGTATGGATTATGGAATTAAAACCTTGATAATTTATATTATCAAGAAGGGGACCCAATATAGCTTTAAATTAAGTTATGAGGACTCAGATGCGTCCCAATTATTGATATAGAAGTTCCCAAAGTGTTTCCTCTCTTTGGGAAGGAGTTACAGTAATCATATTAACCCATACTCTCTATACTGTATAAATTAATTACATATTTAATATCATCCCTTTTGGGATACATTAATACCTTAATATACTAATCTGAGCCTTGAGTGCGTCCACTCAGAAGGCTCAGGGTTTATTTGGGAGTCATGGTAATCATATTAACCCATACTCTCTACTCTGTACAATTAAATTGCATAATTTTTACCTTATCCCTCTTTGGGATGTAATTATAAGTAATACTCCCTCTGTACACTTAATAAATCTTACTGAGCCTTGAGAGAACTCACTCAGAGGCTTTAGAACTTAATTGTAAGCTATGAACCTTCTAGTAGCACTGCCAAGAGTATATACCCCTTGTAGGTATAGTATAATTATAAAGTAATTACTTATTTAATACTATCCCCTTTTGGATGTAATAATGTTTTAATATACTTCACTGAGCCTTGAGTGCGTCCACTCAGAGGGCTCAGAGCTCATCTGTAGGCTGTAAAACTTTTAATAAACATTGCAAAGAGTATACATACTCTATGTGTATAGTATGAGTTAAGATACTTATTATTAAAATTAAACTATTTGCCAAGGTATTAAGCTACATGAAATAAATATAAATAATCATTATGATGGATTCTAAGGCTTCTATACCGTCCATCTGAGTGTTTTATAAGTCCTAATACCCAGTAAGTAACCTTTTAGTAAGTAAAATGAAAACTTTACCTTGAAAATCCTTCCCAATGGGTACTAGTTCTTCATTACCCATTGGGAATGATGTAATGATGTCTTGGGCCTTTGAGGACGAAAACAAGGAGAGCCTGACACTCCCCTGGTGATTACTAGAGTCCCCTGAGGGCTCCTGTTACCTTAAAAGAGCAGGGTATTTAGCCTATAGCCCTTTCATCATCCAATTTATATTATTATTTGAACAAGAATACAAGCAAGAGTTAACAAGCCCATTAACCTTAATCTCAAGAAGAAGATTGACTTGGGCTATAAAATTTGGTATTAAATTCAATCAATAACCTATTTGGCAACACCAATTTCGAGTGGAAGGTTTCACTTGGATAAGTAACCCCTGTGTGTTACTCTTTAAAGGGTCTGAGCTTATTTATAAGCAAAGCTCCTTTTGGTCTTACTCCTTTAAGACTAAGGCCCCTTACCTTTTATAAATGTTTAAGGTGTGGCTATTTACTCATAATACCTTGGTATTATTCGAATCTGTAAACGTTTAAAGTTACTGTTTGGAATATATAAGTCAAAACTAATTTAAATATTGGTTTTTCTTTATTCTTTTTCAGGTTTAACCACAGCTAGGTATAGCAATAGAGGTTAAATCCCTGACATATTTTAACCAACCCCACAAATGGTTTCTGGATCAGGAAAAAAGTTTGGATGCTTCTAAACCTGATGCTGATAAAGAGGAAATAAATGAAAGAGTTCTGAACCTGTTTCCAGTTCACCTTAAGCTTAGTTTGAGATGTGGAGTTCCAATGAATTCTGAACTTTCCACTCTTATTGGTATCCTGGAAGAGACTACTGACATGAATGGACTAATAAAAAAGTTTAACAAGCCCAGAGACCTGAAAATCAGGAATAAAGAGGAATAAAATATTAAAACTAACTTATCTTATAATCCTAACAAGAAAGTCTAGAAGACCTCAGAAACTAAACAAAAATAGTTCTGGAATTTCAATCAGAAAGGCTATGTTAGAATTCATTTCCCTCAAAACAGGAGAAGGACCAATCCTACAGAAGCAGAGGAGTATGATAATGACCTGATCCTCAACTGGGTGAAACTGATGGATCAATTTCTGAATCTTCATTGATTTTTACCAACCCCATCAATTTAATTGAAGGGAGAATAGAAATTTCCCTCAAGATAAACTTTGTAAATGAAGATTCCAACTTTCCTCAAAAATGGAATCCTAACATGAAAATTGACAATGTTTCTTAAAATAAAATGTTAAATCTTAAAACCTCTTCCAGTAAAGTTTTCACCTGTGGTAAAACTTTCTAATCCATGTGATTAATCCAAGGTTTCATGGGGAAGTTACCCCTGGACAGTTGAGATTTCTGCTCCTGTGTTGGATAATTTTATTTATAGAAAAAGGATCCAAATTGGAACAAGAACCTTTTACCAGTACCTAAGGCTAACTTTAGCAGCTTCAACTCTTCCCTCCATGCTATGGAGTGTGGTCTTTAGATGTCATACTTCCCTATTCTAAAGGATCACTCAGACTGAGAATTGAATTTGTAGTAATTCAAAATTAAGTATGTGATTACTCTATTTTCGGAAATGATTCTCTTTGCCTGTATGGAATAGATGTTTTCCAAAGCAAAGATCAATACTCTTCTTCAGGAGAAGATTGGAACAACATGTTACAAAAATTTTATATAAATGCTTAATCTTCTGATTCTACTTATTGGAAACACTTGGAAAATTTTAATCAAGAATACTTCTCCCAAGTAGTTTTCAATTCCCAGCTCAGTGAAGACCCAAAATGGGACATACTCAAAGTTTGCTTTGAAATTCAAAATACCTTCTGCATCAAGGATTATCCTTTTGTTAATTTCAAAGGACATGATATGATTATGACCTTAACCAATAAACCTCCTTACCCCCCAATCTTTGGAAATCTTCTGACCCATCTAGTCAAAAGTCTAGGGCTGCTTTAGAAGCTCAAATACAAGATTTAATTGACCTACAAGTTTCATGGAAATTAGGACACAATGAACAAGTCAATTTTACCACCACAATAATTATAGCTTGACATAATTATAAGTACAGAATGGTTGGAGTATTGAGAATTTTCAATAAATAGAATCAAAATGAGTATTATCCTATCCCAAGGATTTATCATGCTCTGCAAAAACTTTCAAAGGCCAAATTTGTCACTACTATGGACATGTTGAAAGGTTCCAACAAAAACCTATCAGTCCTAAGAGTATGAAATTCACAAGTATCATATGCCACTTAGGTATATATTAGTAGCTGAGGATGAATTTTGGTATCAAGAATACCAAATCTCACTTTCATAGGATGATTGAAACAGTCCCAGGATTTTTTATCAAACAGTGTTGAATGATGGTATACATTGATGAATTGATCATCTATTCCAATGATTTGAATACCCACATCAAAGAAATAATGCTTTTCATTAAAACCATCTCTGCAGTGGGATTTAAAGTTTAAATGAAAAAGTGTAACTTTGGATATGAAGAACCCAAAGATTTAGTTCACATTGTTCCTGGAACAACTCTAACTTCTGGCCAAAGTAAAATAGCTTCTTTAATGAATAGGCCCATGCCTCAGAATAAGAATTAACTGCTATTTTTTCAGTTTTTGCAGCTCATAAACAAAGTAAAGATTTCAGCTTACTGATACCAGGAACTTTTCCATCCTTTAGCTACAACAAGAGATATTGGCGTTGGAATAATAAAGATTCCAAGAAAATTACATAAAATCCTCAAATGGTTGATCTAGAAGCAATTGAAAAGTTTAAGTGGTTTGGTTGGATCAAATTGATTTAAATATATTTTTCAAGAGGGGCAACAGTTTATGCAAACAGGAGATCTTTATTAGATAACAACCTATTTTCAAGGGGCTGTCTCAAACTGTGTAAAGACCTTGGGACAATGAGGTCCTAAGTGATTACTCAAAAGGTGTTTACTCAAGGGTATTGGTTGAGCTGGCTGACTCACAGAACTTATGCCTGGAGGCAAGGAGGAGATAACTTAATAATTTAAGCAGGCAATCCAAGAAACTTGCAGAAATTCAGGGTTTAAAGGGTCTCAGGACCATTGTTGGTGATATTGCTGATATTCTTCAATGGAATTAACAATGGGTTTATAGTTGAAAATTATAATACCAGACTGAGGCCATAAATCACTTTTTTATCTTGAATAAACACTTGATCACAGTTTTCAAGGGGTCTGAATTGATTACTCAAAAATTACTGGGGTTTAAACCATCTAAAAGGGGCTTTTTATATACCTTTCTAGGCTAATAAGAACTTTCCAGGGCATGTAGAGAGGGTTGTGCTTGTTGGCTGAGGCTGGCAGGCTAGGTAGGGCTATTTTAGCATGTAGTATTGGTGCTTTCGGCTGGCTAGCCTTGCCTGTGTCATACTTCCACGTGAAATAATTGTCAGAAGGTATTTAAATATTAATTTGTTATTTTTATGGTTCTCACATATTTCCTTGTTTTGCATTACTTTCATTAAAGTGGCATGGGTAAAAGTGGTTATTTGGAGATTCTAAGCCATTTTCTGCACATGTTGGTAATTTTTGATAATTTTTTGGTAAACTTCTTGATATGTTTTGTGGTTCATAAAGATTTGGCTATCCCTTTTACATGACAACCTTGATTATTGTTTCTCCCAATTGATTTGCTTTTTTATTCAATCCTCTCAGGTTTCAAACATCTCCCTATCAGTCAGTCAACTTGTTACAGATGCATGATGTATGCATTCAATTTGTAGCATGCTCCTGCGGTACCTGTGTGTCAGAATTATTACAGCTGATGTTGACACGCGCTGGCTTGACAGCTGCGCGGGGGAATCCATCATCAGTAATTTTGCATGCAGTTTTCTTGAAATGCGTCTACATACTTAGTGTCAGGCGTGTGTACCCTTGCTGTATAAATGCGGAGCTGCGCGCAGGAATTGTGAAATAACACAAATCCTCCTGTAACTCCTAAAATATACACAACACCTCAATTCTGACTGAATTTTAGGTGTGAAGCCTATACATGGCATTGTGTGTAAATTATTAAAATGGCCAAAAGGTGTTATTTTGGTGCCATGGTTCATTGGTCTTTTTTTTCTGGAATTTTTTAAAAATGTAAGGAGTTGGAATTCAAGGGTGGGATCATTGAGTGACCCTACCTAATTTTGGGTGTGGAATCCATTTCTGCAAGATTTCCCAATCCTTCTAATCTTATTTTTTTTCTGTTTTCAATCTGCTTTGAAAAGCGGCTCTTGTCAACTAGCAAGCTGACAAAAGAGCCAATTTTGCTCTAATTACCAAGATTTTGTATGATATCTTCAACAAAAACACATTATTTGAAATGACTCATGACAGGCTAAATAATTATGAGGAACTCAAGATAGCTATGACTACTGCACCTGTGTTGATTCAACTGGATTATACCAAGACCTTCAAACTTTAAATAAATTACAGTATGGAAGTTCTAGGAGCTTCCTTGCACCAGGAAGTATTAGAAAATGATAAACCAGTAGAGAAGCCTATACTCTTTATATCCAGACAAGTTACGGATACTGAAAAGAGGTACATTGGCAGCCAAATTGAATTTCTTGCTCTATTTTGGGAATTAGAGAATCTTCATTATCAATCCGGAGGTAGTGATTTAAAGTTAATAACTTACTTTAATGAGGTAAGAACTCTAACAATAAAAATAATCCCTGAAGGAACCTTTCAAGTTGGCAGATAGCCATGGAACATTATAGAGGCCAAATGACCATATTCAACCAAGCTGGAGCCAAACATCGAAATGCTGAAAGCTTAAGAAAGAATGCTGTACCCAATGACCTCAGCAATCCTGCTCATCAGCAAGAAGACCATGATATATTTATTATAATGAACATTGACATGTTTAACATTGAATCTCCCCTGTTAGGAATTCACATTTGTGAACTTGATGAATATTTTTTCAACTCAATCAAGGAGGCTTATAACCATTATATGAAAACTGTGGCCACCATTATGGAAAGTAATTCACCTCCATCTGAACTTATTTATAGCTTAACTGAACCTATTCTCATTACAGAGCTGGAAGATTCACAATATGGGATGTTGTATTATACTATAGGTATCAAATCTCAAGTTTCATATTATTGAATAAGGAAGAAAATATCAAGCTGGTCTCAACTGATGGTCATGATTATTTTTTGGGTGGTCATCTATGTATTGACAGAACCCTAGATGAACTCAAAAAAACTGCCTAGTGGATTAATTGGATAGACTCTACCATCAAGTATTTTTCTATCTGTGGAACATGAAAGAAATCTAATAGGACCAACTGTAAAAGGTTTGCCTCCTCCAAAAGATTGATGAACCCAAGATAAGATTGTAAATCCTTGAAATTGACTTTATAACTGGATTACCTCCAGGAGAAGCTTATTCCTACAACTCAGTTCTAGTTATAATAGATAGAGTTTCCAAGAATGCTAACTTTCTACCTAAAAATAAGGAACATACAGCTATGGAAGTAGCATTCATATTCTGGAACAGGCTCATTGCATATGTAGGATTCCCCAAAATCATTATCAGTGATAGAGGCCCCAAATCCACTTCTGATTTCTGGAGGAATCTCCATGATATGTGAAAAACTGCCTTAGATTTTACAAAAGCTTATCACCCACAGACAGATGGATTAGCTGAAAGAATAATTCAAGTGCTAGAATATATGCTCCATGGATCCTCTTCCTTTGATATAGAATAAAAAAAATGCTGATGGATACTGCCATGATTGAGTTAGCTTTCTACTGGCCTTGTAAATAGATTATAAAATTATCAATCATTCTACTACTAAGGAAGCACCCTATATACTGGAAAGAAGATGTATTCCCAAGCTGCCTAAGGATGAACTCAATAAGCAGTTAACAATTATACTCCAAACATCAATTTATTTCAGAGATATGATAGATATGGCTAATACGCATGCTGCTAAGTGTATTCATGATTCTTTTGAGTAAAAAAACAGAGATGGGATAAAACCAACAAGGAACCTGATTTTGAAATTGGACATCAAGTCTTAATTTCTACCACCAATATCAATAATTTAGTTGGGATTGGGAAACTAATACAAGTGTTTATTGGACCCTTTAACATAAACTTTCTTCATGCTAAGAATGCTGTAGAAGTGATTGTAAGTGATGAACTTGGCAGGAAACATCCATTCCTGGAAGGAATTCTTATCAAACACTACCACCCCAGAGAATGAGTTAATAACGTTTACCAGAAATACCATTTTCAGAAGATCCTGATAATGAAAAAGGGAAAGTTAGGAAAATCCTCAAATAAAAATAAGAAGATATTAGACTTTAACCAGTCAGGTACAAAGGAGAATCAACTTGTAAAGATGAATGGTTTCCTGAAAAAAACATCCCAGATGGACCTATACACATGAAAAATTTCAGGGAAAGCAGAAGAAATTAGGCCTAATTGTTTTTCAGATATAACCATATCTTGGAGTGGGGGAATGTCAGATTGATACTTAAGCAGAAAAAATTTTCAAAGTATAAAAAAATAAATAAGATAAAAATTTTAATAAAACACAGAAGTAGTAGGATACAATAAATATTATTACAAAAATACATTCTTTTGCAAAAACCACGTGCAAATTTTTGAAAAAAGAGCATAAATTCACGCACAAAAATCCCGCAAGTTCATATGCAGAAAGGCTCAAAATTCATCACTTCTGCAACACTTTCAGCTCTCTAATACCAGGAAACTTGCATTCCTTTAGATACAGAGAGTGATAAAAATACTTGAATAAGAATATTCCAAAGATAAATACTTAAAATGCTGAAATAACAAATATTTTAAGAGCTTGTGCAAGGTTAAATTTGTATGGTTATTTTTTTGAATATATCATAAAAAGAGGGTCCACATTTTTATACTAATGGGGATCTTTAAAGACAGAAAAGCACTCTTCAAGGGGACTCCTTGGGCAGTTCAATAGCCTTGGAATGATGATCTTTGCCCTCTAAGGATGTATTTACTAATATGACCGGGAAAGACAGCACACAGGCCCAGGCATGAACAAAAAAAACTCATTCTGAGTAATAATTCCACAGAAAGCTTGCAAATATTCAGATAAATGGTTTCATAACCATTGGGGTTGATTGCTTGACTATAATTTGGTGAATCAGCTTGATTGGTTCTGGAAATAATAATATTACTGAAAAATAAGTCATAAATCACTTGATTATCTCTTCATAAGCAATTTATTAGAAATGAGACGGTGTCTGATGGATAGTAATAGATTCCTGGTAAAACCTATGGGGAAAAATAGGTCCAAAGAGGTCTGTATTAAAACCTTTTTGGGGTGATAATGATCTTCTAAGGGCACATAGAGAGGGTTCTGCTCATGGGATGAGTCTAGAAAGCCAGCCAGGGAAATTTTTACATTTCAACTCAGTGCTCCCAATCAGATGATCTCAGATCTGCTTGATTTCCATGATGATTTGGATACAGGATCTTTTACTATTTTCATTATGTTATTTTGATCATCCTTCACTTATCCTTGATTTGTACTGTTTGATATGAAAATAAAGTGATCAGATGTGGATACTTATTTTTTTGCACTATCTGCTTCTCACATGGTTAATTTTAAATAATTTTTAAAGCCCCTCCTTGTTGTGTTTTGTGGTCTTGAAAGATTAGGATCTTTCCTTGTTGTGATAATTCTCAATATTTTAATTTTCAATTTAAAATAATTTAAAATCTAATTTTGGATAGTTTTTAAGATTTTTAGAGCATTTTTCATGCTTATTTAATGGTATCATGTATACCAGTTGGATCCTACCAGGTTTTAGCTCTTTTAATTGTACCTGTTGTCAGATTTTATCACAATAGATCCCAAGGAAGGGATCAGTTAATTCAAGTGCGCACAGGGTAGAATCTGGTGCATGTGTGGACCAAGTGAATCCTACTAGGTTGTAGCTCCTGTGAGCAGTAAATCTTTTCAGATTTAGTCACAATGGATACTGATGCGGGGTGTAAGCTTGCTACTATTTCCAAGAAAGCTGCAAAAGTAACAGAAATAACATTAAAATAATAATAAGAAAATTAACCTAAAAAGGAGTAGGAAAACCATAAATATTATTTCAAAAATTGATTCGCATCCCAAAATTAGGTATGGTAACACTAACCCCACCCTTGAAATCCAACTCCTTATATTTTCAAATAATTAAGGAAAGAAAGACCAAAATACCATGGCACCACTATTGAACTTTTTGTCCAATGAAGTATTTCACATGTTTTGTCAAGTGTATGTTTCACACCTAAAATTCAGTCGGAATTGAGGTGTTGTGAATATTTTAGGAGTTACAGACGGAAACTAGTTCAGTCACAATTCCTGCACGCAGCCATGGCAGGCAATACACCCAGGAGTGGCTGAACTACAGCACTTTAACCCTGTCAAAGTTGTTTATGCAGCCCTGGGCCTCTGACAAGTACGCAGCCCCGGGACTATGGGTTGACAAAGTGAAAGGGGGTCTGAGAAACCTAGGTATCACGTAAACATGCTAAAACCTACATGGGAACATTCAACATATGTAATAAATATTCCCTTGGATATTAGATAGTCTAAAAATACATAAAATCATATAAAAATACTTAAATAATCTTTATACTTATTTTTTATTAAATATAATTCAAATTACCACAAATTTGAAAAATATGATAATGACTAATTCTAAAAATATATTAAAATACTTTAATTTACTATTAAAAGAAGTTCTAGACATAAATATTTTTTTGAAATACTAAGAAAACTTATGATTTAAAAATTTTACATGAATACCCATGACTTACATTTTGAAGTAATTATTTTAGGAAATCAACTGAATTTTGAAAAAAAGGAGTAAAATCAATATCATGACTCTACTCAAATTATTTAATACATAATGAGAACTCACCTGAAATCAGAATATCCAAAGGAATGTATTTTAAAATAATTATTAACTTACTGGGAAAATTTACAAAGGATAATTAATTAAATAATAAATAAAAAGGAGATATTAGTGTTATTCCCACGTCCAAACATCAATTATAAAGTAGAACAATTTCCAAACCCTGTGGAATTAGATGCTACCCGTGTTAAAGCACCAAGAACACGTGACCAGCTACCACTGGTCACCCGGCTAGCCTCAGTGTCCGTCCCTTTGAGCCCCTGTACCCCTCAGAAGGAAAATATTGGTACTATAAATAAAGGGCTCTTTTAAGGATATTGATACCCACAGACCCAGTTATATTTACATCCAGACACCATTTCAAGGTAATCAAATACTTATAAGGGATGGGTAAGTCATTTATGGCTTTAGTCTGATTAATAATATCCGTCCTCAACCCTTTTGTATCAATTTAAACTGCTGAACAACCTTATAACCCCAGTATACAGGTTTACACCATCAGTGCATGACCCAAACAGGTACCCAAAGGATTTAATAAAATAACAGTGAGTCTTATTATCCTTTCTCTGTTGTTGCAGCTTGGTTACAAAGCCCTGCCACTTCACCGTGAATTTTATATACATATTATCTTTGGGAAAAATATCCTTTAAAATAAAGGTTCCAAAGTAAACAGGCCAAGTGTTTTCATACTGAATTCCCTGGAAAGAGGTGTAAAAGATACCCAATATAATTGTGGCCCCTCTATAAAAACATTTAGTAATCAGTTTATCTATATTGATTTATAACAATAAACCACATCCAAATGACATAACCTTGCAATAAGCTTTATCAAAATATTTTACACATTTTTTCTGCATTTATTGAATAATATATCTATTATTTATTCAATAGCCTCTGGTGCTAAAGGATAGCAAGGGTCTTGGCATCCAGGAGGCTCAAAATTGGGGGTCTGGCAGGAAATATTCCATTTTATTATATTTAATACCTTGGAACAGAGATTTCATGTAAAATTAAATCAAACATAAATTTATCTGACTTTTTAACTTTCATTCATCATGAAATTCTTTTGCAGTGGATTATAAAACCAATTTAGAATTAATAATCTATTATTTAAATCTTTTAAAGATAAGAAAAGAAGAATATATTAAAAATGATAAACCTACTGGTTGGGAAGCTTTAACTCAAGCTGAGGAAATAGATATCTCTTCTGCACATAAACAATTAGATAAACTCCTTGAAAGAGAAGATCTTGAGAGGTGTATCAACTTCCAGGCCCTATTAAGAAAAAATAAAGCTTGGAAGAAATACTGTATAAATTAATTTTTAAAATATAAAAGTAAGTATAAAATTTGTATGAATATATTATTCTTATTAAAATGCTATCAATATATTTTATTGACCAATAAAATAAACTTTTTGTGAGTTTTACTGATGGTAAGAAAAACAAGACCAGACTGCATTACAGGCAGGAAAGGAATCAGGAATGAACTGAGAAGACAAGGTTCATTGAGATAGGAAAATAAGATGAAAAAACACCAACAGAAGTATTTTGAGGAGACAGGTGAACTACAACCAGCTACAAGGATAGTGTGAGATGACCAATAAAGCCCCTTGAGATCTGGAAGAGAGATTCAGTACGGATCATAACCAATGGAGTCAGAGACATTCTTACTTGATTGAACTGGCTGCAGGTGGTCACTTGATGAGGAAGTTGGATGAGTATTTGAGTATGTTGTTTTGATGTAGGGTGATTCCGTTGAGGACTTTGTTGGGAGTCCATCTGACTCCCAACTGGTCGCACTCAGAGATTTCCAACTCTAGGTTTGGAGTCTTAACACCCGGTGGGATATAGCAGGAAAACAAAACCCAAAGAAATAGAAAGGAGATGGAAATAGAAGCATAAAGGAAAATCACACCAGTAATAGTATTTAGTTCAACACTTTTACCATCAGTGAACCCTCCTATACCAAAACCACCAACACTAAAACTGATTTATTGGATCAAGAAGTCCCACATATCTCTTGACGCCCTGAAAATATTGATTGGAAGGGTGAAGACCTCATTGGGACATACCAAGACCCCGTAGGATTACCTATTCAGGACCAATTCAATCCCAATAAAGTCCTGGTACCTTTGAATATAAACTTAAGTGAGTTTTAAATAAAACTTATTTTTACCGATTTTTTTCTGTAGAAAAATAATTATAAACATTTTATTCAATATGAATATACGTAAAAAAAGAGCCTCAGGGCAAATTCCCTCCTATGAATCTCTTCCAGGAGCCCCCAGTAACTGTGAGACCACCAATAATGACAACCATGAGGGGACTGGAAAACGTGAATCAAATTAACAGCCCCAAGTACTTCTGCCCTCCCCCAACCTAGAGCCGGAGAAGGTAGTAGAATTAAGACCCCCTCCATTAAAAGAAGATTCCCTGCAGCCACTCCAGCAGAATCTGGCAAAGGAAGCCAGGATCAAAGACTTGGTCAGAGAGCACATGAAATATTGGGAAGAGTTCAAAGAAACGCAAGCCGAAGAGGAAATGGTATCTATGAAAAAGATAAGCTTGCAGGAAAAAGCTACCCAGATAGCTCTTCAGAAAATGATTCCAAGGAAAGAGGTAGAATCCTACATAGAAAAATGGAGTTCTTGGGATCAATTAGCCCATCTAAAAGGCAAAGGATCAGGAAAGAAGAGATCTTCTCCCATCCAAAGCCAAAGGGATAGAAGGATTTGGATTGAATAATATCCTGTGCTCAAAAGTGGAAAAAGGTGTACAATAATTAGCCTCTGATTATGAACCCAGTAACTTTTTGAAACCAACCTCTGATGTAATTACTTCCTTTTATAATGATATGCGCCATAATTTAAAGATTGTTTGTGGAAATTTGGAAGGTTTTTATACCCAAATGGGTCAGTTAAACTCAGTGGTGGCCAAATTAATTAATAACCAAACAAAAACTGTAGGAATGGAAGATATTAAAGAAAATACAGATCAATTATTGGAGACAATCAATCAAGGTAAAATCAGACAGACTCAAACAATTGAGAATATGCTATCAGGTATCCATGAAGTATACTTTCTTTGAAACCTTTAAAAGAAGAATTGGTAATTACTACTAACAGATCAATTCTCTCTGTTAGTGAGAAATTATGTCTGCTTAATAATAACGTGGACCTGCATCCTAATCTGATCAAGAATGATCTTAGAGACTTAACAGTCCATCTGAACAACCCCTTGGGGAGTACCACAGAGGAACCTAAACCTCCCAGACAAACAACTACACCTTATGCACCACCCTTACTAGGAATGCATAGGAGTGACACCTTCAGGCCTAGTCATACTCCTGAAATGGAACAAGCCCTCAAACTTTTACCCCCAATTTCTGAATGGCCTAAGTTCTCCGGTGAAGGAGAATACATTAATATAAATTTCATTGAATTTATTGACTACACTATTAACTCTTATGACTTACCATAAGCTAAAGCTTTAGTGAGGCTGCCCAGAATTTTTGAAGGACTAGCTTTAGACTGGTTTATCAGTAAAAGAGAAGAAGTGGTATCCTTACCAAGGAATTGTTCAAAACTTCTAATTAAATAAAAATGATGAAAAATTTTGAAAATTCCTCATTTGATCCCTCCAAGGATAAGCCTCAAAAATGGTGCTTGGAACAGAAGATAAGACTAGATTGCTTCTATCCAGATGCTGATAAAGAGGAAGTAAATGAAAGAATCCTCAACTTTTGTCCTGGAAATCTTAACGATAGTGTAAGATGCAGGATGAGTATGGATACTGACTGAAAAAACAATCAATGTGTTTGAAGAAGTCATAGAAATGAATTGGTTAGACAATAAGGTTCCTTCTAGATCTAAAGAGAACTTCACCATTAAAAAAAAATTCAGCCTCCTGGATGCCAAGACCCTTGCTATCCTTTAGCTACCAGAGGTGATAGAGCAAATAATAAATATATTATTTAATAAATGCAGCAAAAATCCGTAAAATATTTGGATTAAGCTTATTGCAAGGTTAAGTGGTTTGGTTATTGTTTATTGTTTTAAATCAATATAAATAGATTGATTATTAAATATTTTAATATAAGGGCCACAATTATATTTGGGATCTTTAACACCTCTCTACAGGGATTTCAGTATGAAAACTTGTAGTCCTGGTTGCTTTGTGCTCTTTATTTTAAAGAATATTTTACCCAAAGATAATATGTATATAAAATACAAAGTGGAGTGGCAGGCCCTTTTAGCCAAGCTACCAAGACATAGAAAGGATAATAAGACTTACTGGTATATTATTAAATCCTTTGGGTATCTGTTTGGGACGTGTACTGATGGTTTAAACCTGTATACTGGGGTTATAAGGTTGTTCAGCAGTTTTGATTGATAAAAAGAGGTTGAGGACGGATATTACTGATCAGAAATTGCCATAAATCACTTAGTTATCTCTTATAAGTACTTGATTACCTTGCCACGGTTTCTGGATATGAATATTGCTGGGTCTCTGCCCATCAATATCCTCAAAAAGAGCTCTTTATTTATAGCTTTTGGAGTCCCAATATTGTCCTTCTGAGGGTTGTAGGTGCTCAAAGGGACAGACACTAAGGCTAGCAGGGAAACCAGGGGTAGCCTCTCATGGTTTCTTGGTGCTATAGCACGGGTAGCTTCTAATTCCTCAGAGTATGGGAATTATTGCACTTTATAATAGACATTAGGACGTGTGAATAACACTTATCTGTCCTATTCATGTATTATTTAGTTAATTATCCTTAGTAAATGTTCCCAGTAATTTAATAATTTTATTAGTAGACATTTCCAAGGACATCTTGATGTCAGATAAGTCCTCATTGTGTATTATATAACTTGAGTAAAAGTCATAATATTGATTTTACTCCTTATTTTCGAGTTCCAGTTGATTTACTAAGATAATTACTTAAAAATATAAGACATGTGAATTCATGTAATATTTTTACATCATCAGTTTTTTTAGTATGTCACAAAAATATTCATGTCTAGTAATTCTCATCAAAGTATATTAAAGTATTTTTATATATTTTTAGAACTTGTCATTTTCTTATTTTTGACATTCTTGGTACTTTGAATTATATTAAATAAAAAATATGTATAAGGATTATTTATGTATTTTTAAATAATATTATGTATTTTCAGACTGTCTAATATCCACGGGAACATTCATTACATACGTAGAATGTTCCTGTGTAGGTTTTAGCATGTTTACACAGTACCTGGGCCTCTCAGGCTGCCTGTCACTCTGTCAACCTGTAGTCCCGCGGCTGCGTACTTGTCAGAGGCCCTGGGCTGCATACAAAACCTTGAGGGAGTGACAAGGCTGTATCTCAGCCGCGCGCGGGTGCATTGGCTGCGTGTGGGAATTGTAACAAAACACATTTCCGCACATAACTCCTAAAATATACACAAAACCTCAATTCTGACTGAATTTTAGGTGTGAAACCAATATGTGAAAATGTGCGTGAAATATTTTATTGGCCAAAAAGTTCAATAATGGAGCCGTAGTATTTTGGTTTTTCTTTCCTTAATTATTTAAAAATATAAGGAGTTGGATTTCAAGGGTGGGTTCAGTGAGTGACCCTACCTAATTTTAGGTGTAATATTTATGGTTCTCCTCCTTGTTATTAGGTTAATTGTATTATTATTATTTTTATGTTATTTTTGTTACTTTTGCAGCTTTCTCTGCAATAGTAGCAAGCTGAAAAAAAACAGAAAAAAACCCCCTCTGATAAATACCTCTGATAATAGGAAACCTAATGAGAACAGGGACAAAGAGAGAATGCCTGGAACTTGTTGGAATTGTAGCAATACAGGGCATATGAGGCAAGACTTCCCATTAACAAAAAGAAATATAGCAGTCTTGGAAGGAGAGCAGGAGGTTGAAGGGAATCAGAACTATGAAGATATAGCTGATACTGAAGGATCCCTTTCAGAATGTGAATTGATCCTGACCAACCCTGTTAATTTTATATAAGGAGATATAGGCACTTCTATAGAAATCAATAACATCCATGGGGACTCTAGTTTGCCCCAGAAATTGCAATATACCATAATTCCTAAAATATCACGGATGTTAAACCATTAACAGTTAAACCTATGAGTGGTAAAATTTGTACTACTGGTCAAACTTGCTATGCAACAGGATGGTATAGAGACAGACCTATAAGGTTATTAATGGATACTGGAGCTTTCTGCTCATGTTTCTGTACTGAATTCTTCAACAAATTGGATCCAAATTGAAAAGAACACCTTCTTCCCTTCCCAAAAGCCAAGTTTAGCTCTTGAAACTCTACCATGAATTCTATTGGATTATGGACTGCTCCTATAATATTACCCCATACTAAAGGATCTTTGAGAATACAAGTGGAATTTGTGGTATTGCTAAACAGATTATGTGACTACTGTTATAATGATGCCCAGCAATTAGCTTAGGCAAATGAGCATTATTTAAAGCAAAAGAATTGCTCAAAAACTTGTTTCAAGAATTTCTAATGGGCTCTCACAATGGGGCAATACCTTGGATGATATTGTTGATGAATTAAATTGAATTAATGAGGGAAAACAGCAGGGAGAAGATCTCCTTAAGTACAAAAGATTGGCCTCTTGTGAGCCCATGATACAACAAGCCAAAAGGCAAATTTTCCTCCCCAAAGGAGCTCTCCATGCTCTACAGGCCTTGTTACTTGGTTTGGGCTACAGCAGCCCGCATGGAATGAGTCCCTCTACCCTTACAACCAGCCAATTCTTGTGCGTCCAATGGGCCCCAGAGGCCCACATGTGCATCCAATTCATATTAAACTTATACGTAGTACACGCGTAAGTGCATACCATTTTAACAGAACCTTTCAGCTGGCTACTATTCAGAACCAACTGACTATAGCCTAAAACAAATAAAATATAATGAATTAATAAATAAATATGGAAATAATAAAATAAAATGAAAATAAGGAATAAAGAATTAATTTGTAAGAAATCCAACAACATAATTAAAAAAATGGATTTGTGGTGCCAATTTAGGTAGGTTCACCCACTGGCAGCACCACCCATTTCCGACTCCTTCAGGTAGAACTATGCTCACTCATGTACCCTTGCTCGTAACATCCGCAAGTACTTGTTTCTGACCAAAAGTTTGTTCAGAAAGCCATAATTATGTAAGCTTAACGACCACATATTCGGAATTTAGGGCCCTCCACCCTTATGTAATATTTACCCATTGTGATATGTACCCATGAGCGCTCCTGTAATTTTCCCAAAAAGGGATGTTACAGCCCTATTGCAGTACTAAGAGGATACTGTAGCACCCCAGGACAACCACTATAGCTACAGCAGATGTCCTTCTTCGGGCCAGAACACTACCAAAGCCCCCAAACCTCAGATAAACCCTGTATCACCCTAAATGTAATATGTACACATTAGAAGATAATGGGCTCCTGTAATTTTCCCAAAAAGGAATGTTACAGCCCTATTGCAGTACTAAGAAGATACTGTAGCACCCCAAGACAGTCACGATAGCTACAGTGGATGCCCTGCTTCGGGCCAGAACACTAAAAACAGTCCCCAAACCTCAGATACACCCTGTATCACCCAATCAAGGAAGAAATGCCCCTGTATGTATTTGTGGCTGTTACAGTACAAATTAGCCCATACACAACCAATAATGACCAATAAGGCCTCAAAATCGAAGTTTCAAACAGTTTTCAGAGGTCTAGGACATACTTCCAAGTCCCTAGCCTAAATAAACAAGGGTCTGTAATTGAATTATTAGCCTCAAATCAGGATACATGGCTGGTACAATGATATCACTTGAGGCTTGGAAACGTGCATCAAGCCCCAAGCATGATGACATAGGGCTTCCTGTACCTCTGTAGTGACTAGAGAAGGTCCAAACAAACACACTGATGGCTCCTTGGCCTCAGCACTAGCCTGGGTCACCCTCCTTTGGCTGGTAAAAGGACTGTACCATGAGGGGACCCAAACAATATAAATAAAGAACCTTCCCCCAGCTATTTCTACCACATTCATCCAGTCATATAGTCATTATTGCTTCAGATATTTTTATCCTCAAGCCATCAAACCCTTATAAGAAATAAGTGTGTGATCCTGGACCACTTTCTGATAAAATTGTAGACCATAATACTTGAATCCCTGTTTTTTGGCCAAATTGAACAACCAACCATTCAGCCTGCCCCAGTACCAACTTCCAGCATCCTGAATCCTTGAATATTGGCCCATTCATCAAAAATAAGTCCGGATCTAGACCTAGTAAGTGATCCCGCTGAATTATACCCCTTTTTGTAGGTTTTGCATAACCTATGACCCATGGAAATTACACACACCCTTCTTGAAAGGAATCCTTGTCAACCCCACAGGCACCAAAATTGTGTTAAAATACGTACGCACTTACGCGGGTGCTACGTATAAGTGTAATCCAAATGGGATGCACAAATGGGCCTCTGAGGCCCATTGGACACACACACGGACCATACGGGCCCATGTGGATGTTACAGAATTGGGGAAACTGGCCTCAAAACGCGTGAAATAGACCCATTGGTACACAGGCCCTAAGGGGCCCGATGGGGTATATGGGCAAATACGGCCAGATGGGCTTGTATGGGCATAATTGGGCCCAAGGTTTATTTTGGACATACTTGGCCAGACGGGCTGGCCCGCAAAAGTAGTCTTTTCTCACAATTCGGGCTTGGGGCGGCCCATTAGGGTTGCCGCCTGTGTCGCGGCCCGCTTGGGGCCGCTGCTCGCGTCGCGGCCCGTTCGGGGCCGCCTGTGTTCCTCGGCACGGCCCACGCGGGGCCCGACGGCCCGCGCGGGGCTGTTGCGCGGCCGAGGGATCCCGTGCGGTGCGATGCCGCGCGGGCCCGGCTGGTCGCGACCGGCGACCAGCGCCGCGGAGCCGGGGCTCGCGGCCCCGGCTTGCTCCCCCTCCCCTCGCTCGCCGTCGCGAGGGGGAGGGGGCAGGCTGGCTGGGTTGAACCAGCCAGCGACCAGCTGCAACAAGGCGGTCGGCCAGGGCAGGGGGGACCTGACCACCCCCTTGCCCAAGGAGGTGGCGGCGCGCCGCGAGCCCCGGCTCCGCGGCGCTGGTCGCGAGGGGGAGGGGGCAGGCTTGCTGGGTTGAACCAGCCAGCGACCGGCTGCAACAAGGCGGTCGGCCAGGGCAGGGGGGACCTGACCACCCCCTTGCCCAAGG
Source organism: Puccinia polysora (assembly GCA_025617555.3). NCBI lineage: Eukaryota > Fungi > Basidiomycota > Pucciniomycetes > Pucciniales > Pucciniaceae > Puccinia > Puccinia polysora. The sequence continues at coordinate 1,214,979 of CM062630.1, read as the reverse complement.
AGGTGACGGCGCCGGCCGCAAGGGTAGCGACCGGCAGGTGGGGGGGAATTCATCACCCCCCCACCATTGATTGTTCGAGGCGACCGAGCAGGGCAGGGACGCTCTCCCCCCCCCCTTTACCGAGGGGGAGGAGCAATGGGCCTGGGGGGACCTGATCACCTCCCAGGCCAACGTACTTGACGACGCCCTGGAGGTATCGACCCCCAGGGCCCCTGGTGAGGGGATTTGACCGCCCCCACCAGGGATTTGAGAGAAAAAGGGGGGGGGACAACATGTCCGCTGGTCACCCCCCCCCCATGTGAGTCTGAGACCGGACCCAGGTGTGCCCTGGGTCCCACCTGGCCCATTTGAGGGGCCAGGGGCTGGCTGCATGAGGCAACCAGCCCGTAAAAAAGGCAATAAAGGTCATCATGGCTGGTTGTAAAGGACAACCAGCCAAGGGGATTGAACAGTTAAGGGGCTGGTTCAGCCCCATTGAGGTGGAATCACCAGAAATAACCAGAATAGGCTGGTTGTAAGGGTACAGGGACTGATGCCATGTGGGCTGATTTAGTCCAAACCAAGTAACAAGGCCAGTAGAGCCTGTAGAGCCCTTTTGGGGCGGAAAATTTGCCTTTTGGCTTGTTGTATCATGGGCTCACAAGAGGCCAATCTTTTGTACTTAAGGAGCTCCTCTCCCTGCTGTTTTCCATCATTCATTCATCATCCAATTGAATTCATCCAACATAAAATTGAACAACCAACCATTCAGCCTGCCCCAGTACCAACTTCCAGCATCCTGAATCCTTGAATATTGGCCCATTCATCAAAAATAAGTCCGGATCTAGACCTAGTAAGTGATCCCGCTCAATTATACCCCTTTTTGTAGGTTTTGCATAACCTATGACCCATGGAAATTACACACACCCTTCTTGAAAGGAATCCTTGTCAACCCCACAGGCACCAAAATTGTGTTAAAATACGTACGCACTTACGCAGGTGCTACGTATAAGTGTAATCCAAATGGGATGAACAAATGGGCCTCTGAGGCCCATTGGACACACACACGGACCATACGGGCCCATGTGGATGTTACAGAATTGGGGAAACTGGCCTCAAAACGCGTGAAATAGACCCATTGGTACACAGGCCCTAAGGGGCCCGATGGGGTATATGGGCAAATATGGCCAGATGGGCTTGTATGGGCATAATTGGGCCCAAGGTTTATTTTGGTCATACTTGGCCAGACGGGCTGGCCCGCAAAAGTAGTCTTTTCTCACAATTCGGGCTTGGGGCGGCCCATTAGGGTTGCCGCCCGTGTCGCGGCCCGCTTGGGGCCGCTGCTCGCGTCGCGGCCCATTCGGGGCCGCCTGTGTTCCTCGGCACGGCCCACGCGGGGCCCGACGGCCCGCGCGGGGCTGTTGCGCGGCCGAGGGATCCCGCGCGGTGCAATGCCGCGCGGGCCCGGCTGGTCGCGACCGGCGACCAGCGCCGCGGAGCCGGGGCTCGCGGCCCCGGCTCGCTCCCCCTCCCATCGCTCGCCGTCGCGAGGGGGAGGGGGCAGGCTTGCTGGGTTGAACCAGCCAGCGACCGGCTGCAACAAGGCGGTCGGCCAGGGCAGGGGGGACCTGACCACCCCCTTGCCCAAGTAGGTGGCGGCGCCGGCCGCAAGGGTAGCGACCGGCAGGTGGGGGGGAATTCATCACCCCCCCACCATTGATTGTTCGAGGCGACCGAGCAGGGCAGGGACGCTCTCCCCCCCCCCTTTACCGAGGGGGAGGAGCAATGGGCCTGGGGGGACCTGATCACCTCCCAGGCCAACGTACTTGACGACGCCCTGGAGGTATCGACCCCCAGGGCCCCTGGTGAGGGGATTTGACCGCCCCCACCAGGGATTTGAGAGAAAAAGGGGGGGGGACAACATGTCCGCTGGTCACCCCCCCCCCATGTGAGTCTGAGACCGGACCCAGGTGTGCCCTGGGTCCCACCTGGCCCATTTGAGGGGCCAGGGGCTGGCTGCATGAGGCAAACAGCCCGTAAAAAAGGCAATAAAGGTCATCATGGCTGGTTGTAAAGGACAACCAGCCAAGGGGATTGAACAGTTAAGGGGATGGTTCAGCCCCATTGAGGTGGAATCACCAGAAATAACCAGAATAGGCTGGTTGTAAGGGTACAGGGACTGATGCCATGTGGGCTGATTTAGTCCAAACCAAGTAACAAGGCCAGTAGAGCCTGTAGAGCCCTTTTGGGGCGGAAAATTTGCCTTTTGGCTTGTTGTATCATGGGCTCACAAGAGGCCAATCTTTTGTACTTAAGGAGCTCCTCTCCCTGCTGTTTTCCATCATTCATTCATCATCCAATCGAATTCATCCAACATAAAATTGAACAACCAACCATTCAGCCTGCCCCAGTACCAACTTCCAGCATCCTGAATCCTTGAATATTGGCCCATTCATCAAAAATAAGTCCGGATCTAGACCTAGTAAGTGATCCCGCTCAATTATACCCCTTTTTGTAGGTTTTGCATAACCTATGACCCATGGAAATTACACACACCCTTCTTGAAAGGAATCCTTGTCAACCCCACAGGCACCAAAATTGTGTTAAAATACGTACACACTTACGCAGGTGCTACATATAAGTGTAATCCAAATGGGATGAACAAATGGGCCTCTGAGGCCCATTGGACACACACACGGACCATACGGGCCCATGGGATGTTACAGAATTGGGGAAACTGGCCTCAAAACGCGTGAAATAGACCCATTGGTACACAGGCCCTAAGGGGCCCGATGGGGTATATGGGCAAATACGGCCAGATGGGCTTGTATGGGCATAATTGGGCCCAAGGTTTATTTTGGTCATACTTGGCCAGACGGGCTGGCCCGCAAAAGTAGTCTTTTCTCACAATTCGGGCTTGGGGCGGCCCATTAGGGTTGCCGCCCGTGTCGCGGCCCGCTTGGGGCCGCTGCTTGCGTCGCGGCCCGTTCGGGGCCGCCTGTGTTCCTCGGCACGGCCCACGCGGGGCCCGACGGCCCGCGCGGGGCTGTTGCACGGCCGAGGGATCCCGCGCGGTGCAATGCCGCGAGGGCCCGGCTGGTCGCGACCGGCGACCAGCGCCGCGGAGCCGGGGCTCGCGGCCCCGGCTTGCTCCCCCTCCCCTCGCTCGCCGTCGCGAGGGGGAGGGGGCAGGCTGGCTGGGTTGAACCAGCCAGCGACCAGCTGCAACAAGGCGGTCGGCCAGGGCAGGGGGGACCTGACCACCCCCTTGCCCAAGGAGGTGGCGGCGCTGGCCGCAAGGGTAGCGACCGGCAGGTGGGGGGGAATTCATCACCCCCCCACCATCGATTGTTTGAGGCGACCAAGCAGGGCAGGGACGCTCTCCCCCCCCCCTTTACCGAGGGGGAGGAGCGATGGGCCTGGGGGGACCTGATCACCTCCCAGGCCAACGTACTTGACGAAGCCCTGGAGGTATCAACCCCCAGGGCCCCTGGTGAGGGGATTTGACCGCCCCCACCAGGGATTTGAGAGAAAAAGGGGGGGGGACAACATGTCCGCTGGTCACCCCCCCCCCATGTGAGTCTGAGACCGGACCCAGGTGTGCCCTGGGTCCCACCTGGCCCATTTGAGGGGCCAGGGGCTGGCTGCATGAGGCAAACAGCCCGTAAAAAAGGCAATAAAGGTCATCATGGCTGGTTGTAAAGGACAACCAGCCAAGGGGATTGAACAGTTAAGGGGATGGTTCAGCCCCATTGAGGTGGAATCACCAGAAATAACCAGAATAGGCTGGTTGTAAGGGTACAGGGACTGATGCCATGTGGGCTGATTTAGTCCAAACCAAGTAACAAGGCCAGTAGAGCCTGTAGAGCCCTTTTGGGGCGGAAAATTTGCCTTTTGGCTTGTTGTATCATGGGCTCACAAGAGGCCAATCTTTTGTACTTAAGGAGCTCCTCTCCCTGCTGTTTTCCAACATTCATTCATCATCCAATCGAATTCATCCAACATATTGCCCCATTGTGAGAGCCCCATTAGCCATTATTGACACACAGTGTCCAGCATTTCTTTTGCTTTAAATACTGCTCATTTGCCTAAGCTGATTGCTGGCCATAATTATAACAAATTGCTCCTATATTGTCCTTAAAAGACATATACCTGTGTTCCGGAGGTCTCAAAAACCCCATTAAGGTCTTTGCACCTCCATTTAAATTTATTTTATAAATATATAAATAAATTTAATCCTTTTAGCCAAATCATATACCTGGCATTTTATCTTATTTTTGATCCAAACGTTCTATCACCTCTAGTAGCTAGAAGGAGTGAGGTCCTTGGCATCTAGTAGGCTGAAAATTGGGGGTCTGGCCGGGTATAATTGATATAATTATTGACCCTGTGCCATTTTTAATTATTTTTTAATAATTTTTCAAAAATTAACCGAAAATTCCGAAAAAAAAAATCATTATAAATTGCCAAACTTCAAAAATAACTTAAAAATACTAAAAAAAATCTGGAAAATTATTTTCTAATATTTTTCCGGACTCCTTAATCTATAGTGAACCTAAAAACCAGTCAGAACTAATTAAATACTATATTAAACTCTTAAAACTCCGAAAAGAAGAGTATATTAAAAATTACAAACCAACTGATTGGGAACTTCTATCTCCTTTAGAACAGAATGAATTGATTAATCTCCACTCAAAACTCAGGGAGGAACAAGAATTTGAAGAAAGATTTTGTTTCAATCTCATCTTGAAGTATCATAGAGACTGGGCTAAGACTCAACCCCCTGCTCATATCAGATTTAAGGTATTAAAAAGTGAGATTTTTCCGAAAATTTCTTTAAAACATTTTTAATTATTAATTAACTTATAACTTTTATATGTGTTACTCTATAGTGTCTGGACCGCCCACTGCCCCATCCACTTCAACTTCTGCCACTTCTGCAGTAGCAGCTCCACCAGTTACCACTCCAGTGATAGTACCAAACTACCCTGTCATAGAAGCTCTGAACCAACTTAGGTCCCCAACCAGAGAGGAATCTGTGGCCACTCCAAACTCAGAGAGTAAGCCATATTATCTCATCTATTCCAAGCATTTTTATAAGTTACTGATTTCTTGCAATAACCATGTCTAGACTCAGAGGACCAGATGGAGGCTTCACCGCTCTCTCCCACTCCAGAGCCAAGTGGAATAATCCATCCCTTGACTCTACAAAGAATGAAGGACTTAGGTATTCAACCAATCCAGAGGATCCCATCCCCAGCTCCTCTACCTAGCTCCTCCTCCCGAGCTCCCTCTCAATGAAAGCAAGAGGAGTCCTGGAAAATGCTGATCAAGGAACACATGTCCTTGTGGCAAAAGGTAATGCAGGCAGAGAAAGAGGCCAACATGAAAATCCAGGTCTTCTATTGCAGGCAGGCACAGATCTCTCAAAAGGCTCTGCAAAAGTTAATAACCAAGCAAAAGCTAAAGGATTATGTGAAGGGGTGAAATCCTTGGGATCACCTCAAGAAGATCCAACCTCCTCCCAACAAAAAGGGAACGCAAAGGTCCTCCAATCACAGGAAACCAAAGGAGGATTTCAACAATCCAAAAAATTGGGAAGAAGTGAAAGCTCTAGCTCAAGCTTTAAAGGGAGCCTACAAGAGCTAGTTGTAGATATTTCTTTTGCAAATAGTCTTAGGAATAACTTTAGTGCTTTAGACAATAAGATTTGTTTGTGCCTCCAAAAGATCCACCAATTGGAAGAGAATTTGAGCAGTCCTGAGTATCTCCTTGAGCTGAACATGGTAGTGACAACTGCCCTCATTAAGAATGGAGTTTCTTCTGATCTAGAAGAAATTAAGCCCCTGATCCTAGAGGATAGAACTAAGGACAGGATCAACTATGAGAAATCATTTTCCACCTTAAGAGAAGATGTAATTCAACACCAATCTTCTAAAAATAATGTTTCCTTTGAAAACATTTTGAAAGAACACAAAAACCAGTTGGATAATTCCATCAATGAGCTCAAAAATCGAATGGATATGCAGCTTAATATGATTGAGAATGATATCAGGGACGTGAAATTGTCTCAGATTTCACAATCTGAAGCTAATAACCATTCTGAGCGCCCTATTCCACCTAGATTCACCAACCCTAGGTTTAACCTTGCTCCTCCTCACCGGAAGTATTCTCCTGACTTGGAGCAAGCCATCAAATTGTTGCCCCCTTTCACAGATTGGACAAATTTCTCTGGAGAAGGAGAATATGCTCATATAAGTTTTTTGAAATATATTGATCACCATATACTTTCTTCTGGCTTACCAGAGACAATAGCCCTAGAAAGGTTGCCCAGACTTTTTGGGGGGGTAGCTTTAGAATGGTTTATCTCCAAAAGAGAATTGGTAGGAGATGTTCCTTGGGAGGATTGGAAAGAACTGATCAAAGGAAAGTTTGGTACTCGAGTTTGGACAAAGAAAATGCTCAAAGCTTTTGAGCAGGATTTGTTTGATCCGGTTAGAGATCAACCTCACCAATGGTGTTTGACTCAGAAAAGGAGAATTGACTGTGTCTATCCTCAAGCTTCAGTAGATAAGATCAATGAGCAACTACTAGGACAATGCAAAGGACACCTAGAACATGATTTCCAGTGTAGGATATCAATTAATGCTGATCTTCCCACTCTTATATAATTAAATTTCAGAATGATATTTCTGAGCTAGAACCATAACTAGGAGAGGAAAAAGTGAGTCATGGAAAAAAAATGGAGCAGAAAATTTGTTGAGGTTTAGGCATACCAGAGAGGAGGACAATATTGAGGTCAGCAGGGAAAAGCTCCAACAAAAAGGTTCTTGACAAGCACTCCTACAGAGATGAGAAATCATAAGAAAAAGAAAAAGAAGAACAGGACTCCATGACACAAGTAAGTAGGAGAATTTCTTCTTGAAGTAGCTGTTTGATCTTTGCACCAAATTAGCCTTGAAAAGAAGGACTTGAGTATGTCTGAAGGTTGATTGTGGGAGATTCAAAACATGGTTGATAAGTAGGATCCGGCGTAGTTGAGATAAGATGAACCTTAAGGATCTTTAGGAGTCTTGAGTTCAGGGACGGAAGAAGAAGGTTTTATTGTCCCGGTGAGGTCAAGAGGAAGGCGCCTATGAGCAAGCCTTGCGCAGTCCAAGCGCAGCAAGAGAGGGAGAGAGAGCAGTCGAGGAGAGATCTTCTGGGGAGCGCAGCTGCAAGGTTAGATTGAGACAGCCGCGGCAGGTAGGTGGCAGAAGGATGAGTAAAAGGAAAAGGAATGAGTATAAGAAAGAAATAGAGGAAATGGAAAGAAAGATAAAGAAAATAAGTTATATATATTTCTATATTGATTTATTTATTTTTTATGTATTTATTTTTATTTATTTCAACACCCCCCTTGATTTGATGCAAAGAGAGGTTGGAAACAGACATTCAGGAGCCTCTTGAGAGAGTTATAAGCACAGGCCTTGGTGAGAGTGTCAGAAGTAATATTGTCAGTGGATATAAGCCTGACGTAGAGCTCTCCATTCTTGAGCAGATCTTAAAGCCACTTGATTTTTATGTCAAGATGCTTTGTCTTTGAGTTTGATCCAAAGTGTTTGATCTTCTCAATTAGTCCCTTATTATCAATGCGGAATACGGTATTCTCTTGTTTTGTCTTCCAGAGTTTGTTGATAAGAGATTGAATCCACAGATTTTCTTGGACCGCGTCAGAGAGTGCAGAAAGTTCCGCTTCAGTGGAGGAGAGTGTGATGTTTTTTTGCTTTTTGCTGGACCACAACAGGGGAACTCCTTTCCAAAGGCATAGAGATCCACTTTGAGACAGTCTGGTTTTGTGGTCATCCGCCCAGGTGGCATTGGAGTAGTACTCAAGGTAGTTGGAAGGATGTGAGGAAAAGGGTTCCAGGGCCATACAAAGAGCCAGGGACCCTTTTAAGTATTTGAAGCAGTGAACCACTTCCCTCCAGTGGGAGATTCCAGGAGCGTAATTAAAGGGTGACAGAATAGAGACGGCCAGAGTAAGTTCTGGGCGGGATCAGCAGGAGAGGTAATTTAGAATGCCGGTGAACTGCTGATAATTTATTTTCAGCTTGCTAAACTCCTGTAGGTTGTCTTTGGAGGCTTCTTGAGATTGGACTCCGGGGCTAAAGGGTGTTTTTACTGGCCTGCAGTCCTTGAGTCCCAGGAGATCCAGCCCTTTGTTGATGAGCTTGCTCTGATTCAGGGTGATCCAAGTGGGAGAGAAGTCAAGGTCCATCCCGAGGAGAGTGTTGGGTTAGTGAGCAGAAGAGTTGGGAAATCAATTGAGAAAGAGGGATTCAAACCCATCAATGTTTCAAACGACTACTAAGTCATCCACATGGAAAAATATGTAGGTGTTTTTGTCTTTGTGGATGTACAGGCATGGATTGGCGGAGGATTGATGGAAATTAATGTCTTGAAACCATTTAGTGATGGTGTTGTACCAATTAGCCAGTGCCTGTTTGAGGCCGTATAGCGATTTCTTCAGCTTGATAAAGGGTGTTTGTTGTTTGGATCCCTTAGGAGTAGTAATATAGATGTCTTTGGATAAGGGAGCGTAGAGGAAAGCGCTCTTTACGTCAAACTTCCAGATAGGTAATTTTTTTTGATGGAAAGGGTGAGGAGCGAGAGAAGCAATGGAAATTTCCCGGTGGGAGCAAATGTGTCATTGTAGTCAACCCCCAGTGTTTGCAAGAAGCCTTGTATACATAGGCAAGCCTTCTTTCTCTCGGCTGACAACGCAGTAGCTGGTTTGATCTTAAGAACCTAGGTAGTGTAGAGGTAGGATTTGGGTATGAAATGACAGTCTTCCCATACATCCATCTCCTCCATGCTGTTGAGCTCAACATCCATGGGTTCTTCCCATTTTTCAGCCTCAGAGACAAAGGAATGGGAGTCTTTGGAGAAGTAGGTGTACTTAGCAGGTTTGAAATTTGACTCAAGAGTTCTCAACTCATATCTGGGAGCATTGTTGGGAATGAGAGGGGAAGAAACGGCCTCTGAATCATTTTCACTCTCATCAGAGGACTCATCATTAGGACCATTATCCAGATTGGAAGGAGTGTGAGATGGTGGTTCAATTGAAACGTTGAAGCAGGAGAAGCTAATGGTTGATTAGTCGGGGTTGTGTCAGAAGGCCAGTTGTTCTGGCTGTCTGAGTTTGACCAGATCAGCAAAGGCTTGTGTACAGAGGGACAGAATTCCTGGAATTGGACATGTTTTGTGTCTATTATATTTCTGTTTTCCTCGAGAATGGGATAGGATTGTAGCTAATCATTGTAGCCAATGAGAGTTCCCAAAGAGCCTTTAAAAAGGAGTTTGGAAGCTGTTTTGGAGGGTAAGTTTAAGCAAGACACACTAATTCCAATGGGGTGGAAGTAGCTGAGAGGAAGAGATCAATTTTTCAATAGTTTTTAGGGAGATTTCTTGGACTTATGGACAGGGATTTGATTGAGGGTGAGAGTTGCCGCATGAGATATTTTGTGCCAAAAATGACAGTTAAGATTAGAGTCTGTGAGAATGGAATGGATAGATTTCAGAATGGAGCAATTGAATATTTCAGCCAAGCTGTTTTGCTGTGGAGTGTAGGGGTCAGAGTATCTGGTTTTAATTAGGTGAGTTTTGAAGAATTGCGAGATTTTGTTATTAACAAAATGAATGTTCCCTTTTAAGGCTTGCTCTGGTGATTTTTGAGATGGAAAGAGCTTTGCACTTCTGAGGGACTCTAACCGGAATGCCCAGTCTGTGTCTGAGTCAATGATAGCTCACGTGGCCCAAGGATTTGTGAAGAAGCTCTGCAAAAGACAAAAATGTGTCTTGATCCTGTGAATTGAACTTAAAACCGGGAAGATTGTTGTAGTAGCGCCCGCTTGAAACTAGCTTGTTGTCTTTAAAGAGGTGAAAGGCATTGATTTCAAAGTAGATTTTGTATTTATCAAGAAGCAGGCATCAAACAGAAAGCAGATTCAGAGCTAGATTGTGAACATAAAGTAAGTTGTTCAGGAAGAGATTGCCATGCTTGTTGGAAAGCTTAACAGATCCTTTTCCTTTAATAGGGAGATTTTTGTTTCTGGATCCGGTTCAAACTAATCCTTTGTCTTCCAATGAGAGTGTGGAGAACAGATTGGGGTTTGACATCATACGAGCCAAAGATCCATAATTGACAATGAATATGGAAGGATCTTGGAATTTAGAGGTGAAATTGCTAGCATTATTTTTGGTTTTAGCGGCTGGAGCAGAGGGGGAAGGTTGGAGATGAGGATAAAGGAGCCAGCACTTTGTTTCCGGATGAGGATCATTTGGATTATGCCATCCATGCTTGCATTTGGTGGAGTTGGCAGTGACCAGAGCGGTAGGAAGTTCTTTGTTGGAGGAATTAGCTAAGCAAAGCTGAAGATTGTTGTAGTGAACTCTGAGATGGTCTAGAACCATGTCGGGAACCACATCTTTGTCTGAGTGGGTGATCTGACTCTTCAGATGATCAAGAGAAGGAGGCAGTTTTTTGAGAATGGAATAAGAAATGATGTTGAGAGGAATGGATATACCGGTTTCAACAAATTTTGTGATGGAGGCTCTGATCTGAGTAATGAAGAGTTGAATATTGTGAGGATTAAATTGAATGGCGCAACATTGTTTGAACACTCTTGCACAATTTGAGGCATTGCAAGACGCGAAATAGTGATTTATTGATTTCCAGATCAGTTTAGCATCACTCTTGTTAGTTTGATTAATGACGTTGAGGTGGATAGAGGCTTTGAGCTTGGTGGTGAGAAGAGTGAAAAGTTGGATGTTGACGGCTGGTTTGAGTGAGATGGAGTCAGAGATCAGAGAGTCCCAGAGGGATTGAATCTTGAGGAGATTTGTGGTCCTAGATTTCCATAATGAGAAGTTGTTGAGAGTAAGAAGAGTGATAGCTTCCAGAGCTCCTTTGGAAATGGTGGCCTGGAAATTTTCACTCATGTTGGTAGGCTGTTCTGGTTTGTTGATTGAGTAAAGACGGTTGAGTTATTGCACCTTTGACTGTTAATTGTGATGAGATTTTAGAAAGATATTTCTGAGCTAGAACCAGAACTAGGAGAGGACAAAGTGAGTCATGGAACAAAAATGGAGCAGAAAATTTGTTGAGGTTTAGGCATACCAGAGAGGAGGACAATATTGAGGTCAGCAGGGAAAAGCTCCAACAAAAAGGTTCTTGACAAGCACTCCTACAGAGATGAGAAATCATAAAAAAAAGAAAAAGAAGAACAGGATTCCATGACGCAAGTAAGTAGGAGAATTACTTCTTGAAGTAGCTTTTTGATCTTTGCACCAAATTAGCCTTGAAAAGAAGGACTTGATTATTTCTGAAGGTCAATTGTGGGAGATTCAGAACAAGGTTGAAAAGAAGGATCCGGGGTAGTTGAGATAAGATGAACCCTAAGGATCTTTAGGAGTCTTGAGTTCAGGGACGGAAGAAGAAGGTTTTATTGTCCCGGTGAGGTCAAGAGGAAGGCGCCTATGAGCAAGCCTTGCGCAGTCCAAGCGCAGCAAGAGAGGGAGAGAGAGCGGTTGAGGAGAGATATTCTTGGGAGCGCAGCTGAAAGGTTAGATTGAAACAGCTGCGGCAGGTAGGTGACAGAAGGATGAGTAAAAGGAAAAGGAATGAGTATAAGAAAGAAATAGAGGAAATGGAAAGACAGATACAGAAAAGAAACTATATATATTTCTATATTCATTTATTTATTTTTTATGTATTTATTTATTCTTTATGTATTTATTTATTTATTTATTTATTTCAACATTATAGGAGTCATAGAAGAAATAATTGACATGATGGAACTTAATAAAAAGCCCAGAGACAGGCCCAGAGAGCTTCAAACCCGACCCAGAGAGACAAAAGAGGTTGGTAAGGAACTGATGCTGGCTGCCCCCCAAGGGAATTCTGTTGTTAAAGACAACTCCTCTCTTTAATTCTGGAACTGTGGAGAGAAGGGGCACAGAAGAACTGACTGTCCTCATCCTAGGAAAAGGATAAATAATATCAATGGAAACTCTGATAGTGAGGAAGAAGGTGACAAACTGAACCTAGTCATCGAAAAACACAATGAAGAACCAGATTTGTGCCCTGTCAATGTCATTCCAGGAGATATAGGTTCTAGCATGGAAATTAATCACGTCAAAGGAGAGTCCCAACTACCTCAGAATTGGGATGAATCCATGAACTTAGACCACATCTCTGATGCCAAAACCTTGACGGTGAATCCAGTTACTGGAAGGAGCTACACTATGGGTAAAAAATGCTTTTCCACTGGTTTTTTTGAAAAGAAACCAGTCAGAATTTTGCTTGATAGTGGAGCTTTCAGCTCATGCACCAGCACTGATTTATTAAATCGCCACTACCTCAAGTGGAACGAAAACTTACTTCCTGTGCCCAAGGCCAAGTTTGGTAGTTGCAATTCAGCTATGGACACCTTAGGAGTTTTAACCATGCCCATTGTTTTCCCACACAGTAAAGGATCTATAAGACTTCAACTTGAATTTTTAGTCTTGGAAAATTGCCTATGTAATTACTTAATACTAGGAAATGACGCTTTCTGCTTGTATGGGATAGATTTGATCCAGAGCAAGGACCAATACTTAAACATTGGAGGAAAATGGAAAAGAAATTCCAGATCAGTCACATATCAAACTCCATGAAAAACAAACCTCTAGAGTCTTTTAAAAGTGAATATTTTTCTCAAGCTTCTCTTAATGATCAACTCACCTCTGATCAGCAAGACAACCTAGTAAACCTATTTTTTGAAAACATGAGTGCCTTTTGCACCAAAGATCATCCCATAGGTAACATCAAGGTACATGACTTGGTACTAACTCTGACCATAGAACCTCCTTTTCCCCCTATCTTGAGGAGACCTGCTTACCCAGCAAGCCCTAAGTCCTGAGTGGCATTGGAAGAACACATAACTGAGCTCATGGATTTATGAGTCCTTAGGAAAGTAGGACATAATGAGAAAGTAGAAATCACCACTCCGGTCATAATAGCTTGGCATAAAGACAAGTCTAGGATGGTTTGAGATTTCCAAATTTTTAACAACTACACTAAAGCAGATTACTACGCTATTCCAAGAATAGATCATTCCCCCCATAATCTTTCAAAAGAAAAGTACATTACTACAATGGATATGCTGAAAGGCTTCCACCAGATACCCATTGAAGCTAAAAGTCAAAAATATATGAGGATTATCTGTCACTTAGGCATCTATGAGTAACTGAGGATGCCTTTTGGGATAAAGCATGCTCCTTCCCATTTTCAAAGAATTATGGACACAGTCTTTGGAACTTTCATCCGGCAAGGGTGGATGATGGTGTATATCAATGATATTATCATCTACTCTGATGATTGGGAAGCACACTTGGAGAAGATAGGTTCTTGTGCTGAGAACTGTAGCAGATGTTGGACTAAATATATCTATGAAGAAATGAAACTTTGTTTATGCTGACCTGAAAGCCTTCGGACATGTAGTCTCAGTATTTTCCCTAGCAGTGGATCAGAACAAAGTTTCTGCAGTAATCAATAGGCCAATGCCTCAAAATAAGACTGAGTTAGTATCATTTGTCTGTTTTTGTAGTTATTATTGGCAGTTCATACCCAACTTTGCTACCATAGCCAAAAACTTGTATGAGATATGTAACAAGACTTCTATATTTGAAATGACCCATGAAAGAGTGCAGAGCTATACAGAGGAGAATCAGCAGACAAAGATGAGTGGCTACCAGAAAATAACATACCAGATGGCCCCATCCTTCTGAGGAATGTCAGAGCTGCAAAGAGGAAAGACTAAAATTCTCCACCCCAAAAACCTTTTTTTGGGTGCACCAATATTGGAAGTGGGGAATTTCAGCTGGCTACTATTCAGAACCAACTGACTAAAGCCTAAAACAAATAAAATATAAATGAATTAATAAATAAATACGGAAATAATAAAATAAAATAAATATAAGGAATAAAGCCTTAATTTGTAAGAAATCCAGAAATATTATTAAAGAAATGGATTTTTGGTGCCAATTTAGGTAGGGTCACCCACTGTCACCAGAAACCGTTTCCAACTCCTTCAGGTAGAACTATGCTCACTCATGTACACTTGCTTGTAACATCTGCAAGTACTGGTTTCTGACCAAAAGTTTGGTCAGAAACCCATAATTATGTAAGCTTAACCACCAAAAATTCAGAATTTAGGGCCCTGCACCTTAATTTAATATTTACCCATTGTGATATGTACCCATTAGCAGATACAGGGCTCCTGTAATTTTCCCAAAAAGGGATGTTACAGCCCTATTGCAGTACTAAGAGGATACTGTAGCACCCCAGGACAACCACTATAGCTACAGCAGATTTCCTGCTTCGGGCTAGAACACTCCCAAAGCCCCCAAACCTCAGATAAACCCTGTATCATGCTAAATGTAATATGTACACATTAGAAGATACAGGGCTCCTGTAATTTTCCGAAAAATGAATGTTACAGCCCTATTGCAGTACTAAGAAGATACTGTAGCACCCCAAGACAGTCACAATAGCTACAGTAGATGCCCTGCTTTGGGCCAGAACACTCCAAACAGTCCACAAACCTCAGATACACCCTGTATCACCTAATTAAGGAAGAAAGGCCCCTGTATGTATTTGTGGCTGTTACAGTACAAATTAGCCCATACACAACCAATAATTACCAATAAGGCCTCAAACTCAAAGTTGCAAACAGGTATCAGAGGTCTAGGACATACTTACAAGTCCCTAGCCTAAATAAAAAAGGGCCTGTACTTAAATTATTAGCCTCAAATCAGGATACATGGCTGGTACAATGATATCACTTGAGGCTTGGAAATGTGTATCAAGCCCCAAGCATGATGACATAGGGCTTCCTGTACCTCTGTAGTGACTAGAGCAGGTCCACACGAACACACTGATGGCTCCTTGGCCTCAGCACTAGCCTGGGTCACCCTCCTTTGGCTGGTAAAAGGACTGTACCATGAGGGGACCCAAACAATATAAATGAAGGACCTTCCCCCAGCTATTTCTACCACATTCATCCCATCATATAGTCATTATTGCTTCAGATATTTTCATCCTCAAGCCATCAAACCCTTATAAGAAATACGTGTGTGATCCTGGACCACTTTCTGATAAAATTGTAGACCATAATTCTTGAATCCCTGTTTTTTGGCCAAATTGAACAACCAACCATTCAGCCTGCCCCAGTACCAACTTACAGCACCCTGAATACTTGAATATTGGCCCATTCATCAAGAATATGTCCTGATCTAGACCTAGTAAGTGATTCTGCTGACTTATACCCCCTTTTGTAGGTTTTGAATAACCTATGACCCAAGGAAATTACACAAACCCTTCTTGAAAGGAATCCTTGTCAACCCTATAGGCACCACAATTGCTCCTATACTGTCCTTAAAAGAAATATAACTGTTTTTCGGAGGGCTCATCAACCCCATTAAGGTCTTGGCCCCTCCATTTAAATTTATTTTATAAATATATAAATAAATTTAACCCTTTTAGCCAAATCACATACCTGGCATTTTATCTTATTTTTGATCCAAACTTTCTATCACCTCTAGTAGCTCAAAAGAGTGAGGTCCTTGGCATCTAGTAGGCTGACACAACCCCTTAATCGAAAAGGGGTGAAATTTGCATATTAGTCACAAAGCCTTGATGATTGTTCCTATCTAAAGCCTTAGTCAAGATATCTGCAATCATTGCTCCAGTGGGCATGTACCTCAACACAATCTCCTTGCAGTTAACTGAGTCTCAAATATAGTTATAGTGAACATCAATATTTTTTATTCTTGACTGGAACACTTGGTTTTGCACCACCTCAATGGCACTCTGGTTATCAGAATACAACAATGCAAACCCTTGTGGCTTATGTATATCCTTCAAAACTTTCCTCAAATATTTTTCTTCCTTTGAAGCTGCTAAGTAGGCACTATACTCAGCCTTTTTTGATGAAAGAATTATTTCTGATACCTTCTTGGACATCCAAGACACCAGATTCTTACCTAAGAATAATAAAAAACCGCTTTTTGATTCCCTAGTGATACCATCTGCCCAACTTGCATCTGAATAACCAACCAAATCAAAGTTTGCTGACTTTGTAAACAACAGTCCCAGACTGTGTGTTCCTTTAAGATACCTCATAACTCTCTTAAACGCTGACCAATGCCTCATGCTTGGCTTCTCTAAGTGTTGCAACAAGACACCAATTGCAAAGGCAAAATTGGGCCTTGAACACTTCCCCAAATAATTAAGCAATCCAACAGCTGACCTGTAGTCGTTCCCAGGCTGAACAAACTCCAGATACTCCTCATCTGCAGACTTCTCTAAACAAATGTTTGACTGCATGGGAGTACCCAAATCCTTTGCATCTTCTAAGCCATATTGATTAGGAAGAGCTTCCAAGTAGTGGCTCTGGTCTAACTTGTGAAATAGGTGGTTAGATTTCTGTAGGACTAAGAACCAGCATAGGCTGAAGAAAGAAGAACAGAAAAAGATGTGAGAAAAAAAGTATTAGAAGGACAAAAAACAAGAAAATAGAAGAGCGCCCTACAGCTTGGCCGGAGACTAGTGTTTATAGTGGCAGCAAGGTTAATGCTAGGAGAGGATCATGTGGTAGGACAGAAGCTAGATAGGCAGATGAGATAGACATGACAAGATAGACAGACTGAATGGAGAAGGAGTCAGATTAAAAGAACATTGAAGATATTCGGAAGAGTGACATCTTACCAGGCAAGGGTTATTTGAGGCAGGTTTGAATGGGACTTGAGAGATGGGTTGATTTATGAGACAGAGGTACAAGATTTATAAGAAGGATCATGCAAGAAAATAAAAGAATGAAGAAGGAAATGAAAAAATATGAACAAGAAAAAGGAAGTATAGAAAGATATTGGGCCCCGGGAGTTCATTGTAGATGAGAGTTGCGGACAAGTGAGGGTACACGGAGAGTGTACCATGCAGCGCACCAGAGCGCGCGGAGGGAGGAAGAATAGAACAGATGGGTGGAGTCAGAGACAGAATGTTAACATAACTTAATACCATTCTTGCTCTTACTGAATTTCATTCCTAGCACCTGTTGCGCCAGACCAAGATCTTTTAACTTAAATTCCTTTTTGAGTGTCTCCATGACCCTCTCTTTACCATTTTCAAAGATGATAATGTAATTGACCCATACAAAAAAAATTGCATCCTTTCTCACAAAGAGACAAGGGCTGGCCTCAGATGTCTTGGAACCAATCTGTATCAGTTTCTCACTCATGTTATTATACCATGACCTAGCTGCTTGCTTCAATCCCTACAGGGATCTAAACAGCTTGAGGACATATTCCCCTTTATCTGCTGAAAGAAAACTTCTAACACAGATTTTCTTCATAGTTTCTGGTTTAGTCTCTACTAACCATTCACAAAAACCATCAGGAATCAACATAAAAACAGTCTCCTCCTCCCCAAGTTTTGCATTCAAGTGTGCTGTTACAAAATCAGCTTGTCTGATTTCTTCACCCAACTCCACTGCCTGTCAGCTCTCTGATACCAGGAACCTTGCAGTCCTTTAGCTACAGAGATTTATAAAAATACTGGAATAATAATAATAATTATTAGTCCAAAAATAAACGCTGAGAGGCTCAAATAAATAATATAATAAGAGCACTTGCAAGGTCAGATTGGTTTGGTAATAAAAGGTTTTAAATATTTATATAAAAGAGGGGCAAAAGTATTATACTACTGGGGGTCTTTAAAGAAAAAGCAACCTCTCTTCAAGGGGCCTCCTTAGGCAGTTTAAGAACCTTGGAATGAAGATTAGTGCCTTAGAAAGGGCTTATTCCACTAATGGCTGGGCAAAACAGCACACTTGCCTTGACAGGAAGGGAAACAATCACTCTGAGAACTTTATCACGAAAATCCTGCAAAAATAGGAAGGGTTTCAGAGCAGATGGGGTGGATGGCCTGACCAAACTTCAAGGGTTGATTGGTTTTCAGAATTAAATAATAATACTACAGACTTGGTCATAAATCAGTTGTTTAGACTCTTCATAAGCACTTGACTAACAATGACACAGTGTCTGATTGATAATAAAAATTCCTGGTAAACTGATGATGGAATAATGGATCCAAAAAGGTCTGTAAAAATGACTTTTTGGGGTGATTTCAAGCTTCTCCGGGCGCGTAGAGAGGGTTCTGCTCATGGACTGAGGCTTGCAAGCCAGTCAAAGCATAATTAGCACGTCCACTTGGTTCTGTTAATCAGCTGACCTTAGATCTGCTGGATTTCTGTACTATTTTAGCCACAGGATCTGTTAATCTATTATGGCGTAAATTTGATCATTCTGCACTCATCCTTCATTTGTACTATTAATATTGCCTAAAAGTGAACGGATGTGGACTTTTACTGTTTTCCCATCATTTTCTGATCACATAGATAGTTTTCAATAATTTTTATGAACACTCCTTGTAGTGTTTCATGGTCTTCAAAGGTCAGAGTCAATGATTTACGTGGTAATCCTCAATCTTTAATTTATTATTAAAAAGTATTATAAACTTAATTTTTATTTTTCAGTTAAGTTTTTATCTTTTTAGAGTATTACTAATGCAAATGTCAACTTGTTACATATGCCAGGCAACCCTAATTAGGTTGTAGCTCTTTTGAGTGGTACCTGGTTGTCAGATTAGTCACGACAGATCCAGATGCGGGGATCAGTCAATAAAGATGCGCGCGGGGTTTAATCCGCTGCATGCGTGGCAGAATTTAGCTGCGCGCGGGTCTCTAGTACGCGGGAAACTGCTACTACAATTACATAGGGGTATTTAATGATGCAGGGCTGCGCGTGGGAATGGTGACATAACACATTTCCGTGTGCAACTCCTAAAACATACACAAATACACAACACCTCAATTATGAGGGAATTTTAGGTGTAATCCCTATACGTGAAAACACGTGTTATATTTTAGAATGGCCAAAAGGTGCCATACTGGTGTCATAATTTTTAGTACTTTTCTTTTTAATTATTTTAAAAATATAAGGACTTGGATTCAAAGGGTGGGGTCAGTGAGTGACCCTACCTAATTTTGGGTGAGGAATCCATTGTTTTAATAATATTTATTAATTTCTCACTCCT